>JAABOM020000096.1:6802010-6863513 GCA_011800125.2 Solanum clarkiae
ATATCAAGATGGTTAAAAAATTATCTTCTTGTGAAATTTCACTGGCTAATTGTAGTTGTTGTTTGGTATATAGATCTTTTCTAGCTAATGTCCATTTGTATAGACCAAAGAGGAAGAAGAAACAACAAATTCATTATGTTTACACTCTAGTTTTATCACATTAAGTTTAACAATTAAAAGGTCACAAGTTAAACCTAATTAATGAATTTTCTTTCTCCAAATCAGTTCTTCGTGTCAGTCAATCTTGTTCCTCAATCAAGAAAAGAAAAGGTCTTGACTTTTAATTTAGATTAGATTTAACATCTTCATTCACACGATTTTCCTGTCCACCGACTAGTCTTCCCCTTATCAAAAGTATAAGAAAGTCTTAAGTATACACAATGAAGGAAGAGCAGTCACACATGTAATTTAATAGTTAAAGTTTTGGTGCACTGTCAATGACGATGCCCCTGCTTTTATGTTCATCATATTTATGACATCCATGATCCAACTTTATTGTTTGCATTGGCTACAATACAAAGATAACAGAAGAAGTCATGAAGGTAGTTATATAACCAAGAATCCTAGCATTAACTTGAAAATCCCTCAATCTTAGTTGCACAACCTCAGTAAACTATACTATAATAGTTTCTCTTATTGTTTTCTACTTTTTTAGGATGTGTTTGTAAGGCATTCTATCAGTTTTGATTTTTATTGCAAAAATTGTTTTTTAACGATGTTCTTCAATTCATTGAAACAAAAAATATCTGTCTAACCCCTCCTTGAAAAAGTGTTGATTAAAAATAAATCTCTCCTTCAATGACTGAAAAATTGCTCCAACATTTGCCCATAAGCATTTGACATTGAGGAAGAATAGAAAACAATCTAGAAACTTTGGTTTAATTCAAAAGACTCTAGATAGCTCATAGGTTCTTGCTTCACAAATATGGCTGCTTGTTTTGGACTTGTATATCCATTTTGTAATGACATAATGTATTTATTGCAGACAAGTTCAACTAAGAGGGGACATGCAGTTACTATTTCGTTTCTAACCTCTCAATTGGTTAGTCTTCTAGGATCATAGTAACTCTATTAAAGCAACCAACACAATATACATAGAAACATATAGTGTCAGCATGGGAAACCATTCAAAGTTTAATAATGTGAAAACACAACATGGAAAATATCTGTATATATTATAGCATATCGACAAAGTTAAAACATAAAAAAATTATACTAGAGTTGATCAAAGATTTGTATATATTATCACATATGCAAAGTTTTTGGTGCAAATATTACAAATAGAAGATAATAACTATGGAAAATAAATACTTACTTGCGAAAATATATGAAGATTGACGATTTTTTTCAAAGAGATCAATTTTTTATACATTCCTCGAACATAAAATATGCTAATTCATAATCTAAACACTTCTATTTCTTGGAATTTAACATACTTATTTTTTATTATAAATGACGCATTTATATCGTATGAACATTTGAAATAATGATAACTTAATATACAGTTTGAAACTTTAATCCAAACTTTACCTCAAATATTTTCTTAATATTTTTTGGTGAAATGCTGCTAATTCATTTAAACATATTTTGTTTGCATTGACTTCTAACTTGACAAGCCAGTCAACAAATAAAGATAATATGATATATAAATTTTTTTAAGTCTTTTTGGAATAGCCACTAGTAATTAAAGCACATTGTTTGGGGTACAAATTAAAGTGAGTCCGCTACGCAAATTACAACATAACTATGTACTATATTATATTGACTTGTTGCATACTCTGTCCATTTGGAATAGCCTCTAGTAATTAAAGCACATTGTTTGGGTACTAATTAAAGTGAGTCCACTATGCAAATTACAACATAACTGTGTAATATATTATATTGACTTGTTGCATACTCTGTCCAATCTAATTAATAATATAAAATAATCCCTTCATCGTACTCTTATGATTAATTATATTATTTTGAACAACATAATGGCCGTTTGAATATGAATATATTTTTTAAATTTTTTCTTGGAGTTGAATTTAAAGAAAAAATGTTTGATCATAAAACTTTTTAATTTAACTTACAATAACAACAATAACATATTCAGTGGAATTTCACAAGTGAAATTTGGGGAGGGTAAAATATGAGGTTGTTTCCAGAACACCATCGTCTCAAAAATATCAACTCCTAAAAGCAGAAGATAATGTACAAAAAAAAATATTGACTGAAGGGGAAAACCAATAAAGAATATAAATAAAGGTAACAAATATAAGTTAGACAACAACACAAGCTATAAAGACACGATTAATCTTACAAATCTACTATATCACAAGGCTAGACAACATCCTACCCCTACAAGCCTATTAACCTTTTGCCTTAATATGCGACCTTCACTTCTTTCTATCTAAGGTCATGCTCTCGATGAGATCAAATTCATCATATCTTGTCTAATTACCTCCCTCGTTACTTTTTTGGTCTACCTCTACCCTCCGCGTAACTCTTATATCCAACCTCTTGCACCTCCAAACAGGAGGGTTGGTATTTCTTCTTTACACATGTCCAAACCATGCAGGGTTGAACCAATAAATATTAATTTAATTTAACTTGAATTTGAAAAACATCAAAAAAATGTTTTTACTTTTTTGCATTTCAAATCATTCACAAAAGTTAATAAACAATTTCATTATATTCATGATCAAATATAATTTTAACTTTTAAATATATTTTTTGTTCACCTTGAAAACAAAACTTACCTCCACGAAAATAGTGTTCTTAACTTCAAAATATTTGGATTATATACATGTTACACTAGTACCAATAAATTTTAAGTTTTAACTGTAAAATTATACTGTTACATGAAGTTGGAGGATTTTACATTAAACATTGGTCGGAAATAGTCTTTCTATCTCTATGAAGTAGTTATAAAGTCTGTGTATATTTTATCCTTTCCAAATGTACTTGTAGAATTTCCACTGAATATGTTGTTGTCATCATTACATTAAACACTAGTGTAATTATTTTGTATAAATAAAAAATATGTTATTTGTTCTGCTCAGTGGGTAGTCATATGGTCAATTGAATGTTCTTTATTAGAAAACTATACACATATTAAATTGAAGTTTAGTGTAATATTCAAAATAATGAGAAAAATATTTTACTAAATCCTTAAATTGAAGAATGTGCAATTATCCCCAACTTTAAAAAAATATCGAAGTAAATCCAAAAGTTAATTTAGTATGAATTTTAAAAATACATTTCTTGGAAGCACTATATAGTATATGCTACTTTTTTAGGTAAAGATATAGCTTTTAGTTAGTACAATAAAATAAACTTTTCTATCAAATACAAGACTTTTGACCAATTATTGAATTAACCCTCCAAGAAAAATTAAACAATAAGTCACAACATTATTTGACCACACGTTAAATGTGAATTTTATGAAACAATATTATAAATATTTGTTGTATAATGAAAAAAATATATTATAAATATTTTTGTCTGTGTATATATATATAGCCATTAAAAATTTCAGAATAACAAAATTTTAAAATTTCTGGCAAAAGAAAAAAGAAATAAAGCTAGGATGGAAGAGTTCTTTGAAGTTTCTTGGTTTTGTGATGATGAAGTTGCTAATAATAATAATTTTGTGGTGAATCAAAATGTTTTTGTGAGTTTTGGGAGCAAATCCAATGAAGGATTTGGAGTTTTTGGGTGTAGAAATGTATCGACGAATCATGGGAACATGAACAAGAGGGTGTGGAGTTCTTGAAGACGAGTTGGAGCTTTAAAAATGGACAAGAGAAGATAGAAATAGAGAAATTCATAAACATAAGATTAAAGAGAGGATTAGAAGAGAAAAGCAAAAGCAAAGCTATTTGAACTTGCATAAATTGCTTCCCATGGGTACCAATGAAATGCCCAAAAAAAACCCAATAATGTGTTTCAGAAATATCCATAATCGTAATTTTCATATATCTCAAAATTCGTGCATGATATCAAAAATTCGACTTCATATTCTTGATCAGGGGGCAAAATTGAGTGGAAAATGGGTATAAGCCAGATTTTAGAAGATCCGTAGCGAAAATTGATTTTCGCTAAAATTTCAGAGACAAAAGTTGTCCATGATAGCTCCGCAATGAGGACTTGTCGTAGAGCAGTGTTGTGACTTCTTTTTTTCTGTTTCGACTTAAGGTATTGGGGTCATGGCTCCATGCCCACATATGCATGAAAACACCTATATGTAGCCATTTCTCAACTCTATATCACTCAAGACCCTCTCAAAACTCTTTCTAATACTTAACCAAATATTTCATTCCAATTCAAGTGTCTCAAGTTTAATTTCGGATCTCAAGAACTCTATTCAAGCTTCAAGTCTCCTTCAAGTCTACATCAAGAAAATCCAAGTTTAAGGTATGTGGGTTTCATCCATTTGGTCCTTTCACCTATGGAGTTCAATCTCCTATTTTTTTTTCAATGAAAAATTGCATCTTTCCAAGATGTATCTTCTATGGGTATCTTCTATTATGGATCTTGATTACAAATTATGTTGGAGTTTTATGAAATGTTGATTGAATATGCATGTTTGTCTATTTCAAGCTTGTATTATAAATTGATTTTGTCTATTGAGACAATGCATATTTTGAGCTATGAAACTATGATCTATTATGACATTATTTTAACGTATCTTACATGAAGGTTTTACTATATGATGGTGGGTGGATTTACATTAAGTATTCTCATATTATTTCACTCTTGAATTACGTAATTTTTAACTAGCATTATACACCTGCCAAGTGTTTGATAAAATATCTTGACAAGGATTCTTGAGTTATTGATGATCTATTGCATGGTTTACAAGTCAAGTGACGTTATTATGATTAAGGTATTGTATGTATGCATTGAATTTATGAAAAATATCTATAGTGTTGCAAGTTGACTACACTTTGTTGAGGGGGTGATAAGCCTCAATCACGTTGTCGGGGGGTAGCATGCCTGTACTACCACGTTGAGGGACATGTACCTCAATCACCTTATCGGAGGGGGGATGCCTGTACTACCATGTTTAGGGGTATGTACCTCAATTACCTTGTCAGAAGGTGGCATGCCTGTACTACCACGTTGACGGATATGTATCTCAATCACCTCATCGGGGGGTGACATGCTTGTACTACCATGTTGAGGGGTACGTACCTTAATCATCTTGTCAGGGGATGGCATGCCCGTACTACCATGTTGAGGGGTAGGTACCTCAATCACCTTCCAAGGGGGAGGTATGCCTTGGAGTTCAAGTAATAGTATGCTTGAACTATGTTTGATATGGTCTCTTCCTACACATGTAATCTATATTTGCAAATTATATGATTTACAAGCATGTTTTACCAAAACATTGATCTTGTATGCCATATTGATATTATACTTATCCATTGCCTATGATTATGCATTTTGACTATTTTGCCTATGTCTTGTTGCGTTGAATCTTACATACATACGTACTAGTGCATACTCTATGCCTACATGATGTTACCATGTAGGAACTGAAGCACCTCTCGATCATCCTCCATGTGGCTAGCTTCGTGCTTCGGAGATACGCTTTTAGTGAGTACTCAAGTTCGAGGAGACTATTTATGTCAATCTTGCTTTTTTGTTATTTCCCTTACGTTGAACACTTGATACTATGAGGGTGAGCCCGAAGAGTGTCTTGACCCCCACTCCAATCTATGTTTAGAGGTGTTGTAAGAATAATTGATGTACTTATGCTTTGAGATTTGACTATTTTATGTTTTATAAATATCAAGGCTTCCTTTACTCCTGCTTCCCTTATTTATATCTCTTCTTGTTATTTATTTTTCTTCCGTGACCAAGGATGTGTGAATGATATGCTAAAAGACTTGTTTGGGGTCCTTTGGGGTTCCTATTCTCCATGTCACGTCTAGGCCCTAGGCTTGGATCGTGAAAACTTGGTATCTGAGCACTATGTTGTTAATGGTTCTAAGAATCCAATACACCGCATCAATTAGAGTCTTGTTCATAGTTGTGAAGTGCACCACAACTATGAGTAAGAGGCTATGAGGTGTTTTAAGAAATATTTTCCTTTTTCATGATCTATGTCGTGCTATAGAAGTTAAGATAAGGATTATTCTCTAATGAATTTTCTTGATATTCTAGATCATGCCTATTCCAAGAGGAAGACTAAGGAGAGCTCATTCACCCTAGGAGCAACCGACACCTCCCTCGCTTCTTAAGCTCATCAAGATGGGGGAGTGGCTCATGAAGAGTTCCGGGAAGCTATTACTATGTTAGGTCATGCTACGACCAACCAAATCAACTAAGGAGCCCAAGCTCCTCATGCTCCTACTTTGGCCTCAAGTGAGGGATTTTACTAGGATAAATCCACCGGAGTTCCATGGGTCCAAGGTGGATGAGGATCCCTAAGAATTCATTGATGATGTGTATAAGATGTTGTCCATTATGAGGGTTAATTCGAAGGAAAAAGATGAGTTGGCAGCCTACTAACTCAAAGGGGTGGCTCAAATATGGTTCACTTAATGGAAGATGGAGAAGGGGAATGATAATGTTATCCCTTAGGAAGAGTTCAAAGTGGCATTTCTCAATTGGTTCTTTCCTTTTGAGCTAAGGGAGGAGAAAATAATGGAATTTATGAATCTTAAGCAATGTTCCATGAGTGCGAGGTAGTATGCCTCAAGTTCAACCAAATCTCCAAGTATGCTCCATAATTGGTTGCCGAGCCAAGCTCAAGGATGAACAAATTTGTGTTGGGTGTGTCCGACTTGGTTAATGAGGAGTGCCGTACCGCTATGCTAATAGGTGATATGGATTTGTCCTACTTCATGATATATGCCGAACAACTAGAGGGTAAGAAGCTTAGAAAGAGAAGGAGTGGTGAGTCCAAGAAGGCTTGTTTTAAAGGTGGATTCTAAAATTCCAAGGGTAGCCGGTTTCCTCAAGGCCACAAGTTCCAAGGACAAGGGTCGTCCAATTCTCCTAATAGAAGGTTTGCTCATGACAACCCTATATTCCAAAATTGTGGTAGAAGTCATAATGACCCATATTTGAAGCATACTAATGCTTGCTATGGTTGTGGTGAGCTGGGTCATAAGGTAATTTATTGACCTCATGCTCAAAACAAAGGTGGAGATGGTCATCAACAAGGCCAAGGTGCAAATGCGGATCCAAAGAAAAGAGGAGGCCAACAAAGGAGTGTTCCAAGGCAAAATAGATTTTATTCTTTTCAAGGGAAACAAGGGGTGAATGAGGTGCCCAATGTTGTTGTCGGTATGTTAAAGGTTTTTGATTTTGATGTGTATGCTTTGATAGACTCAGGTGCCCCTCTATTTTTTTTATTACTCCTTTTGTTGCCAAAAAGCTTCATGTTAGTCCTAAATTGTTGTATGAGTCTTATAAAGTGTCTACCCCAGTTGATGGGTCCATTCTTGCTAAAAGAGTCTATAGAAATTGTGTCGTGTTCATTTTACATAAAATCTTTCTTTTTGATTTTGTTGAATTAGATATGGTGGATTTTGATGTCATTCTTGGGACGGACTGGTTGCATGCATATTATGCTTTTATTGATTATAGAACCGGTAGAGTGAAATTCTAATTTCCTAATTTACTCGTCCTTGAGTGGGAAAGTTGTGATGTGGTGGTTAAGGGTAGATTCATTTCTTGTCTGAAAGCCTAAAGGTTGATTTCTAAGGGGTGTCTCTGTCATCTTGTGAGGGTTAGAGATGCTGAGTGCAAAGTCCTTCCTATAGAGTAGGTTCCAATGGTTAATGAGTTTCTTGATGTCTTTCTCGATGACCTTGTCGGTGTTCCTCTCGAAAGGGAAATTGATTTTGGTGTAGACCTCCTTTTCGACAGTCAACCCATTTTTATTACCCCTTACTATGTGGCTTCGGCGGAGTTGAAGGAGTTGAAGGAGTTAAAGGAGCAATTGAGGAATTTGTTGGAGAATGATTTTATAAGACCTAGTAAGGCACCTTGGGGAGCAGCAGTGTTATTTGTAAAGAAAAAGGATGGTTATATTAGAATGTGCATTGATTACCTATAACTTAATAGGGTCACTATAAAGAACAAGCACCCTCTACCAAGGATTGATGACCTTTTTAATCAACTTCAAGGGGCTAGTCACTTTTCTAATATTGATCTTCGGTCCGAGTTTCACCAAGTGAAAGTGAGTGAGTGTGACATTCCAAAGACGACTTTACAGACTAGGTATGAGTACTTTAAGTTTGTGGTTACGTCCTTTGGGTTGACTAATACACTGACTATATTTATGGATCTTATAAATAGGGTCTTCAAACCATACCTTGACTTGTTTGTGGTGATGATATCTTGATCTATTCCCATAGTAAGGAGGAGTATGTGGATCACTTGAGGGTGGTGTTGCAAATCTTGATGGAGCAGAGGTTGTATACAAAATATGAGAAATGTGAGTTTTGGTTGAAAGAGATTGCATTTCCAGGGCATATGATGTCGGGTGATGACATTAAGGTGGATCCTAAGAAGATGGAGGTGATTAGAAATTGGCCTATACCTTTGAATCCATTGGACATTAGAAGTTTCTTGGGTTTGGCGGGTTATTACGGGAGGTTTGCAAATGGTTTCCCTTCTATTGCTTCTCCTATGACTAAATTAACACAAAAAAGTCGAAATTTGTGTGGACTGATGAGTGTGAAAAGAGTTTCCATACTTTGAAAGATAAGCTTGTCTCCGCTTCTATCTTGTCTCTACCAGAAGGAGTGAAGGGTTTGTTGTATATTGTGATGCCTCAAGAATTGGTTGGGATGTGTTTTGATGGAAAATGGTAAGGTGATAGCATATGCCTCTAGGAAACATAAGGTGTATGAGAAGAATTATCCCACCTATGATCTCAAATTGGAGGCCGTGGTATGTGCTTTGAAAATTTGGTGTCACTACTTATACGTGGTTCATGTTGATGTGTTTACCGATCACAAGAGTCTCTAATATGTGTTCAGCTAAAAAGATCTTAACTTGAGGCAAAGAAGGTGGTTAGAGCTCTTTAAAGATTATGATATGAGTGTACATTATTACCCCGACAAAGCTAGTGTTTTGGTTGATAATCTAATTAGGGTATCTATGGGTAGTCTAGCTCATGTTGATGATGGTGGAAAAGAGGTGGCTAGGGAGGTTCACTGGTTGTCTAGATTAGGGGTTAGGTTGGATGAACTTTATAATTATGGCGTAGTAGTTGTTGATGGTTCTAAGTCTTCATTGATTGAGGAGGTAAAGGCAAAGAAAGATCTTGACCCCACCTTGTTAGAGTTGAAGGCCTTGCTGAAGAATGGTAAAGTGGAGATTTTCTCCCAAGGTGAGATGGTGCCCTTAGGTACCAAGGTAGATTGTATGTTCCTAGTGTTGATGACTTGAGAAAGAAAATTTTAGATGAGCCTCATAATTCTTCCTATTTTATCCACCCCGGTTCCACAAAAATGTATAGAGATTTGAGGGAACTGCATTGGTGGGTTGGTATGAATAAGGACATTGCTAAGTTCATATCCGAATGTTACAAATGCCAATAAGTAAAAGCCAAACATCAAAGGTCAGGTGGCCTAACCCAAGATATACAGATTCCTACTTGGAAGTGGGAGGAAATCAACATGGATTTTATGGTTGGATTGCCTCAGACTAGAAAACATTTTGACTCTATTGGGTTGTCATGGATAGAATGACAAAGTCGGCTCACTTCCTGCCAATTAAAACTACTTATGATGCTGAAGATTATGCTAAGTTATATATACATGAGTTGGTTAGATTACATGGGGTGCCTTTATCTATCATTTCGGATCATGATACTCAATGCACTTCACACTTTTGGAGGTCTTTCCAAAGAGTTCTTGGTACTAAGGTTAAGCTTAACACGATCTTTCACCCTAAAAATGATGGCCAAGCCGAGAGCACTATTCAAACCCTTGAGGATATGCTTAGAGCTTATGTTTTGGAGTCTAAGGGTAGTTAGGATGAACATCTTCCACTCATTGAGTTTGCTTACAACAATAGCTATCCTCAAGTATTGGTACGACTCTTTTTAAGGTCTTTATGGTAGGCATTATAGATCCCCAATTGGGTGGTTTGAAGTGGGGGAAATTACTTTGCTAGGTCTGGATTTGGCCATGGAAGCCTTGGACAAGGTGAGGTTGATTAGTGAAAGATTGAAAACGGCCCAAAGTAGATAGAAGTCATACTCCGATGTGAGGAGAAGAGATCTTGAATTTAAGGTTGGTGGTTGGGTTTACTTGAAAGTCTCACCTGTTTTGACCCAAGCGTAGGGCCTAAACGTGATCAGCGAATGGGGAACCCGAAGGAACCCCAAATAAGCCCCATAGCATATCATTACACATCCTTGGTCGCGGAAGCAATTAGAATGATAATAAAAGATAAATGTGGACAAGGGTAATTGGGACTAAGGGTAAACTTCCATATCATAGATATCAAAAGACAATAGAGTCAAAGCTCATAGAATAAATATATAACTTGTCCAACAATACCTCTACTACTTAGATAATAGTGGGGACCAAGACAAAGCAACCGGGCTCACCCTCATAGTCAATACATAAGTCAAAGAGAGAAAGTCTTAATACATAGCAAGAGATCATAAGTAATGTCCTCGGAATGGAGGACTCACCAATAAGCTTGATAGAAGTCGTACTAGAAACATGAAGAAGGATATGATCAAGTAGTACACCGGTTCCTACTTGGTAACATCAAGTAAGCCTAAAGTACGCGTCAGTACGTTTGAATGTACTAAGTACGTAGGATGCAATGCAACAATAGATAGACATCGTAATCAAAATACTTAATTAGATAATAGATGAGCATATAACAATATGACATGAATGGAAGATGCTTGGGTTAAATCATTCTTTCATAGAACATAACGTATATGGAGGGAGTGACCATTTCTTAGTGCAATCCAAGGCCTATCACTTTGGAGAGACGCATGAGGTACGAACCCGTTCACGAGGTTTTTTAGGTACAAATCCCCCGATAGGTTGATGGTTACAAACCCCCAACATGGTTGATGGAGTACAAACCCCCCAACAGGTTGATAGGTATAAACCCCCAACATGGTTGATGGATAATCGCACCGTACCACCCGTAGTGAATGTAGTATAAACCCCCTAATAGGTTGATGGGTACAAACTCCCAAAAAGGTTGATGGATTGTCGCACCCTACCACCCGTGGTGACCGGAGTACAAACCACCTGATAGGTTATCAATGTATGAACGCCTTGACACGGTTACCCGGCGCGTAACCCCCAAGTAGGGCATGGTCATAAACCAACACTATATAGAATAATATCAATTATATATTCATCCCTATCATCATCATCTAGTCATCATATCCATACAAACATTCCATCATCTTTCCATTCTCATTTCATAATCATATAACCATCATAAACATACATGTATTGCATCATCATTTCATCATCATTCTATCGTCATTTCATCATCATATCATCATCATATATATATATGAATTTTATCATCATTTCATCATCATTCTCTCATCATATATACATCATATAGTCATTCAACTCATAAGACAAGCATTGAGCCCTCAACTCCTTAATAAGCTATAACCGGACATTTTATCAAATACTTAGAAGGTGTGTAGTGCTAGTATAAAATCATGCAATTCAAGAGTAAAATCATGCTAATAAATTCATTGTAAAACCTTCAATAGATACTTGGTAACACCCTCAAGAAATATATACCAAAATACTTCATCAATTCTTACAATAGATCTTATATTTATAGCCCAAAACATGGTAAAATAGCCACAATTTCATGAACCTTAATATAGTGTGCAGTGATTTTCATAATAGATAAGACCCATGAATAATTCCCCTTTAGATCATGCAATTTTGAGTAAAGAGAGAGCTTGCGTATAATGGGTAAAATGAACCTATGAAAGAAACCCACATACCTTAGCTTTGGAGATGAACTTGATGAAGATTGGAGATGGAGGCTTGAAGCTTGAGAGGAAATTCTTAGATCCGAAGAGGGTTTAGAGACTTGAGTTTAGGAGTAAAATATTTGGTTAAGTATTTGGATGAGTACTAAAGAATGTTTAGAATGATAGGAAGGTGAAAAATGGCTAAGTATAAGTATTTCACATTTGGGGACACTTAGGTCCAAGACTTAAAGCGTTGGACCGCAAGAAAAATAATTGGGCAAAATTTACACAGGTCCGCGTTCGATTCATTAAGTGGACTAATTACAAAGGCTAAATTTATACATGTTCGCAATAGAGGCACGTTACAGTGCCATCGCGGACAGACACTGGATAAGTAAAATTACAAAAATTAAAATTGCCAATCGTTTGCTCTTAAATCAGGGTTAGACCTATTTTCTACTCGAAATGACTCCTTGAACTAGAATATAAAGTCGGATTTTTGATATCGCATATAGATGTTTAGATATATGAAAATTATGATTCTGGGTACTTCTAAAGCACATTTTTGGAGTCATTTCAATATCTCCCCCTTGGGGACATTCGTACCCGAATGTCAAAGAGACAAATATGAGAGACATAAATATGACAATTTCAGCCCGCAGAAGAATGTAGTAATGCCCTTAAACATCATTTCAAAATCACATCATCAGTATAAAATCATCATAAACTTAGTCAATTTAAACCTGAACATATGCAATAACATGAGGGCTGATTTTAAGACTTGAGATCATATAAAGACATAGTTCAAAACCCTAGGCTTCAGTGGAATGGAAAAGGTAAGGATATGCTTTTGCATGTCCGCTTCGGCCTTCCAAGTAGCACTTTCAACTTGTTGATTCCTCCAAAGGACCTTAACAAAATAGACTTCTTTGTTTCTCAATGTATTCACTACCTATCCATGATCTGAACCGGAACCTATTCATAAGTCAAATTATCTTCAATAACACCTACTACATCAAGAGGTACAATGGCATTTGGATCACCTACACATTTCCTCAACATGGACACATTAAACACTGGATGAACCAAATCCTACCTTGCCAACTCGTTAGCTACCTTGCCAACCCTTCTCATAACCCTATAAGGACCCATATATCTTGAACTCAACTTTCCCTTCTTACCAAAATGGACCACACCTTTCGTGGGTGACACCTTCAAGTAAACCCAATCACCATCTTGGAATTCAAGTTCCCTTCTTCTCACATTAGCAAAGGACTTTTGGCAACTTTGGGCTGTCTTTAACCTTTCTCTAATCATCTTAACCTTCTCAAGAGCCTCCATAACTAGATATGGTCCCAATAAATCTACCTCACCAACCTAAAACCAACCAACCAGTGATCAACAATACTTCCCATAGAGAGCCTCAAATGGAACTATGCCGACACTAGAATGATAGCTATTGTTGTAGGTAAACTTAATCAATGGAAGATGATCTTACCAACTACCTTTAAGCTCCAACACACATTCTCTAAGCATATTCTCAAGGGTTTTGATGATTCTCTCGGCTTGGCTATCCGTTTGAGGGTGAAAGGCAGTCGAAAGCTTAACTCTAGTACCAAGACCTCTTTGAAACGACCTCCAAAAGTGAGAAGTGAATTATCTCTCACGATCTGATATAATGGACAAAGGAAACCCATGAAACCTTACCATGTTATGAATGTACAATGTTCCATAATCTTCAGCCCCATATGTGGTTTTAACTGGTAGAAAGTGAGCTGATCTTGTCATCCTATCAATCATAACCAAATGGAATCAAAACCCTTTCTAGTCTTGTGCAATCTAACCACAAAATCCATATTTATCTCTTCCCACTTCCAAATAGGGACCTCAATGTCTTGGGTTAGGCCACCGAGCCTTTGATGTTCGGTTTTGACTTGATGACAACTATGACAACCAAAAATGAATTTGGCAATGTCCCTTTTCATGCCTCTCCACTAATACACATCTCTCAAGTCTCTATACATTTCAGTAGAACCAGAGTGGATAGAAGAAGAAGAGTTGTGGGCCTCCCTAAGGGTTCTCTCCCTCAAACTATCAACACAAGGCACACATAACCTACATTGGTAGCTAAGGGCACCATCTCCCCCTTGGGTGAAAACCTTCACCTTGCCCTCTTTTACTAAAGCCTTCAACTATGACAAAGAGAAATCAAAATCTTGCTTTTCTTTCACCTCATCACCTAAGGAAGACCTAAAATCATCATCAACAACAAGACCACCATTATCCACGTCTTCTAACTTAAACCTCAATCTAGCTAACCAGTGGACCTCCCTAGCCATCTCCTTACCACCACCATCCATATGAGTGATACTACCCATAGACACCCTACTCAAAGTATCAGCCACCATATTTTCCTTACTAGGATGATAATTCACACTCATATAATAGTTCTTAAGAGGTTCTAACCATCTCCTTCGCCTCAAATTAAGATCCTTTTATGTGAAGACATATTGTAGGTTCTTATAATCGGTGAACACATCAACATGCACCCTGTACAAGTAATGATGCTAAATCTTCAATACAAACACAATGACGGCTAACTCAAGATCATGGGTAGGGTAGTTCTTTTCATACACTTTGAGTTATATAGAAGTATAGGCTATGACCTTACTATTTTGCATCAACACACAACCCAAACCAACCTCAGAAGCATGACAACACATAATAAATCTCTCAAGCCAATACGACAGTAACAATATAGGAGCAGGCACAAGCTTATATTTCAAGGTTTGGAAGCTCCTTTCACATTCATCGGTCTATATGAACTTAACCTTCTTTTGAGTCAACTATGTCACAGGGGAAGCAATAGAAGAGAACCCATTTACAAACCTCCGGTAGTAGTCCACTAAGCCCAAGAAACTCCTAATATCCAAAGGGTATCAATGGTCTAGACCAATTTCTAATCACATCGATCTCTTTAGGATCCACCTTTATACCATCCCCTACACCTCATACCCTAGGAAAGCAATCTCCTTCAACTAAAGTTCACACTTTTCATACTTAGCATATAATTTCTCATCCCTCAGTATTTGCAACACAACCTTCAAATAAGCCTTATGCTCTTCCCCACCATGAGAATAGATCAAAATATCATTAGTGAACACCACAACAAAAGAATCAAGGTAGGGTTTGAAGACCCTATTCATTAGGTCTATAAAGATGGCTGGTGCATTGGCCAATCCAAAAGACATTACCACAAATTCATAATGACAATATCTAGTCCGGAAGGCCGTCATGGAAATATCACGCTCTCTCACTTTCACTTGATGATACCCAAATCGAAGATCAATCTTAGAGAAATTGCTAGCCTTTTGCAATTGGTCAAACGAATCATCAATCTTTGGAAGAGGATACCTATTCTTGATGGTGACCCTATTGAGTTGTCGATAGTCAATACACTTCCTAAGGGATCCATCCTTCTTTTTCACAAACAATACTAGCGCACCCTAAGGTGATTGGCTAGGTCTAATAAATCCCTTCTCTAACAAGTCGCTCAATTGTTCCTTCAACTCCTTCAATCTCGACGGAGCCATATAGTAAGGGGAAATAGAAATGGGTTGAGTATTAGGGAGGAGGTCTATGCTAAAATTCATTTCCCTTTTGAGAGGAACACTGAGAAGGTCATTTGGGAAGAAATCATGAAACTCATTTACAATAGGAGTAGACACCTCATATGACTCATGCAACAACTCGTGGTCAACATGAAACTTTTTGGCAACAAAGGGGATAAGGAAAAAAAGTGGCATTCAGATCGATTAATGCATACACATCAAAGTCAAAGTTTTTTGACATACCGATAACAACATCGGGAACTTCATCAACCCCTTGCCTCTCATAAAAAGCATAGAACCAATTGTCACTTGGGGCTTCCCGGCCACCTCTCCCTAAAAGAATCATATTATCACCTTGTGGATGAACCTCTTTGCCTTTGTTGCAATTTTGAGGGCAATCCACCTTTTTGTGACCCACCTCCCCATAACCAAAGCATGCGTTAGTATCTCTCATTCATGGGCCCTTATGACCCCTTCCACACCTAGGACACACCTCGTTAGGAACCATGACCCCAATACCTTGGGCCCTTGGAAAGTCATTGGCAAGCCTCCTTTGAAATGCATGAAAAGACCCTTGGCCTTTATGGAACCGGCCACTCTTTTGGAACTTACCCTCAAAATGGGCCCTTTTGGCCTCATGACTCCTTCTTTTCCTCAATTTCTCTTCTTCAATTCGATCGGAATAGGTCATCAAATGGGACAAATCCATATCATCGATCAACATAGTGGACCAACATTCTTTACTCACTAAGTCGGATACCCCCATTACAAATTTGTTCATTTTTTACCCTGAGTCAGCAACCAAGTAAGGACCAAACTTTGAAAGTTGGTTGAACTTGAGGTCATATTCCCTCACACATTGACCCTTGTCTCAAATTCATAAATTCCACCAATTTAGCTTCTCTAAGCTCAAGAGGGCAAAATCGATTATGGAAGACCACTTTGAACTCTTCCCAAATCATCACATAAATGACTCCCTTCTTTTCTTTCCATTGGTTGTACCATATTTGTGCTACCCCTTTGAGTCGGTAGGTTGTCAACTCTGCTTTTTATTTCGATCTCACACCTATGATAGGCAATATCTTGTAGACCTCGTCAATGAACTCTTGAGGGTCCTCATCTGCCTTTGACCCATATTGTTCCGGGGATTCCTTTCATGATGTCTCTCACATGAGAAGCTGGTGTAGGAGTATGATAGACTTGGGCCTCTTGGTTGGCTTGATAGCCACCATTTATGCAAGCAAGCTGAGACTATTCTTAAGCTCTCCATTGTCTGGTTGGTCCTCGAGTGTGCGGGCTTGCCTCCATTTCGTGTTAGGGATGATCTAGCATAGCAAAGAATAAGTGTAAGGGAAGTAAAGCTTACTTCAACTCTATAGCATGACTTAGAACATGAAGAAGGGAAACATTTCCTAAAATGTTTCATAGCCTCCTACTCATAGTGGTGGTGCACAACACAAGAATGAATAAGAATCTAATCAACGTGGTTTGTTGGACTCTGAGGATGTAACAACTTAGTGCTTTAATACAAAATTTTTCATGACCCAAGCATAGGGCCTAGACGTGACTGGCAAAAAAGGAACCCAAAGGAACTCCAAATAAGCCTCACAGCGTATCATTACACATCCTTGGTCGCGGAAGCGATTAGAATGACAATAAAAGATAAATGTAAACAAGGGGAATTGGGACTAAGGGTATACTTCCATATAATAGATATCAAGAGACAATAGAGTCAAAGATCATAATATAAATACACAACATATTCAACAAATACCTCTACTATACGGATAATAGCGGGGGGCCAAGACAAAGCAATCGGGATCACCCTCATAATCAATACATAAGTCAAAGAGAGAAAGTCTTAATATATTGCAAGAGATTACAAGTAACATCCCCGAAATGGAGGACTCACCAACAAACTTGATAGAAGTCTTACTAGTCACGTAGAGGAGGATGATCAAACGGTACACCGGTTCATACATGGTGACATCATGTAAGCATAGAGTATGTGTTAATGAATGTACTAAGTATGTATAATGTTATGGAATAATAGATAGGCATCATAATCAAAATGGTTAATTAGATACTAGATGAGCTTATGACAATATTACATGAATGGAAGATGCTTGGGTTAAATTGTACTTTCATAGAACGTAACATATGTGGAGGGAGTGACCACTTCTTAGTGCAATCCAAGGCCTATCACCCGCTTGGAGAGGCGCATGGGGTACAAACCCCTTCATAAGGTTATCAAGGTACAAAACCCCCAACGGGTTGATGGGTATAAACCCCAACATGGTTGATGGAGTACAAACCCCCTAACAGATTGATGGGTACAAACCCCCAACATGGTTGATAGATAGTCGCACCGTACTACCCATGGTGACCGAAGTACAAAACCCCCGGTAGGTTGATGGCTACAAACTCCCAACAAGGTTGATAGATCATCATACCCTACCACCTGTGGTGACCAGAGTACAAACCCCCGATAGGTTATCAAGGTACGAACCTCCTGACATGGTTACCCGATGCGCAACCCTCATGTAGGGTATGGTCACAAGCCAACACTTTATAGAATAATATCATTTATAAATTCATCCCTCTCATTGTCATCTACTTATCATATCCATACATACATTTCATTATCATTCTATTCTCGTCTCATCATCTTATAACCATCATAAATATACATGCATTTCATCATCATTCTATCATCATTTTATCATCATATCGTCATCATATACATAAATGCATTTCATCATCATTCTTTCTTCATTTAGTTATCATATAGTCATTTAACTCATAGGAAAAACATTGAGCCCTCAACTCCTCAATAAGCCATAGTCAGATATTTTATCAAACACTTCGATGGTGTATAGTGCTAGTATAAAATCATGCAATTTAAGAGTGAAATTATTTCATTAAATTCATTGTAAAACCTTCAATAGATACTTGGTAACACCCTAAAGTAATATAAACCAGAATCCTTCATCAAATCTTACAATAGATCTTAGATTCATAGCCCAAAATATGGTAAAATAGTCACAATTTCATGAACCTCATAACAGATAAGACCTATGAATAATTCAAGATTAAATCATGTAATTTTGAGTAAAGAAAGAGCTTAGGTATCATGGGTGAAAGAAACCCATGAAAGAAACCCACAAACCTTAGCTTGGAGATGAATTTGATGAAGATTGGAGATGGAGACTTGAAGCTTAAGTGGAAATCCTTAGATATGGATATGATTTTGAGACTTAAGTTTAGGAGTAAAAGATTTTTCCGAGTGCTTAGATGACTATTAGTGAATATTTAGAATGATATGAGGGTGAAAAATGGCTAAGTATAGGTATTTTCAAGTTTAGGGACACTTAGGCCCAATACTTAAAGCCTTGGACCACAAAAAAAAATAACTGGGAAAAATTTACATAGGTCTGCGTCTGGTTTGCGATGCATTGCGGAGGCTGAATTTACACATGTCCATGATGGAGGTGCATCGCAGTTCCTTCGCGGATAAACAATAGATAAGTAAAATTGCAAAAATTAAAATTGCTAATCGTTTGCTCTTAAATTGGGATCAGACCTATTTTCACTCAAAATGACCCTTTGAATAAAAATATGAAGTCGAATTTTTGACATCGCTCATGGATTTTGAGATACATGTAAATTATGATTTCGAGCACTTGTGAGACACATTTTTGAGCATTTTTTGGGGTTATTTCATCACCCATGAAAGGTACAGTCCAATTTGACAAGAAATGTAAATCGAGTCTAAGGTTTGTGGGTCCTTATAAAGTGTTGAGGAAGATCGGTAAGGTGTCCTATGAGTTGGAGTTGCCTATTGATATGAATATGGTTCATCCAGTCTTCTATGTATCTATGTTGAGAAAGTGTATGGGTAACCCAAGTACCATTGTACCTTTGGATGTTTTGGGTGTGGTAGAATATAATTTGACTTATGAGGAGGTTCTGGTAGAAATTTTGGATAGACAAGTGAAGAGGTTGAGAAACAAGGACGTACCTTCCATCAAGGTTCTTTGGAGGAACCAACAAGTTGAAAGTGCCTCATGGGAAGCCAGGGTGGACATGAGAAAATAATATCCACATCTCTTCTACTCTACTCAAGTTTAAGGTACTAATTTAAGTGCCCTACATGATTTCAAGTCTTAAGTTTCAGCCCTTATGTCATTTGCATGCATTTATGTTTATGTTGACAAATTTATTGTGATTTTTGACACTCATGTTGAGATTTTTGAAAATAATGTTTAAATGCATTTGTTGCATTCACATTGGGCTGAAATCTTGTTGATTACTTTTCTTGTGTATATTTTTTTGACATTTAGGGACGAATGTTCCCAAGGGGGACATTGAATCGCCCCAAAAACTTTCGAAAAATGTGCTTTAGAAATATTCATAATCGTAATTTTTATATATATCAAAATCCATGCATAATATCGAAAATCCAACTCCATATTCTTGATCAGGAGGCAAAATTGAGTGGTAAATAGATATAATCCGGATTTTAGAATGACCCGTAGCGAAAATTGATTTTCGCTAAATTTTCGGAGACAGAAGTTGTCCGCGATGGCTACGCGATGTGGACCTATCGAAGAGCAATGTTATGACTTCCTTATTTTTTCCTGTTTTGTCCTAATACATTGGGGTCATGGACCCATACCCACATATGTATGAAAACACATATAATTAGCCATTTGTCAACTCTATATCACTCAAAACCCTCTCAAAACCCTCTCTAACACTTTACAGATATTTCATCCGAATTCAAGTGTCTCAAGCTTAATTTCAGATCTCAAGAACTCTATTCAAGCTTCAACTATTCTTTAAGTCTACATCAAGAAAACTCAAGTTTAAGGTATGTGAGTTTCATCCATAGGGTCCTTTTACCCATTAAGCCCAATCTCCTTTTTTTTTTTAAAGAAAAATTACATGTTTCCAAGATGTATCTTCTGTGGCTATCTTCTATTATGGAGTTTGATTAGAAATTATCTTAGAGTTTTATGAAATATTGATTGAATATGCACATTTGCCTATTTCAAGCTTATACTATGAATTGGTTTTGTATATTGAGACTATCCATGTTTTGAGCTATGAAACTATGATCTATTATGAGATTTGATCATAGATTTTAAGATATCTTACATTTGGGTTTTACTATATGATGGTAGCTAGATTTACATTAAGTTTTCTCATATTATTTTACTTTTGAGTTGTATGATTTTGAACTAGCATTACACACCCGCCAGGTATTTGATAAATGTCTTGACAAGGATTCTTGAGTTATTGACGATCTATTGCATGATTTACAGGTCAAGTGACGTTATGATGATTAAAGGATTGTATGTATGCATTAAATTTATGGAAAATATCTATGGTATTGTAATTTAACCACACCTTGTTGAGTGGGTGGGGGAAACCCTAAGTCACCTTGTGGGGAGAGGGGGGTGGCATGCCCATACTACCACGTTGAGGGGAATGTACATCAATCACCTTGCTGAGGGGTGGCATGGCCATACTAGCATGTTGATGGGTATGTACCTCAATCACCTTTTCGGGGGTTGGCATATATACTCTACCACATTGAGAAGTATGTACCTCAATCACCTTGTTAGGGGTGCCATGCCCGTACTACCACATTGAGGGGTAGGTACCTCAATCACCTTCCAAGGGGGCAGAATGCCTTGGAGTTCAAGTAATAGTATGCTTGGGCTAAGTTGATATGGTCTCTTCCCACACATGTAATCTATATTTGCTAATTTTATGATTTAGAAATATGTTTTACCTCAATCATTGATCATGCATGCCATATTGATAATATACTTATCCATTGCCTTTGATTATGCATTTTGATTATGTTGCCTAATCCTGTTGTGTTACATCCTACATACTTAGTTCATTCAAATGTACTAACACATACTCGATACCTACATGATGTTACCATGTAGGAACTGGAGTACCTCTTGATCATCGTCCACGTGGCTAGCTTGGTGCTTTGGAGATATGCTTTTGGTGAGTCCTAAAGTCCAAGGATGCTACCTATGTCACTCTTACTTTTTTGTTATTTCCCTTGTGTTCAATACTTGATAATATGAGGGTGAGCCTGAAGAGTGTCTTGGCCCCTACTCCAATTTATGTTTAGAGGTGATGTTAGAACATTTCATATACATACGCTTTATGTTTTGAATCTTTTATGTTTTATAAATATCAAAGCTTCCTTTAGTCCCGTGTCCCTTATTTACATCTCTTTATGTTGTTTATTTTGCTTCCGCAACAAGGATATGCGAATGGTATGCTAAGAGGCTTGTTTGGGGCCCCTTCGGGTTCCCATTTCCCGTGTCACATCTAGGACTTAGACTTGGGTCGTGAAAATCAATTAAAAAAGAGGTAAAATTTGGCTTATCTAAAATGTTTCCGATGGACTTTTCAATGAAAGCCTCTCATGTATTCTAATAAAATTATCCGTTGAAAATTCTTTATTGTAGGATAAGCATTTATATCTCGTGTTCCTCACCAAGATGAGGATAGCTTCAATATTTTTTTATTTTCTTGAATTAAATGTCTAGATCTTATACTATAAATTTTGTGTTTCTATTATGTTCAATTGACATTTGAAACTCGATTACTATCTTAATTAGCCCTAATCAGTGTGATAGAGGGTCTAATAAGAGATTAACAATTCCAAAAGAAGATTCAATTTTCAATGCTCGAATTAGAGACCTTTATAATTTTTTCTGTTTAAAAGTCGTAGTTCTTGTTTATTAAAGAAAGAAAAATTAAAGATCCATACTTTTTCATTGCTATTTGTTAAACATTTTTGTTTTAAGGTTCAATTAACAAGTTCCCATTGTGATTAATTGTAGAGTGAGAAAAATGTTATAGTCCAAACAATAGCAAGAAGAATTGAAGAGCTACAAAAATACAAGGAAAATTTAAAGAAGAGAAATGGTGACCTTTAAATAATTTGAGCAAAAAGTGATCAAAAGGAGTAAGAAATTGACAAGACAAACATTGAAGAAAATGTTATTTATCGAATTTGCGGTGTTGATTCAATGTTACAGGTTCCCAAGTGCTTGAAGAATTGTGGAACCAAAATACAATCAAGTTTCTCTTACCAAGAATTTTCCACCACTGCTGAAATAGAAACAAAGGTTATACATGTGACACCCCATTACTTTATGCTCTTGTATATCCATGTTTCAATACCTATTTGGTTAGGTTGGTGGTGTATTAGGTTCATGGGAGAATCCTAGTACCTAAATGAGATCAAGACTTCCCTAAAAGTTGAGTTTTAGGTGTTGTTTCATACAAGGGTCAACTTTCAACTAGCATAATTTTTAGCACATTTGGAATTGAGAGGCCTACAACATGTCAAATTAAATCGATTTGAGTTAGCTTCGCAATGCATTTGGTTTCACCTTATTCTGAGATCGGATGAGGGAGTTATGATCGTCTTCATAAGACCCTCCCATGCAGCGATGTCACATGGACATCTATACAGGCAGTGGTGGCTTGTACAGGCCGGCTAAGGCATACGAGGCTGTAAAAAACCATTTTGAGTCTAAGGAATAGATCATTACTAGTGGTACAGGTCGTGAGGCTTGTCATCGGTCGTGAGGGGGGGCGGGGCATGAAGGTGAGTGAGGGAGGCTTGGCATGCGTAGAGGTGAGTTTGAGGCTAAGGCATGGACCATGGCCACCCACATAGGTTGTGGCAGGTGGCATGGGTCGTGGCCCTTGGAGTGGGTCCTGCGAAATATTTTCCAGTACCAAGTATGGTGCCACAAGCCTCCACATGGGCCGTGAGGCTCCACATGACCCATGGAGGCCTCCATGGTCATGACGAGATGTCTTTTTTTCCAATCGATTCCAACTTCTATTTTTGAACTAAGTACCTTGTCACAGGCACTCCACACAACTCGTGCAGTGGCACACGACCCGTGAGGCCCTCAGTGGGGCAGCACTTTTCCCATTTGTCCATCCATTTACTAATAGCATTTTCGTAAATGATAATTATCCTAATGACCCTTTTTGGCTTTTTAGGCTATCTTAACCTTCCTAGAAGACCTAAACCTTAATCCTAAGGACCTCATTTCACTACTCTCATCTCAAATCACTCCCAAATGCTCTTAAGAGACTTCACTAAGCCCCAATTCAATTTCAAGGAAACCCAAGAACAAGATCGGATTCCAAGATCATTTCCAAGCCTCCATTCTTCCCAATCCCAATTCCAAGCAATGCTAGAGCTAAGGTATGTGAGTTGTTTTTATGGGTTTCTTTCACATATGATACCCAAGCTTCCTTTTTCCTAAATTGTATGATTTAACGTTGAGTTTACAAATGCTTTTACTAGTATAAAAATATCTATGAACTATGTTAAAGCTATATAAAGTTGTGACTATTTTGTGATGTTGTGAGCTATATATCTCGGATCTACTGTAAGTATTGATATGGGATTTTGATGTGAATGTCTTGGGGGTGTTATAATGTGTTAATTTATGGTTTTACAATAGATTTTCTTGTATGATTTCATCTCTAAATTGCATGGTCTTATACCCCCATTGTACAACCGCCAAATGTTTAATAAAATGTCCGGTTATGGTTTCTTAATGAATTGAAGGTCCAAAGCATAAGATATGATATGAATGATGTTATAATGATACAATGAGCTTATGTACATGATAAATTCTTTATAAAGTGTTGTAATAGATCATACTCAACCAAGGTAGGTTTGTACTCACCAACTATGTGAGGGGTTAGCACTTCACCACCTAGGATGATTGGGGTGTCAAAATCATCAACCGAGTTAGGGGTTTTTACTTATAAACCAAGTGAGGGGTTTATACTTCACCACCTAGGTTATTTGGGGTGTGAACACCATCAACCATGTGAGGAGTTTATACCTCAGCACCTAGGATGATTGGGGTCACCATCATCAACCAACCAAGGTTGGAAAGCTAGCTTAGTCTCTTCTTTGCATATGATTCTTATATGAGTATGATTTTCTTAAGCAGTTTTTACTTTAGCATTGATCATACATGCTATATGACTATATTATACCTATTGTCTATTTTCACTCATTTCGATTATGATGCCTATTCCTTGTTGCATTGCATCCCACATACTTAGTACATTGAAACGTACTTTTGCATACTTTTGTGTACATGATATCACTATATAGGAACTGGTGCCTAAGTTAATCCTCCTTCTTCTCCTCCACGTGGCTAGACAGTGCTATTCTAAGCTTGTTGGTGAGTCCTCTATTTCGAGGACCTTGGTTATGTTTTCTCTTATCTATGTATTGAGACACTTTCTTACATTCTATTTAACTTTGAGGGTAAGCCAGTTACCTTTTCTTGGCCCTGCTCTATCTATGTATTTAGAGATGTTTGTTGGACAAGTTGTGTATTTATGATATGTGTTATGACTCCTTGTCTTGTAATGTTGTTGTTTTGGCAAGTTTTCCTTTAGCCCCATTATCCTTGTTTTAATATATATGTCGTTTGTATGCTTCTGCGACCAAGGATGTAGTATGACAAGTAAAGAGGCTTGATTGGGGTTCCTTCGGTTTTCCCATTCACTAGGTCACGTCTAGGCCCATGGCTTAGGTCGTGACAACCTTGGTATCAGAGCACTAGTTTGATAGATCTTCGGAGTCTAACACACCATGTCGATTAGAGTCTTATTCATGGTTGTGAAGTGCGTTATGACTATGGATAGGAGGCTTTGAGGTGTTGTAGGAAATGTTTCTCTTTTTTGTGTCCTAAGTCATGCTATAGAGTTGTGGTAAGTATTGCACCCCTAACGAATATATTTTACTATGCTAGATCATGCCGAATACTAGAGGAACTCGAGTCCAAACTCTTGAGGTGCAACCTACCAATGGTGAGATCCAGGATGCCCTTACTATGCTTGTCCAAGGAGAGGTCAAATAAGTCCAAAAAGGGGCCCAAGCCCCTCATGCTACTACCCAAGAGCTAGGGTAAGAGACTTCATGAGGATGAATCCTCTGATTTTCCATAGGTCAAAGGTGGATGAAGATCTACAAGAGTTTATTGATGAATTCTACAAAATCCTGTCTATCATGGATGTTAGGCCAAATGAAAAAGCGGAGTTAGCGGCATACTAACTAAAAGGGGTTCCTCAAATTTGGTTTGATAAATTAAATGGAGAGAAGGGTAATGGCTATGTGGTGCTTTGGGAGGAATTCAAATTATCCTTCCTTAATCAGTTCTTTCCTCTTGAGCTTAGGGAAGCAATGTTGGTCGAGTTTATAAACTTGAAACAAGGTGGTATGAGTGTGAGGAAGTATGCCCCAAAATTTAATCAACATTCAAAGTATGCTTCTCACTTGGTGGGCGATCCTAGGTCAAGGATGAATAAGTTTGTTATGGGGGTTTCCAACTTGGTAGGTGAAGAAATGCCGGTTCACCTTGCTTATTAGCGATATGGATTTATCTCAGTTAATTACCTATGTCGAGCAAATGGAACAAGAGAAGTTGAGAAAGAGGAGGGGCCATGAGGACAAGAGGGCTAGGTTTGAGTGTAAGATCCAAAAGGATGCTAGATTTCACACAGGCAAAGGGTCTTCTCATATTAGTGACTTCCCTAAACCAGGGTATCGGTGAAGTGGATCTTATAGAGGTGTATCCTAAATGTGGAAGGATGCATGGAGGTCCTTGTTTGAAGGGTTCTAATGCATGCTTTGAATATGTGGTCACAAGATTGTTGATTGTCCAAGAAGTCATGGTAAGGGACGGGGTGCAAATGCGGTTCCACTGGGTGGATTGGTCCTCAAGGTGATGCCGCAAGGCACAATCAGTTTTTGGCACTACATGGAAGGCAAGGGGTTGGTGAGGTTCTCGATGTTGTTACCTGTATGTTAAAAATCTTTGACTTTATGTATATGCTTGACTGATCTAGGTGCCACTCTTTCCTTTGTTATCCCTTTTGTCACCAGAAAGTTCCATGTTGACCCCGAGTTGTTGCATGAGTCATATGAAGTGTCTACTCCTATTAGTGCCTCTATTGTTGCTAGGAATGTTTATAGAAGTTGTCCTATTTGCATTTTGCATTAGTTGATTCCTTGCTATCTTGTTGAATTAGACATCGTAGATTTTGATGTCATTCTTGGGATGGATTGGTTGCATGTCTACTATGCTTCTATAGATTGTAGAAGTTGTAGGGTCAAGTTTTGCATCCCAAATGAACCCGTCCTTGAGTGGGAGAGTTAAGATGTGGTGGTCAATGGTAGATTCATTTTATGAATTAAAGCCCATAGGTTGATTTCCAAAGGGTGTTTGTATCATCTTATGAGAGCCAAAGATGTGAAGTCCAAAGTCCCTTCCATAAAGTCAGTTCCGTTTTTAAATGAGTTTCTTGATGTCTTCCCAAATGAACTTCCCAATGTCCCTCCCAAAAGGGAGATAGATTTTTGCATAGATCTCCATCACGATACTCAACCTATCTTATTTCCCTTTTATCATATGGTCCCGATGGAGTTGAATGATTTAAAGGAGCAATTGAAAGATTTGTTGGAGAAGGGATTAATTAGGTCTAGCCAATCACCTTGGGGTGCACTGGTGTTTTTCGTAAAGAAGAAGGATGGGTCACTTAGAATGTGCATTGACTACCTATAACTCAATAGAGTCACTATAAAGAATAGGTATCCTCTTCAAAAGATTGATGACTTGTTTTGCCAATTGCAAGGGGCTAGCTTTTTCTCTAAGATTGTCTTTGGTCCGGGTATCATCAAGTGAAGGTGAGGGAGTGTAATACTCCCAAGATGGCCTTATAAACTAGTTATGGGCATTATGAATTCATGGTGATTTCTTTTGGGTTAACCAATGCACTGGCCATCTTTATGGACCTAATGAATGCGGTTGTTAAACCCTAACTTGCTTCCTTTGTTGTGGTCTTCATTGATAATATTTTGATCTATTCACATAATGGGGAGGAGCTTATGGGTCATTTGTGGATTGTGTAGCAAGGATTGGGGAAGAGGTATGCTAAATATGAAAAATATGAATTTTTATTGAAAGAGGTTGCATTCTTGGGGCATGTTGTTTCGCGGGATGGTATAAAAGTAGATCCTAATAAAATCGATGTGATTAGGAATTGGCTTAGACCATTGACCCCATCAAATATTAGGAGCTTCTTGGGCCTTGCGGGATACTATAGAAGGTTCATGAATGGGTTCTCCTCCTTTGATCCCTCTATGACAAAATTGACTCAAAAGAAGGTTGAGTTTGTGTGGACCAATGAATGAGAGAAAAGCTTCCTAATATTGAAAGATAGGCTTGTGTAAGATCCTATATTGTCACTACCAGATGGGCTTGAGGGTTTTGTTGTGTAGTGTGATGCATCTAGATTTGGTTTGGGTTTTGTGATTATGCAAAATAGTAAGGTCATAGCTTATGCTATTAGGTAGCTCAAAGTGCATGAAAAGAACTACTCTACCCATGATCTTGAATTAGCAGCCGTGGTGTTTGCATTAAAGATTTGGTGTCACTATTTGTATGGGGTGTATGCTGATGTCATCATCGATCATAAGAGCCTCTAATATGTATTCACTCAAAAAGATCTCAACTTGAGGTAAAGAAGATGGCTAGAACTTCTTAAGGACTATGACATGAGTGTGTATTATCACCCTGCTAAGGAAAATGTTGAGGTAGATTCTTTGAGTCGGGTGTTTACGGGTAGCCTAGCTCATGTGGATGATGGTGCTATGGGGATGGCTAGGGAGGTGCATAGATTGGCTAGATTGGGGGTTAGGTTGGAAGATGTGGGTAGTGTTGTTGTTGTGGTTTACGGTTCTAAATCTTCATTACTTGATGAGGTGATAGCAAAACAAGATCTAGACTCCTTCTTTCTTGAGTTAAAGGCTTTGGTGAAAGAGAGTAAGATAGAGATTTTCTCCTAAGGGAAGATAGGGCCCTTAGATACCATGGTAGTTTGTGTGTGCCATGTGTTGATGGTTTGAGGGAGAGTATTCTTGATGAATCGCATAATTCCTCTTATTCTATCCACCCCGGTTCCACCAAAATGTATATAGACTTGAGGTATGTGTATTGGTGGGGAGGCATGAAGAAGGACATTGCCAAAATCATTTTTGGTTGCCATAGTTGTCAATATGTCAAAGCCGAACATCAAAGCCTGGGTGGCCTAGCCCAAGACATAGGGATTCCTACTTGGAAGTGGGAGGTGATTAATATGGATTTTGTGGTCAGATTTCCTAGTACTAGAAAAGGTTTTGATTCCATTTGGGTGTTGGTTGATAGGTTGACGAAATTGGATCACTTTCTACGGTTAAGACCACAAATCTAACACCCACATCTTACAATACTAGTACTATGCAAATGAAACATAATATGGTTTTGTCAAATCAGAACCTATTTTAAAAGTGCTTGAATCTCATGTTAGAGGGCGATATGTGCGTTTAATGCTTAAGAGGATCGATTCCATACAATTTTTGTATCAACATTGAGAAGATCATGACCCTAAACAAAGTAAGAGAATGAGGTGCTTGTAGGACTCAAGAAGCTAGCAGCTGAATCACCTATTTGCTTAGCTTAAATTTGCTAGCTAAATAGAGATGAGGCCCGACGTTGAATTTGTCCATAAAGTCAGTGTTAAGAGTGTAACTTTAGCCCAATTTTTACCATCATAAATGGAAAATACTTAAAGCACAAGATGAATAATAAAAGGTCCCAAGTACATCATAAACCACTTGACTAATTGGGCTCAAACTAAGTGAAGAGGAATTGGGAAGATGGGAAGCCAAGGCCCATCAACTTTGAGATTCATTTAGGCACATGTGTATGGACCAAGATGCTGCAACACTAGATTATTAATATGTGTTAATATGTGGTCAAAAGTGCAAGAGAAAGTTGGACAAAGAGACCCCTTAAAAGGGCTAAAAAACAACCCCTTAATTCATTTCACTTTGGAACAATTTTTAGCTTTCCTAATGACTCTTTTTTTCTCTTTACTTCACTTCACACGGCAGCCAATACAACCCTTTAGGGTTCTTGAAGGAAACCTGTAACTTAAAGGATAAGTTAAGTAAAAATATCTATGTATTTGTTATACTTATTCCGTGACAAACAAGAAATATATGCTAGTTATGGTTGTGAACATAGGTAGGACAACATGTGCTTAGAAAGTTACTGCACACTTGCCTTTTTTTTAGTGAATTTTCTATAGTTTCTGGGCTGTATTATGAAAAGAAGTTGATGTTATTAACATGGTTTCATTTATAGATATTAATATGAGCTTGCTACCCTGATTTTGTTTCATTTAAGAACGAGTTTTATTGTGCTATCTGAAGTGTGATTTTGATTGGAACTTGTGAGCTGATGGATGGAAGGCTATTGCCTCACATCCTTCATGACTGCTTTGTTATTGTTTTGAGACTATTTTAAGGCTGTTGTTATGAATAGATGTGTTGAGGACAGTTTGAGTAAAGTGGAAATAGGTTCGGGATTGTTGACATCGAAATGTAGCGAGAATACGAATGTAATGCTTCCTATTTCTGTGTTGTGCAGGATTGTTATGACTTGTACCTTGCGAACTATTGTAAGATGATTAAGGGTGTAAAACAAGGTATATATAACAAGTACATAAGAATGGTTGTTAGAAAATACGATTATAAATGAAAAGGTTGAAGGAATGCCTTTGGGTTGCTAATTACAAGCTTGCTGCCCGAGTGTTAGTTTTTATGATATTGGGCTACCAAGATATGTTTCTTTGCTACAAATACTAGTGTTATTTACTAATATATTATATATAAATATTTTAGGTAAAATAGGTCACTCCAAGGTAGTAACAAGGTCATACAACGAGGTACGTAAGGCTAGTCGATTTCGTAATACTTAGAATGAAACCTAGGTTCTTCCTTGGTACATAGAGCCTCTTATCTACTCCGACATAACAAACATCCATGTGTTCACTCTTTCATATGTTCATATGACCCCATATATAGTCACTTGCAAACCTGCATATGTACTTGGATACCAAGATACACGAGTTCGTTCTACTAAATAAAAGTTAATGTGTTGTTCTACCTCCTAGGCATTTCATTATTTGTGTACCCTACTACTTCCATTATGGTGTTGTCTTTTGTGATTATTTACATGTTATTAGTTGTATCTACAGTGCTCCAGTTCCAATATTATGACCAACAAAAGAATCATTTCAAAAGTATTTGAAAGATAAAGTATATTGCTTATTGATGGGTGGTAACCCGATGGGTGGAAGAATCACCTATCCAGGGTCGATCCTATCACGGGAGGTAGCCCAAGGGGTGAAAGGACAATCCTAGATAGGGCCGATCCCAATCTAGATTTACCATTAATCAACTTGTCATTTGTATTACTTGTTGTGCACAGATTATACAGTAAAGATAAAGTAATAAAAAGAACATAACAAGAAATGTCTCTTTGAACTCCTTCCAGGTAGTTGGAGGTGCATCTATAACCTTAGATTGCTTCCAAGCTTCATACCATAATATAGCCACACCCTTCAACCTATATGTCACTATCTCGATAGCTTCTACACCACCCACATGCATAACATCTAAAATGCATTGTATCTGATCAATAAAGTCTTGGGGAACTTCATTAGGATCTGTCCTAGCGAAGAATGAAGGGTACAAATTAAGTAAATCACATATACTCGTTCCAACTGCACTATTCGCACCACCTACACCTATAGCTGGACCTTCGTTTCTTTGACCTTGGCCAGCAACTATACAAATCAAAAGTTGGATTGTATTTCTCAGATCCTACACGGTAGCATCTATAGGTGGTTCTGGGGGAATTTCACTACTTCCACGGTCATCAGGAACTACAGGAGTTGGAGAAATCTATGATAGATACTCATCTTGAGCCTCATTTCATTGTCTCACCTGACCGGGTATGCCAACCACTTCTACTTCCTTCCCTTTACCTTTGTTTTTTCTGGTTTCTGGCATACTTGCTGTACAAAATAATTTAGGAGTTAGACATAATCCACCTATTACACTTGCCTCTATGGAAAGATCTAAAGAATGAAAAGAAAGTGACAATCCCTAAATTCCACATAGCCTCCTTCTTATAAATGTGGTGCACAACACATCGATAAACAAGACTCTACATAAACACTGCTTTGTAAACTTCCTAGGATAACCCGCTCTGATGCCACTTCTGTCATGCCCAAAGTCCCATTAAGGAGGACTAACACCTATTGCCAATAAGGCCCGAGAGAATTAACCTGTATTTATGCATTTTCTATACATATTATAAAGGTATTTATACATTCAACATGCCTTTATGAAAATAAACAGTAATAATAAGCCAAAAGAAAATGCATATGGCTAGGTCGTTGGGGCCATAGTGTCTAAAGTGTGACACATGACTACACTTTAATTTAAATAGTCTATAAAGCCTCTACATAAGGAAAAGCATCTAATACGAGTCGGGATAGGCCCCGTCTCAACTAACTATATAATACAAAAATGTAAGCTCGAGACACACAAAGCTACAAAGCAACCTGGAGCTTGGTAGCAGCAGCTGGATATCCTACACTCCTACTTAGAGATCTAAGAGTCCCATGCAGATCAGTTCTTGAACCTCCACCAAGGGAATATGAGTGTGAGGGAGTATAACCTTCAATTTAATTCCCTAGCCAGGTATGCTCCTAATGTAGTTGCTAATATGGAAGATAGAATTTCTCGATATATGGATAGATTAGATACGTATCTAGTCAGAGACTGTGCCATTGCTTCCTTGAAAAAAGACATGGATATAGCGAGAATGCAAGCTTTTACACAGAAATTGGAGGATCAGAGGCAAAGTAGAAGGATACAAGAGTTAGAAAGGGTGCAATCTAAAAGGGCCAGGTCTACAGGGCAGTTTACACCATCCCAAGGTTAGCTTAAGCCTCGGTTTTCTAATAGACTGCCTAGGACATCAAACTTGTACTGTGCATCCAGTGCTCCACCATAACTTCAAGGGTCTAGAAGTAATCCATTTGGTCAACAAGGTGAGAGACAAGGTACACGAACAACAGGATATTCAATAGGATAGAAAATGACTCCTAGGCAACCTCATTAATTGTGTGGAAGAAGTCATTCAGGTACATGTTATGTTGGGATAGACGCTTTTTATTGGTGTGGTGCGCTAGGGCATATGATAAGAGATTGCCCGAGGAGGCATATGACTGATATAACACAATCTACTGGGTCAACTATTGTATCATCATCATTAGTTACTCTATTAGGTAGGGGTTAACAAGCACCTATGGGTCGTGGTATAGGTGTAAGAGGGCCATCTAGCTCTAGCACAGTCCAGAATCGCACTTAGGCTCTGGGAAGTCGGCAAAATTTGGAAGAGTCATCCGATGTGGTCATAGGTACATTGTTCATCTTTTCACATAATGTATATGCATTAATTGACCCTAGTTCTACACTATCATACATCACTCCATTAGTTGCTGGGAAGCTTAAGAGAACACCCAAATTATTAAACAAACCATTTGAAGTGTATATACCAACAGGTGAATCTATTATGGCTAGAAGAATTTATTATGATTGTGTAGTAATTGTTTGTGACCGTGATACATTGGCTGACCTTATTGAGCTAAAAATGGTAGAATTTGATATTATAATAGGTATGGATTGGTGAGCTTCTTCCTATGTCATCGTGGATTGCCGAATATAGAGAGTGTGCTTCCACTTTTCAAATGAGGCAGTTCTTGATTGGGAAAGCAATATTGGGGCGCCAAAGAGTAAATTTATCTCTTATTTTAAGAACAAAAAGATGATATCTAAGGGGTATATATGTCATTTAGTTAGAGTGAGGGATATGGAGGTACAATCTCCAACTCTTCAATCAGTTCTACTAGTGAATGAATTTATTGATATGTTCCCTAAATAACATCCAGGCTTACCTCCAGAACAAGAAGTAGATTTTTGTATTGACTTACTTCTAGGAACTCAACCTATTTCCATCCCTCCATATAAAATGGCCCTGACAGAATTGCATGAATTAAAAGAGCAGTTAAAAGACTTATTGGAGAAGGGATTTATAAGACCTAGTATGTCCCCTTGGGGTGCACCAGTGTTATTTTTACACAAAAAGGATGGCACCTTGAGAATGTATATGTATATCGACTATTGACAATTGAATAGGGTGAAAATTAAGAATAAATACCCCCTCCCTAGGATTGATGAATTATTTGATCAATTACAGGATGCCAAATGCTTTTCAGGAATTGATTTGAGATCATGTCATCACCAAGTGAGGGTGAAGGAGAAAGATATACCTAAGACTGCTTTCATAACACGCTATAATCACTTTAAATTTCGTCTTTTGGGATAACGAATACACCAGTAAGTTTTATGGATCTGATGAATAGGGTATTCAATCCATTCTTGGATATGTCTGTAATAGTGTTTATAAATGATATTTTGGTATATTCAAGATCAGAATAGGGCCATGCAAATCACTTATGACAGGTGTTACAAGTTATTCATAATCGATAGTTGTATGCCAAGTTTTCTAACTATGAATTTTGGCTAAATTTAGAGGCATTTTCGTGTCACATTATTTCTGATGAGGATATAAGGATTGATTCGCAAAAGATAGAGGCTGTGAAAGATTGGCCATGACCAATGACACCCATAGAAGTTCGGAGCTTCCTAGGTTTGACAGGTTATTACAGGAGGTTTGTTGAAGGTTTTTCTTCTATTTCTGCACTTTTATAAAAGTTGACACATAAGGCAACCAAGTTCAAATGGAACGATACATGTGAAGGGAGCTTTCAGGAGCTAAAAAATTAACTAACTTCTGCACCTGTGCTAGTACTTCCAAAAGGCACCGAGGGCTATGCAGTATATTGCGATGCTTCAGGAGTTAGATTAGGGTGTGTGCTGACACAACATGGTAGGGTAATTGCTTATATATCTAGACAACTATGACAATATGATAAAAACTATCCAATACATGATCTTAAGCTAGTAGTAATTGTGTTTGCTCTGAAAATATGGTGCCACTATTTGTATGGAGTTCACATTGAAATATATATGGATCATAAGATTTTTCAATATATTTTTAAGCAGAAAGACCTAAATTTAAGATAGCGAAAATAGCTAGAGCTAACAAAAGATTACGACGTTGATACACTATACCATCCGAGGAAGGAAAATCTGGTAGCTGATGCTCTGAGTCATAAGCCAATCATGAATACTGGTGATCAAGGAGTAGCTAAGGATCTACATCCGCTAGCCAGTTTGGGAGTTCACCTTCTTGAAACTCCAAAGGAAGGGGTTATTGTACATAATGCAACAATGTCTTCATTAGTAATGGAGTTGAAAGAAAAATAGTTCGAGGATCCTGTTCTATAATAGCTTAAGGAAAAGGTGAGTCAGGGTACGATAAAGGTCTTTGACCTTACACAAAATAGAGTACTTTATTGCCAAAATAGATTATGTTTGCCTGATATTAATGGATTAAGAAAGAGGATAATGGAAGAAGCTTATCATTCCCATTATTCAATCCATCTAGGATCAACTAAGATGTATCATTACCTGAAGGGAATATTTTGGTGGGGAGGCATGAAAAAGGACCTTGCAGAACTTGTAGCTCAACGTCAAAATTGCCAACAAGTGAAAGTAGAAAATCAAAAGCTAGGAGGTTATATGCAATATATAGAGCTTCCAACATGGAAGTGGGATATGATCAATATGGATTTTGGTACCAGGTTGCCTCGCTTATTTTGGAAGTTTGACTCCATATGCGTAATAGTTTACAGACACACAAAGTCAGCACACTTCTTGCCAGTCAGAAGTGATTATACAGCTAAAGAGTATGCCAAGCTATACCTCAAAGAGATAGCCAGGCTACATGGAGTCTCAATCTCCATTATATCTGAACGAGGAGCTCAATTCACTATAATGTTTTGGAAGTACTTCCAAAGGATTTTAGGGACACAAGTGAATTTGAGTACAACATTCCACCTTTAAACAGACGATCAAGAGGAATGCATTTTTCAAACACTTGATGATATGTTGCGAGCTTATGCATTGAACTTTAAAGTTAGTTAGGTGGACCATTTGCCAATTATTGAATTTTCCTATAATAATAGCTACCACGTGGGTATCAAGATGGTACCTTATGAAGCTTTATATGGAATGAAATGTAGATTGCCAATTGGATAGTTTGAAGTGGGCGAAACCACCTTACTTGGGCCAGATCTAGTACAACAAGCCATGCAAAAAGTGAAAATAATACAATAGCGGCTAGAAATAGCCCAAATCGTCACAAATTATATACGGATGCTAGGAGAAGAGGACTCGAATTCTTAGTAGGGTCTTGGGTATTTTTAAAGGTATCTCCAGTAAAAGGGGTTATGAGGTTTGGTAATAAAGGAAAATAAAATCCATGTTACATAGGTCCATATAAAATTATTAAGAAGTTCGGGGCAGGTTGCATATGAACTAGAGCTGCCCCAAGAGCTTTCAATGATTCATCTAATTTTTCATGTCTCAATGCTTCAAAAATTCATAGGTAACCCATCCCGTATCACTTCTATTAAGGATGTGCAGGTTATAGAAGATCTCACATATGAAGAGGTACCTATTGCTATTCTAGATCGTAAAGTTAAGAAGTTAAGAAATAAAGAAATAGCTTTAGTAAGAGTACTTTGGAGAAATTAGCAAGAAGAAGAAATAACATGGGAAGCTGAAGATGCGATGAAATCAAAATACCCTTACGTATTTGAAGCTATAGAGGAAGCCCAACATGTAGAATTCGTACACTGATAGATACGTATGATTGAATACTTAGTGTGGTGTCAAAACTTTGTGTAAGTAAAGTTTAAACTTGGTTAAGCTATCTAATTGTTCTAGCATTCAAGGATAAATATTCCTAAGGGGGGGAGGATGTAACACCCCACATCTTAAAATACTAGTACTACGCAAATTAAACATGATATGGTTTGGTCAAATTAGCATCTATTTTAAAAAGTTCTTGAATCTCATAATAGAGAGCGATATGTGCGTTTAACGCTTAAGAGAATCAATTGCATAGAAGTTTTATGTCAATCAACGAGATCACGACCATACAAAAAGTGAGAGAATTGTGGTGCTTATAGGACTGAACAAGCTAGCAGGTGAATCACCTATTTTCTTAGATTAAATTTTTTAGCTAAAGGAAGATGATGCCCAATGTCGAATTTGTCCAAGTCCGATTATTAATAAAGTCCATTTTAAGAGTGTAATTTTAGCTCGTGTTTTACAATCATAAATGAAAAATACTTAAAGCCTAAGATGAATAATAAAAGGTCCCAATTACATCATAACCCACTTGACTAATTGGGCCCAAACTAAGTGAAGAGGAATTCGGAAGATGGGTAGCCAAGGCCAATCAACTTTAATACCCATTTAGGCCCAAGTTTGAGGACCAAGATGTTGGATAACTAGCTTATTAATATTTGTTAATATGTGGTTAAAATCTGAAGAGAAAGTTGGCCAAATATGTACTTTAAAATGGCTTAAAAACAACCCCTTAAGTCATTTCACTTTGAAATAATTTTTATCTTTCCTAAAGACTCTTTTTTTCTCTTTACTTCACCTCACAAGGCAGCCAATACAAACTTCTAGGGTTCTTGAAGGAAACCTGAAGCTTGAAGGCTAAGGTAAGTGGAAATATCCATGTATTTGTTATACTTATCCCATGACAAAACAAGAAATATATGCTAGTTATGCTTGTGAACAAAGGTTGGATAGCATGTGCTTAGAAAGTTGTTGTACACTTGCATTTTTTTAAGTGACTTCTCTATGGTTTGTGGGTTGTATTATGAAGATACGTTGATGTTATTAACATAGTTTAAGTTATAGATATTAATCTAAGGTTGCTACCCAGATATTATTTCATTTAAAAATGATTTTTATTTTGTTATTTTAAGTATGATTTTAATTTAAACTTGTGGGCTGATGGATAGAAGGGTATTGCGTCACGTCCTTCATGACTACTTTGGTTCTATTTTGAGACTATGTTAAGGCTATTTTTATGTATTGATGTGTTGAGGACAGTTTGGGTAAAGTTGAAACATGTTCGGGATTGTTGACGTTTAAATGTAGCAAGAATACAAATGTGATGCTACCTATTTGTGTGTTATGCTAGATTGTTGTGTCTTGTACGTTGTTGTCATGTCCAAAGTCCCATTAAGGTGAACTGACACCCGTTGCCAATAAGGTAAAGGAGAACCAACCTGTATCTATGCGTTTTCTATACATATTATAAGGAATTTCTACATTCAACATGCCTTTAAGAAAGTAAACAGTAATAACAAGCCAAAAAGAAATGCATATGACTAGACCATTGGGGGCCACAGTGTCTAAAGTACAAGACATGACCTTACTTTAATTTATATAGTCTACAAAGTCTCTGGATAAGAAAAAGTATCTAATAAGGGTTAGGACAGACCCCGCCTCGACTAACTATACAATACAAAAAATATATGCTCTAGACACACAAAGCTTCGAAGTAATCTAGAGTATGGTATCAGTAGCTGGATATCTTATACTCCTATTGTAGAGATCTACTAGCACTTGTACCTGTAACATGAAATGCAGGTCCCCCATAAGGGACATTAGTACGAGATAAAGTACTGAATATATAAGATAGAAAATATTGTATAAAAAGTAACAACTCAAATGAAACTATACACTAGTGTAGGATAAGAGACCACCATTAGTTATACTGTGGAATCATGTACTTTATGTTCTTTTTATTACTTTACCTTTATCGTATAATCTGTGTATAACATGTAACATAAATTACAAGCTAATCAGTGGTAAATCTACATTGGGATTGGCCCTGGCTATGCTTTTCCTTTAACCTCTTAGGCTACCCCTCATGATAGGATCGACCCTGGCTAGGTGATTCTTCCACCCCTAGGGTTACCACCCATCAATAAGCAATATAATTTACTTTATCTTTCAATAACCTTTGAGATGATACTTTTAGTGGTCATAATATTGGAGATATATGACTATAGGTAAAACATACGACATATAAATAATCACAAACGACAACACTATAATGAAAGGAGTAGGTTACACAAATAATGAAATTCATTGGAGGTAAAACAACACATGTACTTTATTTAGTAGAACGAACTTGTGTATCTTGGTATCCAAGTATGTATGCAGATTTGAAGGTGACTATGTATGGGAGTATATGAACATGTGAAAGAGTTGAGACACAGTTAATAGTTGTGTTGGAGTTGGTAAGTGCCTTTATGTGCCAAGGAGGGATCTATTTTTCATGCCAAATAATACAAAATCAAGTAGCCTTAAATACCTTACTGTACGACCTCGCTATTACCTCGAGATAACCTTACCTTCCTCAAAATATTTATCAAAAACATAGCAGATGATAAAACTAGTATTAGCAGCCAATAGATACATCTTGGCAGCCTTATCTTATAAAAAAATAACACACAGGTAGCAAGTGGATAATTATAAACCTGAGCGTATTCTTTCAACCTTTCTACCCCTAATCATATTTTCTAATACAAATTCTCATATACATATCATGTGTAGCCTATTTTAGTGCCATAAAAGTTTTACAACAGCCTACAAAGCACAATGCATAACAATCTATGCAATATACAAATAGCTAACATAACGTTACATCCCTTCACTATATTTCGACGTCGACAGTTCCAAACCTGTTCCAACTTTAACCAAACAGTACTCACCATTGATACACATAAAACTAGTCCTAAAATAATTAAAAATAGTCATCAAAATAGGTGGAGGATGTGAGACCATATTCCTCAATCAATCAGCTCACAAATTTCTATTACGTGTACAATTACGATATCACACAAGAACTCACTTTCGCGGACTGTAAAAATGGTGCAGCAGCCTTTATACATCATCATAGAGCCAATACTCATTAATAATAATAGCCTCCTTTCATAAGGAAAGCTTTCAAACAAACAAGAAAAATGTACAACTTCTTTTGGAACACGTGCTGTCCAACAATTTCAGCATACACATAACCAACATAGTCTTTTATTTTTCATAAGAAAACCATAGTAAACACATAAGTAAACTTACTTACCATTACCTTCAAGGTGTAGGGCTTCTCCAAGAAACCTAAAGGTTTCCTTGTGGCTGCTTTGCTAGGTTAAGAATGTGTAGAGAGAAAGCTTGTGAAAGCTGATTTTTTTTCCAAGTTAAGAATGACTTAAAGTTTCTAGATATAAGCCTTTTTAAAGGAGATTTTGGCCAAATTTCTTGTGTGATTTAAGACATATTATCAAGAGGGTGATTCAATATCTTATCCCTTTCACTTAGGTCTAATTGGGTCTCAAAGTTGTTGGGCCTTGGCTGCCCATTTTCCTAATTCCTCTTCTTAGTTTGGGCCCAATTAGTCAAGAAAGTATGATGTACTTGGGCTATTTTATTATTTGTCTTGGGCTTTAAGTATTTTCTATTTATGATGGTAAAATACAACCCAAACTCACACTCTTAACATGGACTTTATTCATTATCGGACTTGGAAAAATTCGACGTCGGGCCTTGTCTCCATTTAGCTAGCAAATTTAAGCTAAGCAAGTAGGTGACCCACCTGCTAGCATCCTAAGTCCTACAAGCACCTCACTTCTCTCACTTTATTTAGGATCGCAATCTCTAAAATTTGACTTAAAACTTATTTACACTCGACCCTCTTTAGTGTTGGACATGCATAACGCTCTCTAATATGAGATTCAAGCACTTTTAAGAATTGACGCTAATTTGAACGGCCATATCATGTTTCATTTACATAGTACTAGTATTGTAAGATGTGGCATGTTACACTTATGAACTGTTGTAAAACTATGAAGGGCCTAAAACAAGATGTATATGACATGCTCATAAGAATGGTTGTTAGAAAATACAATTATAAGTGAAAAGGTTGAAGGAATGCCTTTGGGTCGCTAATTATAAGCTTACTGCCCGGGTGTTAGTTTTTATGATATTGGGATACCAAGAAGTGTTTCTTTGCTTCTAATATTAGTCTTATTTCCTAGTATATTGTAGATGAATATTTGAGGGAAAAACCAATCACTCTAAGATAGTAACGAGGTCATACAATGAGGTATATAAGGCTAGTCGATTTTGCATTACTTGGCATAAAACCTAGGTTCTCCCTTGGTACATAGACGCTCTTATCTACTCCGACATAAAGAATAGCCATGTCTCCACTCTTTCATATGTTCATATGCTCCCATAATAGCCAGTTGCACACCTGCATACATACTTGGATACCAAGATGCACGAGTTTGTTTTACCAAATAAAGTTCATATGTTGTTCTACCTCCTAGGCATATCATTATTTGTGTAACTTAGTCCTTTCATTATGGTGTTGTCTTTTGTGATTACTTACATATCATATGCTGCATCTACAGTCCTCCAATACTAATGTTATGACCACCAAAAGAATCATCTAAAAAGTAATTGAAAGATAAAGTATATTGCTTATTGATGGGTGGTAACCCGAGGGGGAAGAATTACCTAGCCAGAGTTGATCCTATCATAGGAGGTAGCCCAAGGGGTGAAAGAAAAAGCCTAGACAGGCCGATCTCGATATAGATTTACGACTGATCAGCTGGTCATTTGTATTACTTGTTGTACACAGATTATATAGTATAGCTAAAGTAATAAAAAGAACATAAAGTATATGATTCCATAGTATAACTAAGGGTGGTCTCTTATCCTACACCAGTGCGTAGTTTCAGTTGAGTTGTTACTTCATACATAGTATTTCCTGCCTTATATATTTAGTACATTCTCGTACTGATGTCCCTTACGGGTGACCTGTATTTCATGCTGCAGGTACAGGTGCTAGTACATCTCCCTAGTAGGAGTATAGGATATCCAGCTGCTGTAACCAAGCTCCAGGTTGCTTCGGAGCTTTGTGTGTATAGAGCTTATATTTTTAAATTATATAGTTAGCCGAGGCGAGGCCTGTCCTGACCCTTATTAGATACTTTTTCTTATGTAGAGGCTTTGTAGACTATGTAAATTAAAGTGTGATCATGTATTGTACTTTAGATACCATGGCCCCAATGGGCTAGCCATATGCATTCCCTTTTGGTTTATTTATTACTATTTCCTTTCTTAAAGGCATGTTGAATGTTAAAAGCCCTTATAGAATTTATAGAAAGCTCATACATACAGGTTGGTTCTCCTGGGCCTCATTGACAATGGGTACCGGTCCTCCTTAAGGGGACTTTGGGCTTGACAACGTATGAGGCCGAAGAGTATCCAAGGTTGTACATCCATGAGTTAGTGAGGTTACATGGGGTTCTTTTTCCATCATATCAGATCATGGTTCACAATTTACTTTACACTTTTGGAGGTCTTTTCAAAGGGGTCTTGGTACAAAAGTTCACCTTAGTATGAACTTCCACCCTCAAACGGATGGCCAAGCCAAAAGAACTATTCAAACCCTTGAAGATATGCTTAAGGAATGTGTATTGGAGTTAAGGGGTAGTTAGGATGACCATTTTCTTTTTATTGAATTCACATACAACAATAGCTATCACTCTAGCATTAGTATGACTCCTTTTGAGGCTCTTTATAGGAGGCGATGTAGGTTACTGGTCGGTTGGTTTGAGGTTAGAAAGATGGCCTTATTGGGGCTGGATCTGGTTATGGATGCTCTTGAGAAGGTTAGGATGATTAAGGAAAGGTTAAGAATGGACTAAGGTCGTCAAAAATCTTATGCCGATGTGAGAAGAAGAGATCTTGAACTCGAAGTGGGTGATTGGATTTATTTGAAGATTTCTCCAATGAAAGGTGTGGTCTATTTCGATAAAAAGGGGGAGTTGAGTCCAAGATATATTGGTATTTATGAGGTCTTGAAGAGGGTTGACAAGGTAGCTTATGAGTTGAAGTTTCCTTGTGAAATGAACTTGGTTCATCCGGTATTCCATGTCTCTATGTTGAGAAAATGTGTGGGTGACCCTAATGCTATTGTGCCTCTTGATGTGGATGGTGTTTTTGAGGATAACTTGACTTATGAGGAGGTCTCGGTTTGAATTTTAGATAGGCAAGTGAAGAGATTGTGTAACAAGGAGGTGACATTCGTTAAGGTCCTTTGGAAGAACTAACAAGTTGAAAGTGCTATATAGGAGACCGAAATGGAACATGCAAAAGAGGTATCCTTTTCTTTTCCACTCCACTCAATCCTAAGGTACTAATCCTAAGTCCCCTATACGATTTCAATTCTTAATTTTTGGCCTTAAGCCATTACATGCATTCATGTTTATATGGGCAAGGTTTTATGGTAAATTTTGATGTTCATGTTGAGACTTTTGAAAATCATGCTTAGATACATTTGTTGCATCCATGTTAGGCTAAAATCTTCATGGCTACCTTCCTTGTGTATGTTTCTTTTACATTCGAGGATAAATGTGTCCAAGAGGGAGATATTGTGACACCACATAAGTTTATGCTCTTGCATATCCATGTTTCAACCCTCATTTGGTTAGGTTGTATACATATTAGGTTCATGGGAGACTCCTAGTACCTAAACGAGATTAAGACTTCCCTAAAAGTTGAGTTCTAGGTGTTGTTCCATATAAGGGTCAACTTTAAACTAGCATAAGTTTTAGTACATTTGTAAATGGGTAGCGCAAGACATTTCAAATGAAATATGTTTGAGTTAGCTTCACAATGCACTTGGTTTCACCTCATTCCTAGATTGGATGAGGGAGTAATGATCATTTTTGTAAGACCCTCCCGTGCAGTGATGTCACACGGGCATCTATATGGACAGTGATAACTTGTAGGGGTCATGTGAGGCATATAAGGTTGGGAAAAACCATTTTGAGCCAAAGGCATGGACCATGACCAGTGGCACCAGTCTTGAGGCTTGCCACTTGTTGTGAGGAGGGGCATGAAGGTGAGTAAGGGAGGCTTGACATGCGTGGAGGTGAGTTTGAGGCAAAAGCATGGACCACGGCCACCCACACGGGTTGTGGCGGCTGGAATGTGTTGTGTCCTTTCACATGGGGCCTGTGCAACATTTTTCAGCACCAAGTATGGTGCCACGATCCTCCACACGGGCTGTGAGGCTCCACACGACCCGTGGAGGCCTTCGTGGTCATGACGAGTCGTCATTTTTCCAATCAATTCCAACTTTAATTTTTGGAATATGTACCTTGTCATGGGCACTCTAAATGATACGTTGAGTGCCGCACAACCCGTGGGGTCTTTAGTGGGGCAACACTCTGCCTATTTTTCCATCCATTCACTAATGGCATTTTCATAAATGCTAATTATCCTAATGACCCTTTTTGGATTTTTAGGCTATCTCAACCTTCCTAGAAGACCTAAACCCTAATCCTAGGACCCAATTTCACTACTCTCACATCAATTACACTTCCAAATCCTCTTAAGAGCCTCCATCAAGCCCAACTCAATTTCAAGGAAACCCAAGAACAAGATTAGATTCCAAGATCATTTCCAAGCCTCCATTCTTCCCAATCTCAATTCCAAGCAACTCTAGACCTAAGGTATGTGGTTTTCTTTCATGGGTTCCTTTTACCCATGATACCCAATCTTCTTTTTTCCTAAATTGTATGATTTAAAGTTGAGTTTACAACTGAGTTTACTAGTATGAACATGTCTATGAACTATGTTAAAGCTATGTAAACTTGTGACTATTTATCTATGTTGTGAGCTATATATCTTGGATCTATTGTAAGTTTGATGAGGGGCTTTGATGTGAATTTCTTGGGGGTGTTACAAGATGTTAATTTATGGTTTTATAATAAATTTTCTTGCATTATTTCATCCGTAAATTGTATGGTCTTACACCCTCATTATACACCTGCCAAGTGTTTGATAAAATATCCGGTTAGGGTTTCTTGAGGAATTGAAGGTCCAGAGCATGAGATATGATATGAATGATGTTATAATAATGAAATTAGCTTATGTACATGATAAAATTCTATATAAAGTGTTGCAATATACCATACTCAATCGAGGTGAGGGTTTGTACTCATCAACCATATGAGGGGTTAGTATTTCACCACATAGGATGATTAGGGTGTGACCATCATCAACCGAGTTGAGGGTTGGTACTCAGCAACCATGTGAGGTGTTTATACTTCACCACCTAGGATAATTGGGGTGTGACCAATATCAACCATGTGAGAAGTTTATATCTCACCACCTAGCATGATTGGGATGTGACTATCATCAACCAACCAAGATTGGTAAGCTAGCTTGGTCTCTTCTTCACATATGATATCTTATATGAGAATGATTTACTTAAGCATGTTTTACTTTAGAATTTATCATATATGCCATATTACTATATTATGCCTGTTGTTTATTGTTATATATTTCGATTATGATGCCTATTCCTTGTTGCATTACATCCCACATATTTAGTACACTCAAATGTACAAACACATACTCTTGCCTATATGATATCACCATGTAGGAACTGGTGCTTAAGTTGATCCTTCTCGTCCTCCTCCACATGGTTAGACAGTGGTATTCCCAGCTTGTTGGTGAGTCCTCCATTCTGGTGACCTTGGTTATATTTTCTCTTATCTATGTATTGAGACACTTTCTTACATTCTATTTGACTTTGAGGGTGAGCCCTTTTACCTTGTATTAACCTCGCTCTATCTATGTATTTAGAGGTATTTGTTGGAGAAGTTGTGTATTTCAATATGAGTTATGACTCCTTGTCTTTTAGTGTTGTTGTTTTGGCAAGTTTTCCCTTATCCCCATTGCCCTTGTTTTAATATATATGTCTTTTGTATGCTTCTACGACCAAGGATGTGTTATGACAAGTAAAGAGGCTTGATCCCCATTCGTATTATGTCTAGTACTTAGGCTTAGGTCGTGATAATATATTACTATATTTCTTTCATTCGTATGGTCAAATTAGCTCTTGCTATGCCCAGGGTTCGAGGAATGGTCTATTATATGCAGTTTTATCTGGCATTTCTGTCAGAGGCTGTTTCTAAGGTTTCACCCTGTGATCTCCTGGTCACATGACAACAACTTTACTAGTTAATCTAAGGCTTGCCTTCGTGTATGTGATTAAAAGAATATTCTAATTTAGAACTCATTTGCTCCACTAATATTAACCCCTAAAATTTAAATCTTAAATGCGATTCTATTTGCTTTATGAAATTTGCTTGTGTCAAGACCATTAATTTGAGCACACTAGCTTAATGGGATATATTTATCTTATATTTCTCCCATTTGAAATTATCTATTGTAATTTATTTTAAAAAATATTTATATAAAAATTATTTATTATTTTAGAAGCTTTAGATAAAATTATTTTTTTTCTATTTTACCCTTTAATATTCATATTATTCCTTAGGACTACAAAAATTTCAATTATAAATTTAAATAATAATAAAATAATTCAAAGCCTCTCTTTATTCAAATACCTTTAGTTATTATCATTCTTAAAGGGCGCGTAAAAAGAATCACAATAAATAATTCAAGACAAAAGAAGCACATACTAGAAATATAATGTTTTGTTCTTGTAAAACATCATAGATAATAATTTGAAGGGAAAAAAAAGAAAATTAGGAAGTAGGAACATGTTTTTCCTTTTTCTGAGAATCTATCTAGTTAAAAATTTGAAAGAAGAATGTATTTGAAAAAGATATTTTAGATCACAAGTTAATTTCAAAAGCCTTTTTTTTTGTTTAAATTTTATGATCAATCAAATATCGTGACGTAAAATCTTCATGACTAGTTAGTACTTTTCTTTCTTCCTTTATTAATGTTTGCTATAGTAGTCTGATTCATTGACTAATTTATGATCAATTTTTGTGTGATAGAGTGGAGAAGCAGAGATAGAAAAAGCAATGCAAAATACTTTATTTGAAGCTAAAAGGAACTTTCAAAGCCAATAGGCAAATTAATGGTATTGGGTTAACCAAAAATTTACCAATTTATGTGATTAGATTGTAGAAGATGAAGGAAGTGATGAGACACTAAACCCTAGATCACCGAAAAATCTTCTAAAAAATGGAGGGGTTGTCACCGTCGGTGGTCGGAAGTTTTGGGGTGGGTATGGCTGGGCACAATTTGTAAGTTAGGGCTCAAATGGTGTCAAAATATTTTGACCCCAGTATTTATATTTTGACCAGGTCAATTAAAAAATGATGGACTTGGATTGTACAAAACCCTGATTATGGGCCGTAGAGTATTTTATGGCTAGTGAATTATGGTTTCACAGAACATCCAAATGCTAGTTTTCAACTTTGGGCTTCGCGGACCAGTCTACGAGTCATAAAATGAAGTACGACTTGTAGAGTTGGTTGTAGAGACCCCAACACTTAGTAAAAAGTTTAGAAAACTTACATGTAGTCCATGAGCCCCATTCACGATCTGTAGTTTTATCTATAGATCATAAAGTTGACTCAGGGACTAGAATGCACAACTTTTTGCTTACTGGAAATGGCTATGAGATGGTGTATATGTTATAAAGAGATTTACAGTCCGTGGAACCAGTCATAAATGCACTTTGCACATTCTTCACATAACACACTGTTACCCTATATGCAACCAACCCAATGTCCAAAATTACAACCATAATACAAGAAAATAAACTATGTATAAGTCCAAAAACAGAAAATAAAGCTACAACTACAACTATTACATAAAAAATATTGAGTTGCCTCCAGAGTAGTGCCTGATTTATTGTCGCAACACGACTTGGACAATTTGGTTATGAAGACTTCACCAAGTGCCCAAACCTCATACTTCCAATCATCTGGCTTCTTTATAAACTAACAGATATTGAAGACAACTTCTTCATCGTTCAATCTCAATCTGAGTTGATTGGCTTCCAAATCCACCAGTGCTCACCTAGTGGCTAGGAATGGTCTTGCAAAGATGATTGGGACGTTGAAGTCAACTTTCCAATCTAGGATCAAAAGGTCTGTCGGGAATATAAACTTTTCAACTTTCATAAGAACATCATATAGTATCCCACATGCTTCTTCATCATACGGTTAGCCATCAACAACTGCATACTTGTTGGATTAGGGGCTCATAGTCCTAGCTTCTTTAAGACCGCAAGGGGCATTATATTATTGCCAGCACCGAGATCACATAATACCCTTGCAAACTCCATATCTCCAATGATGCAGGGTATGGTAAAAGTGTTGGGATCTTCTCACTTTTGGGCCAATGACCTCGTAGAAATCATACTGCAGTGTTGAAGTTCTTGTAAGAACTCCTAGATTATAGTGCACTTCTTCGTAACTAAGTCCTTCATGTACTTTGCATATCCTAGCATCTTCTCGAACGCCTCAATGAGAGGGATATTGATGGAGAGTATTTTTAGCATTGAGAGAAAGTACTTGAACTTGCCTTCCTCCTACCTTTTTTAATTCTTAAAGGGAAGGGAAGAGAAGACCTAGAAATGGGCTTCAACATTTGTGGTGCATCAGTAGTCTCACTCATCCCAAACTTGCCATAATCATCTTTGGTATCCGCATCCTTGACCGCAACTGTCTCCTCTCGAACATCGACCTCATCAACTGGCATAGGAGGATCAATGGTGCTCTTACCACCACAAGTAGTAATCGTCATTCACCACCCTTCATTTTTAGGATTCTGAACTACGTTTGCTAGGCAATGTACCCCTCTAATACTAATTGAGTTAAGTCGACACTTGACTGAACTATTGCTCAAGATTTTTTATGGCAATAGAATGACTCAACTTTTTGATTAATACTAGATATCTCAGATTTCATACCTAGAGTCTCATTTTGTGTCTCAACATTCTTCAACAAATGATCAAACATCTTCTCAATTCGTGAGCTACTCGCACCTATGTCGTGGCTATATGGTGGCATATATAGACTATTTTTGTAAGCATCCCTACAACCCCAATATATTTTTCTATCTTAGGCCCTATTCCGATCATAGTATCCTCTATGGGTGTCAAGCTCCATCTTTATTGAATTTCCAACCTTAGTTTCCTTGACCTTGGTGCCAATAGTCCGGATTGGATCCTTGGGTGTTGGTTTGAAAACTTCCCGTCTGATTAGTAGTAAAATAAGTATCCTTCTCATAGTAAGGCTTATCATACATAGGTGCACGTGGAGCCTGATGAACAACTGTATTGGCTCACTCCTGAATCTACTTCATCATCACCTCCATGCCTGTACAGATTTGGGCAAGCTCTTGCATAATCTCTTTGTTTATCTTTTCTTTATCTAAATCAATACTAACAACACATGAAAAGTTGGTAAATACTCTGTATTTTTCCTCCATGCTCGATTGGTCTTGACCACTCTCTTTATCCTTTCTGTAATCTTTGTGAATGACTGATCTAAGAACATGCCCCTCATAATGACATCAGCATAACCTTGACTATTTTTATCAAGGGCACTGTAGATGATCTTCACTAAGGCATCATCAACAATCTTGTAGTCTGGGACACTTCTCAATCATTTAGTAAACTGCTCCCATATAGTACTGATCGAGTCACCAGGAAGTTGCTCAAAGTTGTTGATCTAGTCTTTCAACTTGAGCTTCTTCAACCTCGAGAAGTACCTCTCCAAAAAGGCCTTTTGTAATTTAGACCAACTGGTGATTGAACTTTGTGGGAACTCAGATAGCCATAGTGTTGCTATAAGAGATATTGGGAAGACATGAAGTCCCACAACATCCATAGAAAGATTATGTGTTCCCATCAAACTCTTGTACACAAATGCAATGTTGTGTAGATGGCTATGAGGATCCTCCGATGTAAGCCCACAAATAGCCTATGATTCTGTAGCATTTGAAGCAACCTACTTGAGATCACAAACTTTGAAGCAACCAGTACTGGTGTCAACACAATAGCTCTAGTAACCTCCATAGCCATAGGATTTAGCGTGGATTGATTCAACTAATAAGTGTTAGCATTGAAATCTTGTAGCTATGGAGTAATATCCTCAAGAGAAGGTGTGTTCTCATGGTCAACATTTTCATTCTCATTCCTGTTCAGAGCTGCATTAGACACATTGTTGGTATTATCATGGGTCATTTTTCTCAATGTTCTTTGGGTCTCTGGGTCAAACGAAGTCAAGGGTCTGCCTCTACTTCATATTCTTTGGGCATACACTACACTTACACCCTGAAAAAGAACAAACACAACAAAAATGTAAAATAAGGGAAACAAGGATTAATAACCAAATCACTTGAATTAACTAATTTTAGCTATATTCCCCGAAAGTTTTAGGATAAAATAGTTGTTGTCAAAAAATAGAACCTATCTAATGTTAGGGTTGAAACGACCCCAAAAACTACCTGAAACTGTGCCTCGAAAGCTCCAGGAGTCTTGTTTTTGATATATCTTAAAATTTGTTCAGAATTTTAAAAAATCAGACTTCATATTCTTGTTGAGGGGTTACAAATTAGGCGAAAAGGCTTTAAGCTCAATTTTAAAACAAAGGAATCGAATTATGAAATTTGTACTTGGTGCAATTTCCAGTGACGGTCTGCAACCTCTCCGCGACGCAGAGGTGTAATTCCTGCACTATCTTTACTTAGTTTGCCTAGATTTTTTTAAGTGTTGGACCTAAGTTTTCCCAAATGTATTTTCACCTATACTTAGCCTTATTTCACCCTCATAACACCCAAAAACATTCCCCAATATTTTCCCAAACACTTAGACTCATTTCTAACCCTAAATTCAAGTCCCAATATCAAGGCCAATCTTAAGGATTTCTTCAAGGATCTCACCCAAGCTTCAAATCTCCATTAAATTCTTCTTCAAGAACTTCACAAAACCTAAGGTATGTGGTGTTGAACCATTGGGTCCTTTCACCCATGGTGCCTAAGTCCTCCTTTACTTAATCTTGCACGATTTAAAGTTGATTTTGCATGTGGATCTTGTATATTGAGAAAATCAATGCACAATGATTTTAGTTCATGAAAGTATAGTTGTTTTAGCATGTTTTGAGCTTCAAATCTTGGATCTAATGTTGGATTTGATGAGAGGTTTTCATATGAATGTCTTGGGGAGGGGGTGGTTACAAGGTGTTGATTAAAGGTTTTAAAACTGATTTTTTTTATGATTTCATCTCTAAATTGCATGCTCTTTTACACTTATTACACACCCCAAGGTGTTTGACAAAATGTCCGGTTATGATTTCTTAAGGAAATGAATGTCTAAAGTATGAGATATTATATGATTGACTATATGATAATGAAATAAGCTTATGTGTATGATGAATACTATCTAAGATGTTGTGGTAGACCATGCCCAATTCGGGGGCCTAGTTAAGGGTCAAAGACTCAACCACTAGGTTGATGGATGCGATTATCACCCAATTGAGAGATTGATTACTCAACCACTAGGGTGATGGGTGCAATCATCACTAAACAAGTTGAGGGTTGATTGCTCAACCACTAGGGTGATGGATGTGATCATCACTAACCTTGATGATGGGTTTGTACCTTACACACTAGGGTGATGGGTGTTATCATCACAAACCCCAAGAGATTTATACCTTGGTAATTTAGCTTAGTCTCCTCTACACATATGATATTCTATATGAGTATGATTTACTTAAGCATATTTTACTTATGCACTGATAATACATGTCATATTGTTATATTATGCCTATTGACTATCGTTATGCATTTTGGATTATGGTGCTTATCTCTTATTGCATTGCATCCCACATACTTATTACATTCAAACATACTAACAGGTACTTTTGCATACAGGATATCACCATGTAGGGACCGATGACCAAGTTGATCATTCTCCTCTTCCACGTGGCTAGATGGTGCTATTCCAAGCTTGTTGGTGAGTCATCCATTTCAGGGATCTCAGTCTAAGTTACTATTATCCATGTATTGAGACATCTTCTTATGTTCTATTGACTATGAGAGTGAGCCCGGTAGCTTATCTTGGCCCCTACTATGTCTATGTATTAGAGATGTTTGTTGGACATATTGTGTATTTTTGCTTGAGCTTTGACTCTTGACTATTGATTATGAAGTTTATGCTAGCTTTCCCTTAGTCCCATTGCCCCATTTTTAATCTATATGTATTTGTATTCTTTCGCGACCAAAAATATGTAATGAAAAGTTAAGAGGCTTGCTTGGGGTCCCTTCGGATTTCCTGTTAGTTGTGTCATGTTTAGGCCCTAGTCTTGGGTCGTTACAAACTTGGTATCAAAAAGAACTAGGTTGATAAATCCTTATAGTCTAACACATCATGTCGAATAGACTCCTATTCATGGTTATAAAGTGCTATGACTATGAATAAGAGGCTATGAGATGTTTTAGGAAATGTTTCCCTTCTTCATGTTCTAAGTCATGCTTTAGAATTGTGTTTCCCTCGAATGACTGTTCTTTACTACATAAGATCATTCCCAAAACTAGATGAAGACGAGCCCAAACTCCTGCGGAGCAACCTACCAATGGTGAGCTCCGTGATGCTCTTATTATGCTTGCCTAAGTGATGGCCAACCAAGTCCAATAATTGGACCAGGCCCCTCATGCTACTACCTCGTCAGCTAGGGTAAGGGACTTCTTGAGGATAAATCCTCTAGTTTTCCATGGGTCAAATGTGGATGAGGATCCAAAAGAGTTTATTGATGAAATCTACAAAATTTTGTCGATTATGGGTGTTGGGTCAAATGAAAAGGTGGAGTTGGAGGAATACCAACTTAAGGTGCTAGCCCAAATTTGGTTTGCTCAATGGAAAGGTGAGACCGGTAATGGCTTTGTGGTGCTTTGGGAGGAATTCAAATTGGTCTTCCTAAATCAGTTTTTCCCTCTTGAGCTTAGGGAAGCAAAGTTGGTTGCGTTTATGAACTTGAAACAAAATGGTATGAGTGTGAGGGAATATACCCTCAAGATTAATCCACTTTCAAAGTATGCTCGTCACTTTATGGCCAATTCTAGGTCAAGAATGAATAAGTTTGTTATGGGTGTCCCCAATTTGGTAAGTAAGGAGTGTCGGTTCGCCTTGCTTATTAGTGACATGGATATGTCTCGGTTGATGACATATGCCGAGCAAATGGTAGATGAGAAGTTGAGAAAGAAGAGGAGTCATGAGGCCAAAAGAGCTCGGTTTGAGGGTAGGTTCCACAAGGGTGCTAGATTTCAAGGGTAAAGGCCTCATCATGCTACTAATAGAGGTTTGCCAATTACTTACCTAGGTATGCTACCAATAGGGGTTTGCCAATTACTTCCCTAAGCCTCAAGGTATTATTGGAGTGGCTCCTAATGGTGCATGTCCTTAATGTGGAAGGGGTCATAAGAGCCCATGTTTGAAGGGTTCCAACACATGTTTTGACTATGGGGAGCTTGATCACAAAAAGGTAGATTGTCCTAGAAACTATGCCAAGGTTCGGGCTGCAGATGCGGTTCCATTGGGTAGAGGTGGTCCTCAAGGTGGTGCTCCAAGGAACAGTTGATTCTGTGCTCTACGTGGGAGGCAAAGGGTTGGTGAGGTCCCCGATGTTGTTACCAGTATGTTGAAAATCGTTGATCTTGATGTATATGCTTTGATTTATCCGGGTGCCACCCTTTCCTTCATTAGCCCCTTTGTTGCTAAAAAGTTCCATGTTGCATAGGAGTTATTGCATCAGCCATATGAGGTGTTTACCCCTATTGGTGCCTCTATTGTTGCTAGGAGTGTGTATAAAAATTGTCCTATTTGCATCTTGCACAAAATCTTACCTTGTGATCTTGTTGAATTAGATATGGTTGATTTTGATGTTATTCTTAGAATGGATTGGTTGCGTGCATACTGTACTTCTATCGATTGTAGAATCTGTAGGGTTAAGTTTCAATTTACAAATGAACCCATTCTTGAGTGGGAAAGTCATGATGTAGTAGTGAAGGGTAGGTTCATCTTATGCATTAAATCCCATAGGTTGATTTCCAAGGGGTATTTGTATTATCTTTTGAGAGTCAAAGATGTGGAGTCCAAAGTCCTTTCTATTAAGTCAGTTTCATTGTAAATGAATTTCTTGATGTCTTCCCAAATGACCTTCCTGGTGTCCTCCCAAAAGAGAGATAGATTTTGGTGTAAATCGCCTTCTCGACACCCAACCTATCTCCATTCCTCCTTACCTTATGGCCCCGGTGGAGTTGAAGGAGTTAAAGGAGCAATTAAAAGATTTGTTAGAGGAGGGATTTATCAGACCTAGCCAATCACCTTAGGATGCACTGGTGTTGCTTATAAAGAAGAAAGATGGGTCACTTAGAATGGGCATTGACTACTGGCAACTCAATAGTGTCACTACAAAGAATAGATGTCCTCTTCCAAGGATTGATGACTTGTTTGACCAATTGCAAGGGGCTAGTTTTTTTCTCTTAGATTGATCATCGATCCGGGTACCACCAAATAAAGGTGAGGGAGTATGATATTAAAATAATGGCTTTTCAGACTAGGTATGGGTATTGGGAATATGTGTGATGTCCTTTGGATAAACTAATGCGCTAGCCATCTTCATGGACCTAATGAATAGGGTCTTCAAGCCCTACCTTGATTCCTTTGTTGTGGTCTTCATTGATGATATTTGGATCTATTCACATAGTAGGGACGATATGTGGGTCATTTGAGGGTTGTGTTGCAAAGATTGAGGGAGGAGAGACTATATGCTAAATTTGAAAAGTGTGAGTTTTGGTTGAAGGAGGCTGCATTCTTGGGTTATGTGTTTCAGGGTATGGTATAAAAGTGGATCCTAATAAAATTGGTATGATTAGAAATTAGTATAGACCACTGACTCCATCGAACATTAGGACTTTCTTGGGCCTTGCGGGTTACTATAGAAGGTTTGTGAATGGGTTCTACAAAATTGACTCAAAAGAAGGTTAAGTTTATGTAGACCAATGAATGTAAGAAAAGTTTCCAAACATTGAAAGATAGACCTATATCTACTCATATATTGTCACAATTGGATGGTCTTGAGGGATTTGTTGTGTATTGTGATGCATCTAGAGTTGGTTTGGGTTGTGTACTAATGCAAAATGGTAAGATTATAGCCTATGCTTCTAGGCAACTCAAAGTGTATGAAAAGAACTAACCCACCCATGATCTTGAATTAGCCGTCGTGGTGTTTGCATTAAATATTTAGTGTCATTATTTGTATGGGGTGCATGTTGATGTCTTCACCGATCATAAGAGCCTTTAATATGTCTTCACTCAAAACTATCTTAACTTGAGACAAAGAAGGTGCTAAAACTCCTTAAGGATTATGACTTGAGTGTGTGTTATCATCCAATTAAGGTAACTATTATGGCGAATGCTTTGAGTTGGATGCCCATGGGGTAGCTTAGCTCATGTGGATGGTGGTGAAAGGGAGATGGCTAGGGAGGTGCATAGGTTGGCTAGATTAGGGGTGAGGTTGGAAGATATGGGTAATGGTGTTGTTGTGGTTGATAGTTCTAAATTTTCTTTGGTTGATGAGGTGATAGCAAAACAAGATCTAGACTCCTTGCTTGAGTTGAAAGCCTTGGTGAAAGAGGGAAAAATAGAGGTTTTCTCACAAGGGGGAGATAGGTCCTTTGGATACCAAGGTAGGTTATTTGTGCCATGTGTTCCATGTGTTGATGGTTTGAGGGAGAAAATTCTCGATGAAACCCATAATTCATCTTATACTATCCACCCTGGTTCCACCAAAATGTATAGAGACTTTAGGGATGTTTATTGGTGGGACGCATGAAGATGGACTTTGCCAAATTTATTTCCAGTTGCCAATAAGTCAAAGCCGAACATCAAAGACTGGGTGGCCTAACACAAGACATACATATTCCTACTTGGAAGTGGGAGGTAGTTAATATGGATTTTGTTGTTGGATTGCCCAAGACTAGAAAAGGTTTTGATTCCATATGGGTGGTGGTTGATAGAGTGACGAAATTGGCTCACTATCTACCGATCAAAACTACATATGGGGCTGAAGAGTATGCAAGGTTGTACATCAAGGAGTTGGTAAGGTTGCATTGGGTTTACTTATCCATTATATCATATCATAGTGCACAATTTACTTCCCACTTTTGGAAGTCTTTTGAAAGGGGTCCTGGTACCAAAGTTCACCTTACTACGACCTTCCACCCTCAAGCGGATATCCAAGCCAAAAGGAGATTCAAACACTTGTGGATATGCTTAGGGCTTGTGTCGTCTATCTAAAAGATAGTTGGGGTGACCATTTTCTATTGATTGAGTTTGCCTACAACAATAGCTATCACTCCAGCATCGGTATGACTCCATTTGAGGCTCTTTATGGGAGACATTGTAGATCACCGGTGGAGATGCTTTAAGGTGGGAGAGGTGGCTTTCTTGGAGCTGGATCTAGTTATGTATGCTCTTGAGAAGGTAAATATGATTAGGCAAAAGTTGAGGACAACCCAAAATTGTCAAAAATCCTATACCAATGTAAGAAGAAGAGACCTAGAATTCCAAGTAGGTGATTGGGTTTATTTGAAGGTCTCTCAAATGAAAGGTGTAGTTCATTTTGGTAGGAAAGGGAAATTGAGTACTAGATATACTCCTTATGAGGTGAGAAAGAGGGCTAGTAAGGTGTCTTATGAGTTGAGATTGCCTAGTATGTTGAATTTGGTCCATTCGGTGTTTTATGTCTCTAGGCTGAGAAAATGTGTTGGTGATCCTAATGCTATTTTACCTCTTGATGTTGTGGGTGTTTATGAGGATAACTTGACTTATGAGGAGGTTCTGGTTCAGATTCTAGATAGATAAGTAAGGAGATTTAGGAACAAAGAAGTCGCATCATCCAACAAGTCGAAGGTGCTACTTGGGAGACCGAAGCGGACGTGCAAAAGAGGTACCCTTATCTCTTCCCCTCCACTCAAGTCTAAGGTACTAAATCTAAGCACCCCATGTGACTTCAAGTCTTACATTTCAACCCCAATGTCATTCATGTACATTTATGTTTAAGTTGACAATTTAAGATGATTTCACACTTATAATGGGATTTTGAAAGTGATGTTTAAAATGTAAAGTTGCATTCATGTTGGGGCTGATTTGTTCATGATTATTCTTATCTTGTACGTCTCTTCTACATTTAAGGATGAATATTTCCAAGGGGGAGATATTGAAACGACTCCAAAAAGTGCCTTGGAAGTGCCCGGAATCTTATTTTCCTTATATCAAAAAATCCATTTAGAATTTCAAAAATTTGACTTTTTATTCTTGTTCAGGGGGTCCAAATTAGGGTGACCAAGGTCCAACCTTGATTATAAATCAAAGGAATCGAATTATAAAATTTGCACTTGGTGCAATTTCCAGTGAGAGTTCGCGACTTCTCTGCGACACGGAGAGGTGTAATTCCTGCATTGTCTTTTCCTAGTTCGCCAAGATTTTTCTAAGTGTTGGACCTAAGTTTTCCCAAATGTATTTTTACCTATGCTTAGCCTTATTTCACCCTCATATCTTCCAAAAAGATTCCCCAATATTTTCCCAAACATTTAGACTTATTTCTAACCTAAATTCAAGTCCCAATCTCAAGGCCAAGCTCAAGGATTTCTTCAAGGATCTCACCCAAGCTTCAAATGTCCATTAAATTCTTTTTCAAGAACAAAAACAAAGGTATGTGATGTTGAACCATTGGGTCCTTTCACCAATGCAACCTAAATGCTCTTTTACTTAATATTGCATGATTTAAAGTTGATTTTGCATGTGAATCTTGCATATTAAGATATTTAATGCACACTGATTTTAGTTCATGAAAGTATGGTTGTTTTAGCATGTTTTGAGCTTCAAATCTTGGATCTAATGTTGAATTTGATCAGGGATTTTGATATGAATATCATTTGGGGGGGAGGGGTTGCAAGGTGTTGATTAAAGGTTTTATCACTGATTTTTCTGTATGATTTCATCTCTAAATTGCATGCTCTTTTACCCCCATTACACACCCCCAATGTGTTTGACAAATGTTTGGCTATGATTTCTTAAGGAACTGAAGATCTAAAGCATGAGATATGATATGATTGTCTATATGATGTTGAAATGAGCTTATGTACATGATGAATACTATCTAAGGTGTTGTGGTAGACCATGCCCAATTCGGGGGCCTAGTTGAGGGGTCAAAGACTCAACTACTAGGGTGATGGGTTCGATCATCACTAACCCAGTTGACGGGTTGATTTCTCAACCACTAGGGTGATGGGTATGATCATCACTAACCAAATTGAGAGGTTTATTTCTCAACCACTAGGTTGATGGGTGCGATCATCGCTAACCTTGATGAAGGGTTTGTACCTCACATACTATGGTGATGGGTGCTATCATCACCAACACCAAGGGGTTTATACCTTGGCAAGTTTGCTTAGTCTCCTCTTCACATATGATATTCTATATGAGCATGATTTACTTAAGCATATTTTACTTATGCATTGATCATATATGTTATATTGTTATATTATGCTTATTGCCTATCGTTATGCATTTTGGATTATGATGCTTATTTCTTGTTGCATTGCATCCCACATACTTAGTACATACAAACATACTAACATATACTCTTACCCACATGATATCACCATGTAGGGACCGGTGCCCAAGTTGATCATCCTTCTCCTCCACGTGGCCAGACTATGCTATTCCAAGCTTGTTGGTGAGTCATTCATTTCAGGGACATCGATCTAAGTTACTATTATCCTTGTATTGAGACACCTTCATATCTAGTAGCTTGTCTTGGCCCCCGCTATATCTGTATATTAAAGGTTCTTATTAGACATGTTGTGCATTTATGCATGAGCTTTGACCCTTGACTCTTGATTATGATGTTTATGCAAGCTTTGTCTTTATGCCCCATTCTTAATCTATATGTCTTTGTATGCTTCCCCGACTAAGGATGTGTAGTGACAAGTTAAGAGCCTTGCTTGGGTCCCTTCGGGTTCCTCATTCAAGATCCTTGAGCATTATACAAGGATGTGCTGTAGGAGTCACCTATTACCTTCTGGGTGGAATTTTCACAACATGGGCATTCTTCTTAGCAAGAATTATTGCAGTAGGATGATGGCTAGGAGGATTTGAAAAGCATTATGGCATTACGATTTCCAAGGTTTAGCCAAGGCTTAGCTCAGGACCCCACTACTCGTCGTATTTGGTTTGGTATTACTATCACACATGACTTCGAGAGTCATGATGATTTTACTGAGGAACGTCTTTATCAAAATATTTTTGCTTCTCACTTCGGTCAATTAGCAATAGAATAACTTTAGCCCAACTTTTAGCATGGTAAATGGACTATATGTACAGCCCAAGAAGGATATTACAAGAGGCCCAAAGACATCACAAAGTCTTTGATAAATTAGTCCCAAACCAATTAAGAAGAAAACAGAAAATAGGCAGCAAAAGACCCATTGAGTTGGAGACCCACTTAGGCCCAATTGTAAGGGATAACATGCTGCACAACAAGTGTATTAATATGTGTCAAGATATGGTGAAAACAACAAAATAATGTCGTCCAAAAGTGAGTATATAAAGAGGTGTCAAAAGAGTTTCCATAAGTCATTTCCACTTACACACAAAAAAAATCAGATTTTTGTCCAAAGTTTTCTCTCAACTTTCCTTGACTTTGTAAAGAAGCCACACTAATCTTTTAGGGTTCTTAAGGTGGCCTTCAACCTTGAAAGTAAAGTTAAGTGATTATAATTGTGTTTTTATTAAAATTTGTTCATGAAAAACAAGATGTATATGGTAGTATGTTGTGCTAGAAATTCTGGACATCTTGTGTTCTAAGGATTGTTGTGACTTTTTCTTCTTATTTAGGAGGTTTTTCTCTTTTTGATTGGCTATGTTATGGGTTAATACTTATGTATTTAGCAAAGTTTGGGTTGATAGTAATATAACCAGTCTATTTCACCACTTTTACTGTCCACAAAAGTAAGTCCTTATGTGATATCTCAATTGTGTTTCTAATATGAACTTGTGGGATGTGGGATGGAAGGCTATTGTCATGCCTTCATGACTGATTTGGTACTATTATAAGACTTTTCTTAGGCTATTTTATTGTATAGATGTTTTGATAACAGGTTGGTTAAAGTTGGGATAGATTTGGGATTGTTGTCGTCGAAGTGTAGAGAAAGAATGTAACATTGTGCTGCTTGTTTGTATATTGTGGAGAATTTTTATGTGGTGTGTATTGTAGGATGTTGTAGGTCTTTTAAGGGTCTGGAAATAAGATATACATGACATGTACATAAGAATAGTTGTTAGGAATTACATTTATAGGTGAAAAGGTGGAAGAAATGCCTTTGCGTCACTAATTGAAAGCTTTGCTGTCTGGGCGCTCATTATTATGATATTAGCCTGCCTGAAAGTGTTGTGTTGCTGCTAATACTTATTTTATTGCCTAATATAGTGTAGATAAATATTTGAGGGAAAAGCAGCCACTCTAAGGTAGTGACGGGGTCATACAACGAGGTATGTAAGGCTACTTGATTTCGTATCACTTAGCATGAAACATAGATCCTTCGGTAAGTAAAGGTATTTACCTACTCCAACATGACAAAGATCCATACCTCCACTCTTTCATATGTTCATATGTTTCTATAGACATAGTTACCTTCAAATCTACATACACACATGGATACCAGGTACATGAGTTCTTGTTGCCAACAAAGTTCATGATTTGTTTCATTTCATATACACTTCATTGTTTATGTAACATACTCTCTTCATTGGCATAGTGACTTGTACAATTTTTTACATGTCACATGCTATATATACAACCTTATAGCTCCAGTATTATGACCATCAAAAGAATAATCTCAAAGGTAATTGAAAGATAAAGTATATAGTTTTTGATGGGTGGTAGCCCGAGGGGTGGAAGCATCACCTAGCCAGGGACGATCCTATCACGAGTGGTAGCCCGAGGAGTTAAGGAAGAACCTAGCCCAGGACGATCTCGATATACTTTACCGCTGATCATTTGGTCATTTACAATACATGATGTGCACAGATTATACAGTAAAGGTAAAGCAATATAAAGAATATAAAGTACATGATCCCAAGGTATAACCAAAGGTGGTCTCTTAATCCACACCAGTACATAGTTTCATTTGAAGTTGTTACTTCATATATAGTATTTCATGCCTTACATACTAAGTACATTATCTCGTATTGACGTCCCTTACAGGAGACCTGCATTTCATGCTACAGGTACAGGTGCTAGTAGATCTCCCCAATAGAGTCCAGGACATTCAGATGTTGTTACCAAGCTCCAGGTTGCTCCAGAGCTTTGTGTGTGTCTAAAGTTTATATATTCGTATTATATAGTAAATCGAGGCAGGGCCTATCCTGACCCTTATCAGATACTCTCTTATTTAGAGGCTTTGTAGACTATGTAAATTAAGGTATGATCATGTCTCATACTTTCGACACTGTGGCCCCAACGACCTAGTCACATGCATTTCGTTTTGGCCTGTATCACTGTTTACTTGCATAAAGATGTGTTAAATATAGAAATATTTTATAAAATGTATATAAAATGCATAAGTATAGGTTGGTTCTCCCGAGCCTTATCGGCAAAGGGTGCCGGTCCACCCTAATGGGACTTGGGGCGTGACATATATATGTTGGATCGTGTGCCATATTTTGGTATATTAATATTACAGGATCGGGTGTCATGCTCCAACACATATATTATAGGATCGGGTGTCATATTCCGACATATATATTATAGGATCGGGTGTCACATTCCAACACATATATTATGGGTTCAACTGTCACGTTCTGACACATATATATTATAGGATCAGGTGTCATATTCTGACACATATATATTATAGGATCGGGTGTCATATTCGGTCACATATATATTATAGGATTGAGTGTCACATTTCGACACAAATATACACACACACATACACACACACACACACACACACATATATATATATATATATATATATATATATATATTGGACGGGGTGCC
>JAABOM020000096.1:6863613-6884419 GCA_011800125.2 Solanum clarkiae
CAACCAACGCCTCCACGCTACTTAGGGGATTCAATATACCAAGCTTGAAGCATCAAATAATCGAAAACTCAAAAAAAATTAATTTTTTTTAAAATGCTACAGTAACCCGTAGCCACTGTTTTGGTGTTCTTAGTTTCTTGAATTTTTTTGCTAAGTATGGGAAATGATTATCTTGTACACAAGATAAATATATATACATATGTTCCACATCTTGCACCCACTTGGACCAATCAAGACATAACCTGCATACAAGACCCCACCAAAAATTTAATCTTAAGGATAAGACTTAAAGGAAATTCCACACTTGGTCCCAAACTTTATTAAATTGATTCAATTAAGGACTTTCGGGGTTTAAGTTAAATTATGGGTTCTGACATAACAAATTTGTCACACCCCGGAAGGATACCCTTGGCGTGGCCGGTACTTGAAGAACCATTGTTGATTCCCCAAGAGAACCACTTGCCCTCATCGTCACATCAACTTAAAAATTTGAAGAAAACATTCAAATAAAAAGACATCATATGAATAGATATAACTCTATGAAAATGTAGTTTCTAATGAATAAGTTTGGAAATAACAATACTCTACAAATCCTCTACTCAATGCCTATGAAGCCTCTAATAATCAATGTAGATGGTACCATGATAGGCCATGGATACCTCAATCAAAGAAATATACTACTCAATTGAAATAAAAAAATAAAACGGATCCTCTGGAAAGTAAGGAGGCCTCACCAAATATGGGAATACAATGAACTAGACCTCAACGATGCATGGGCCGAAGTCCTCTATCACTTGTATTTGTATTATGAAATAATGCAGGTCCAAATGGACGTCAGTACATGAAATATACTAGTATGTAAAATAGCTCAAGAAAGTAAAGCTCAACTCACTCAGCTCGACTCAAACAACTCATGCTCAACTCAATAGATATGCAAGTTTAAAATAAATCATGCTTTTAAAAATAGACTCGATAGTATTTAACTCATTTTAAAATATTATGCTTAATCAGTGTTAGCTTAGGAGTTTCAATTAACCGACATACAATCCCATCACCTTTAGTTTGGTAATGCACAATGAAGGTGACGTCGTTATCATGCCCATCCTAAATATACCAAGATAAAGGATGATCAACTCTCTCGTGGATCTATAATGAATGTTTATCTTGTGGGACAAGAATTTCCAGAATGTGATGCATTACTCTCCTACGCTTGTAGCGTAGTTCTGTTGGTTAGAGTAGCTATTTATTAGCTTCCATCTAGGTGCTCGATACTCCTCCCAAGACTAAAATATGCCCAACTCATCAACCAACTCAAATCTCAATAATACTCAATCAGTCAACTCAAATTTGAACCCATTATGTTACCTCAACTCAGCTCATCTCAAATTCACATCAACTCAGTCAATCAAAGAAATCAATCAGACTCTACTCGGACTCAAATGATCATTCAGACTCACTCAATTGGTCTCATCATGTAATGCAAGAAAAATGCATAAACATACATATGATTAAGATGTAACATGCTTCCCATTAAGAAATTGAACTTAATAAAAATATAAAATAAGACTATACTTAAGATACTCAACTTAGGAAATCACACTCAAACCTCAATTCAATCCATGCATAAAATTTCTTAAAAGTCATGTACATTAGGGTTCATGCTATTAAGTATGGAATTCTATCTCAATTTCACACAGTAGTTATGCAATGCAACTAGTACCTCATGCATCATAATAAGAATTCATAATAAATATAGTATTCAATATTAGGATAATACAACTTTTCCAAATCTCAACTTTTATTCTCAATTTCAACTCAAGTAGGTAAAAGGAAATGTGAATGAATGTAGTTACATATATTCCTAAGCCTTACAAACCTGAAAATAGAAGAAGCAATCAAACTTCAGGCGGTCCTCGCTTTTGAACTTGAAACCCTCATTTTTCTCCCTTTTCTGGTGCTCTCAAGAATTCCTAAGCATGAATGAAAAGTGAAAATACTCTCAGAGTTTTTTTAGGACTTTAATTAAGTCCAAAATGTCCGAGAAGTGGATAAAAAGGAATGGAAATAGATAACAATACCCTTCTTAAAAACTATCGACAGGTTCTACGAGCCCACGTCTATAGGTCATAGATATTTTTATGGTCTGTAGATGACTTCTTGTTGGTAACGGGTCCAAAAGTTTGAGTTACTGGAATTTTTCATAAAATCCACAAAACCTCTTCTACGGGCTGTCTAATAACTTGTAACTCAAGATACTGAAAACTTGATTTTTTGGATCACCAACTCACGAGACCTACTCTACAAGTTGGTAGATTATTTTATAAGTTATATGTTGTCTCGTACATGGGCCTCAGACTTTGAAAATTTCCCTAAGTCACCTGGGAATTTTATGAGGCCTCTTCTAAGGCCCATAGATGGCCCTCGTGGTTTCTCTTCTAGAAATTTTTCACAGTTATTTTCTCCATTTTCTTTGTGCATCTACTCATACTAGATGAAGACAACTAGGAGGTGTTACACTAACAAGCTTAAGGAATTTAAAAGAATTTCTTTTTCTATATATTCTTACTTTCTGAATTTTCTGTCTTTTGAGATTTTAGTCTTGTCTATTTGAGATAGAAATAAGTGGTATACAGATCCAATCTTATGGATTAGTATTCTATTTACTACATTGTTTGTCGACTTATGACAGAAACAATGTATAATCCAAGTTAAGTCAATGTTGGAATGACGAAAGTTGCAGCAACATCTTCTGTAAATTATTCAAATATCACACTTGCTATTCCACCGGCTGAAAAACCTACAAAAGTTTCCAGTGTCGATTTCAAAAGGTGGCAGCAGAAGATGTTCTTCTACTTGACTACCCTAAATTTGCAGAGGTTCATTAATGAGAATATTCTTGTACTATCTGAAGGAACTCTGGATGATGAATAGATCTTAGTGACTAAAGCTTGAAAGCACTTAGATTTTCTACATAGGAACTACATTCTGTGTGGCTTGCAAGATGATATGTACAATGTGTATAGTAACATGAAGACTTCCAAGGAACTCTAGGATGCTTTGGAAAAAGAAGTACAAAATTGAAGATACCAGAATGAAAAATTTATTCTTGTAAAGTTTTTGGACTATAAGATGGTGGACATTAAAACTCTTATTACCCAAGTTCGGAAGTTGCAAGTTACAATTCATGATCTCCTTGCGGAAGGTATAATTTTATATAATACTTAGTTGAACATATTAAATTTGTTCTTAATACTCACACAATCTTTACTGTAGGACTGGTTGTAAATGATGCTTTTCAAGTGGCAGCTCTCATTGAGAAGTTACTCCCACTTTAGAGGGACTTCAAAAACTACTTAAAACATAAAGGGAAGGAGATGACTATTGAAGATCTCATTGTACGCTTGAGAATTGAGGAGGATAACAAGGCGACAAAAAAGAGGCCACAAAAAAGTTCAACAATAGCAAAGACAAATATTATTAAAGAAGAGCCAAATGTTAAAAAGAGAAAGAAGCCATCTGGACCAAAAGGTCACCCGCCTAAAAAGAGGTTTAAAGGAAATGGCCAATAACTGTGGGATGGATGGACATAAATCTATTGATGGTCGCTCTTAAAAGAAGCAGAAGAAAAAGAATCAAGAAAATATGATTGAAAGGAATGAAGAAGTAGAGAACATATGTCCCATGTTGACTTAATGCAATTTAGTAGGAAAATCCTAATGAGTGGTGGCTTGATTCTGGAGACATTTCACATATTTGTGCAATTAAAGAAGCCTTTGCAACATATGCCCCCACGGCACCTAATGAAACTATTTATATGAGAAACTGTTCCACAATACATGTTGAAGACTATGAAAAGTGTGTTTAAAGATGACATTAGATAAGGTGGTGACTCTGAAAAGAGTTTGTCATGTTCCAAAAATAAGAACGAACTTATTTTCTGGTGGTCTCTTGGTTAAGAATGGATTTAAATGTTCTTTTATTTTAGATAAAGTTGTAATAAGCAAAAATTAGATGTATATAGGAAAAGACTACCTTACTGAGGGCTTTTTCAAATTGAATATAATGGTAGTTGAAAGTAACAAAGTTCAGGCTTCTTCTCATTTACTTGAGTCAAATGATTTATGGTATTCACGTTTAGGATATGTCAATTATAAAATATTTCAAAAATAAGTAATTTGAATCTATTGCTAAGATTTGAAAACAAACAATCAAAGTGTTAAGTGTGTGTTGAATCTAAGTATATTAAGCATCCTTATAAGTCAGTGGAAAGGAATTCAAATCCCTTGGACTTAATTCACATAGATATTTGTGACATGAAGTCAACACAATATTGTAGTGGAAAGAACTATTTCATAACATTTATTGACGATTGTACACGATACTACTATATTTATTTGCTTGATAGTAAAGATGAGGTAATTGAAGCATTCAAACAATACAAAAGTGAAGTTAAAATGCAACTGAACAAAAATATTAAAATAATAAAAAGTGATAAGGGTAGAGGATATGAATCTCTTTTGGAGAAAATATGTTTGAAATGTGACATTATTCATCAAACAACAAAGTTATCCTTAGGGCCAATCGAATACTCAATCGAGTTCCCCATAGTAAAACACAATCTATTCCATATGAAAAATGAAAAGGGAGAAAGTCTAACCTTGAATACTTGAAAGTGTGGGAGTGTTTGACTAAGGTCCATATCCCTTAACCTAAAGGGTAAAAAAAGGACCAATAATGATTTATTGTGTGTTCTTAGAATATGCTATGAATAGTAAAACATATTGCTTTATGGCGCATAGATTAGAAAATCTTGTTATTCATATTAATATGACAATTAAATCAGATAATGCTAAATTCTTTGAAATAATATATCCGTATAAGAAGAATATGAATCATCTAATGAAGGAACTAAATGACCTCGAGAAGACACAAAGGAAAGTGATAATAATGAGGAAAATCCAATGCATATCAAATGTCAAAGGACCTCTACTTTCTTTGGATAAGATTTTGTAACGTTTTGTTAGAAAATGAGCTTTGAACCTTTAGAGAAGCTATGACTTCTTCATAAGCACAAATTTGGAAAAAAGCCAATAGTGATACTGAATCCATAATGAATAATCATACATGGGAGTTGGTTGAGCTTCCTCCCAAAAATAAACCCTTAGAGTCTAAATGAAATTTAAAAGAAACATGAAGCTGATGGCATTATTGATAAATATAAAGTGAGGCTTGTTGTTAAAGGGCTTAGACAACGTGATGGTCTTAACTACTTTGATATATACTCATCGGTAACGAAAATCATGTCAATTCAAATGTTAATAGCATTAGCCATGGTGTACTGTCTAGAAATTCATCACATGAATGTCAAAACAACCTTCTTAAATGGAGACTTAGAGGAAGAGATCTATATGGAAAAACTAGAAGGATCACTGTTCCTGAAAATCAAAAGAAGGTGTCTAGACTTGTTAAGTCATTATATAGGCTAAAACAAGAACTCAAACAATGACATGTAAAATTTAACCATACAAAATTGTCAAATGGTTTCAAAATTAACAAGTGTAATAAATGTGCTTACATTAAGAACACTCCAAATAAAATTTTTATTATTTGCTTATATGTAGATCATATGTTAATAATTAATAACAGCATTGCTAACATAAATATTACTAAGAATATGTTGCTAGTAAGTTTGATATGAAAGACCTAGGAGTTGCTGACTTAATATTAGGAATTAAGATTCACAAAACTCCTCAAGGTCTACCAATGTCTTAATCTTATTATATTTGAATGATACTAGGAAAATTCAAGTAATTAAACTAAAAAGGTGTAAAATCCCCAATTGATTTGAATCTTGATCTTGCTAAGAATAAAGGTCAAAATCAGTCTCAATTGGATTATGTCAAAGTGTTGGGAAGTTTAATGTACATCATGATCTGTACGTGACCAGACATAGCTTGTACTCTAAGAAAAATAACTTGGTACACAAGTAATCCCAACCAAAATCATTGGATGGTAATGAAACGAATTTTGAGGTATTTAGAACACACTCAAAACTTTGTTTTGCATTATAACAAGTATCAAGTAGTTGTTGAAGGATACAATGATGCAACCTAGATTATTAGGTCAACTAAAACTAAATCCATATGTGGATAAATTTTTATTATTGATGGAGGAGTAATATCATGAAAATTATCCAAACAAACATATATAGCTTAATCTATAATGGAGGTTGAGTTTATAATCTTATAAAAATCTGGTGAAAAAGCTGAATGGCTCCAAAATTTCTTAAAGATATTCCATTTTGCCTAGGTCAATGGCTCATATATGCATATTGTTACAGTCAAGTAATAACAGAAAGAGCTAGGATTGTTATGTATAATGATAAATATTATCAAATACAACAAAGACACAATATCGTTAGATAACTACTCTCTAATGGAATTATTAACAATTGACTATGTCAAGTCAAAGGATAATGCATTGGATCCACTTACAAAAGGCCTAACTCGATAGGGAGTTGAGAGATCATTAAAGAAAACTAGACTATGGACGAGGACAAAATCATTATAGTGGTAACTCTACATAGAATACTAGAGATCCTAGAATCTAGGTTCAAGGAGATCAAACAAAGTCATTGATGACGATTCAATATTGTCAAAATTATTATAAAGTTCATTCTCATGATAAGACAATGTTTAGTAACAAGAAGATGATGATATGACCTTTTAATAGTTTTTATGTTAGATACTGATATATCAAATAGTGTATCTATGAGATAACATATTTAAAAATCACCTATGTAAGTGTGAAGTGTAAGACGCTTCAAGGAGAATATGTTAAGCCCAGATCTCTATGCATTTAGGAATGAGAAAGTGTTCATGGTCAAAACGAACAAAACAATGAGAATCAAAATCAGTTAAAGAGTTAGTTATATGACTTATGTTGTCTAGATACACAACAAAAATCGATGATTCAAAGATATCACATCTATAGATTGATCGAGTATATCCGATATATGTTCACTATGGAAAGTTCAATGAGAAACCTACTTACCCAGATGTAATTAAGCCTTATTTATGGATCATACAAATTTTTCATGCATATATTTTAAGTAATATTCATTCCCCATTCATGTGGGGAATTGTTGGGTTTAAGTAGAAGTGTGAATTGAAAAATGAAGATCAATATGGAAATGTGTGAGGAACCAAGTAAAAGAAAAATGAAAAGTCATTTATCCCTCTTTGGTAAAATAGAGGAAAAGTGTTGTCCTTATATTAGGAAACACTTCCTCTAACTCTTAAAGAGTCAAGTAGAAGGGACCGCCTCGTGCAGCCATTGTCGTCACTCGCTCGGCTCGACTCGGCTCGACTGACTTCAATTTCGGCTTTGGCTTTGGCTTTCACTTCGACTTCGACTTTGACTTCTGCTTCGGTAGATGATGTGACTGATTGATAAATTTTTTGGACAAAATTTTTTTAATTGATCTTAAGATTTTTCTTTTTCTAATATTAAATCTAGTGAATTATTAATTAATTAATTAATAATTAATTAATTACTAATTAAATTAATTTATGAATTATTTATCAATTAAATTAATTTTTGCGAAATTAACGAAAAGTTAACCAACTTTAAAATTTCACGCATAAAGTTTTTTAGAATGGACATCTACTTTCCCAACAGATGTCGTGCCTGTTCAGAGTTGGTGAGTCTATTTTGAACAATTGAATTCGCGCCCAACATTAGCTATAAATAGAAACCATTTATGCACTTTTCAAATATTGAATTTTCTTTTCTTTTGCATATATTTTCTTACGGAATACATTTCAAGTCTACGTGTAAATCCATTGTTGGTTCTTTGAGTTCGCTGACATTACAAGAGTTTGAGCTACCGCTACTTTTGTAATAGGTTATCTATTTTATCATGAGAAAAAATAGTTTACAACCTCGGATATAGTGAGGGGATTAAATTTATTAATGACACGTAGTGAATTATGTGGATTCAGTTAATATTATAATTTTTTTCTTGATTTATCTGTTACTATTTGAATACAGAGGGACTAACAAGATGAATTGGTCATTAAAGAACCTGGAACATGGTTCACGATACAGAATAATTTGGGTTAGAACCAAAACTTAGATTCAATGAAAAAAATTATAAAACAATATTATGTGTAAAAAATTACAACTCTTTATATTTTTCTTTTTACCTCTCTACGTTAGGTAATAGCTTCATTATTGTTAGATTGTATTTTTGATGCTTTGACAAACTGAAATCTAGTATGAGATTTGATCCCATGGTAGAATAATGTTTGTGTAACTAAAATGATAGCTGCAAAAAGTACATTATTAATAACTGATACTACTGAGTGCTCCAAATGTATCAGTATAGTAGGTCTCTTAGCCTATAAATATTGTCACAACTCAAGCTAGGCCCTAGGTGTGACAAGACGATTAGGGTTCCCCAACAAACCCCAAGCATATTAAGCATACATGAAGTAAAGAAAGAAAAAATATGGAAGTAATCATAAAATTATCTAAAAGTCATGGCATAACAAGAAAAAAAGTAAAGATGACATGGATTCTTTTACATCATTTGTCTGAAAAGTCTTTAAACATAGATGAGGTTCTAGAATAGGCCCTAGCTAATTCGAAGTCTAAAATGGACCGAAAGAAAATAAAATAAACCAAATCAAAATAGATTATATATTGATCTTGAATCATGAGGACTCATCACTTCAATCTTCAGAGACAATTCTAACTACAGGGAGGATGGGAATGCTCTTCAACCTCTATAATATAACATCATAATACGCAAGGAAAGTATGCATTCATACTTTGAATATACTAAGTATGTGAGCAATGTAATTTATTGAATCATAAGTCATTATATGTAACTGACCGAATATAAATATTATAATAGAGAGTGGAGTTATATAATACTCCGTAAGTTAAAAAATTGAATAAAAAGGAAATGTTGATTTTAGCTATTGATGTAGGCGTACGAGAACCAACTAAGGCTCGAAGACCTTTTAAGGGCTATACATAGGCTATCATAGATGGTTTCTGTACTTAAAAACACTAGAAAAATTTTTTTGGGTATTCTACAGAAGGCCTTTTATGAGTCGCGATTGAGAATACGACTCATAGAATGAGCCCATAGACAAGATTTAGAAGATAGGAAAAATGGACTTGACAGAATAAAACCATTTACAAGTTGTGGTTTAAATGATGGATCGTAACAATTGTTTATAGGTCAGGGAAGTGATGAGTGAAATTGGCTAAGTGTGGAGGCCATGTACGAAAGATCTTTTTACGACCCATGGAGGTTAATACGGGCCATAACTCTTGGCTAGTGATTTGGTCAGTGGAGGGTGAAAAATTAACTAAGTGTTCAGTGATTCTATGAGGGCTCTTTATGAGTTGTAAAAGTTTATACAAGTTGTGGATATAACTCATAAAATTAAGGTCCAATTTCAATAACAAAGATTTTAGGTACACAGAGTTCAAAAGGGGTAGTTACAACTTGCGAAAGGAGCCACGAGACATAAAAGGTTATTCGTGGATCAGCTTTAGATATCCAAAATATTGTCTGATTTCTACGAATAGGTTCCATGAGTCATACAAGGGTCTATGACCCATAGATAACTGCTCATGGTTCACTTTGTCCAATTTTAATAAAGGGTATTTATGGTATTTTGTCAGACCCAAGCCTAGACGTGACACAACGAATAGGGAATCTGAAGGAACCCCAAATAAGCCTTTTAATATATCATTACACATCCTTGGTCGCGGAAGCATTAAAACATCAATAAGAGATAGTATAAACGAAATATGGGACTAAGGGACATCCTTCATATCATAGAAACATAGGAAGCTCAATAGAGTATAGCATTAATACATCATACAGTTCCAACAACACCTCCATTACATAGATAGGAGCGGGGGACCAAGACAATCTCTGAGCTCATCCCTCTTAGTCATAAGCATACATCAAAGAAAAGAGTCTTAATACATAACATAGGACCAAAGACATTATCCCCGGAATGGAGGACTCACCAAACTTGTTTTGAGTAGTAGTACTAGCCACAAGGAAGAGAATGATCAAGTGGGACTCCGGTTCCTACATGGTGACATCATGCATGCATAGAGTAAGCGTTAGTATGTTTGAATGTACTAAGTATGTAGGATTCAATGCAACAAGAGATAAACAACATAATCAAAATGCATAGACATAGGCAATGAGTAAGCATATAGTAATATGGCATGCATGGTGATGCTTAGAGGAAATCATGCTTACATAGAACATATACGTGTGTAAGAAGTGACTATTATTATAGCATATCCAAGGCTTACCACCCCCTTGGAGAGACGATTGAGGTACAAACCCCTCAATGTAGTTATTGAGGTACATACCCCCAATCATGGTAGCATGGACCTACTACCTCCTTAGTGAGGCAATCGAGATACAAACCCCTCAATGTGATTATTAAGGTACATACCACCCCCAAACATGGTAGCAAGGGCCTACTACCTCTCGAGCGAGGCAATCGAGGTGCAAACTCCTCAATGTGGTTACCCGGACCTACAACCCCCGAGTGAGGCTTGGTTAACTCCCAACATTATAGAGGAAAATGACACATATATGCATTCCTTTCATCATCATAAAGTCATCAGAATCATAAGTTATGCTTTAAACCTTCAACAACTCAAGAATCCATAACCGTACATTTTATCAAACACTTGGCGTAAGTATAATGCTAGTATAAAACCATGTAATTCAAGAGTGCAATCATGCAAGGAAATCTAATGTAAAACCACCCAGCAATACTTGGTAATACCCTCGTGCAACATACATCAAGACCCTTCATCAAATCCCACAATGGATCATAGATTCATAGCTCAAAACATGCTTAAGCAGTCACAATTTTATGAAACCCCAATGTAATTTATAGTCAAATTAACAATAAGTAAGACCCATAAGTAGATCAACTTAGAATCATGCAATTTAAGTAAAAAAGAAAAATTGGGTTATATAGGTGAAAGAAACCCATGAATGAAACCCGCATACATTGACTTTAGAGAATTCCTTGATGAAGATTGAAATGGATACTTAAAGCTTGAGTGAAATTCTTAAGATCCGAAATGAGTTTTGACACTTGAATTTTGAGTGAAATATTTGTCTAAGTATTTAAGAGAGTATTGGGGAATGTCTTGTATGATATGGTATAGAAATATGCTAAGTATAGGTATTTTCACGTGTGGGAAGACTTATGCCCAAGATCCAAAAGCCTTGGAACGAAATGAAAAACTGGACCAAAAAATACATAGAGGCGCGCCAATGGCGCGTCGCGCCCAGGGTGCGAAAACCTCTCTAGAAATCGCAAAATGCGATTTCCAAATTTTGATATGATTGCTCTAAAATCGGGGTTAGACCCATCTCCCACTCAATTTTGCCCCGATCAAGAATATGGAGTCAGATTTTCGAAATCATGCATAGATTTTGAGATATGTAGAAATTACGATTTTGGGCACTTTCGAGGCATATTTTCGGGCACTTTTTGGGGTCGTTTCAATATCTCCCCCTTCGGAACATTCGTCCTCAAATATTAAAGAAACGTACATGAGAGATGTAAACAAGATAATTTCAGCCCACACAAGAATGCAACAGTGCACTTAAACCTTATTTCAAAAATCTCAACATAAGTGCTAAAATCACCATGGACTTGTCAACATAAACATGAATGCATGCAAATGACATAAGGGCTGAAACATAAGACTTGAAATCACATAAGGGACTTAGAGTTAGTACCTTAAGATTGACTAGAATGGAAGAGATAAGGATATCACTTTTGCATGTCCGCCTCGGTCTCCCATGTAACACTCTCGACTTGTTGGTTCCTCCAAAGGACTTTAACGGAAGTCACCTCCTTGTTCCTCAATCTCTCTACTTGTTTATCCAAGATCTCTACTGGAACCTCTTCATAAGTCAAGTTGTCCTCAACAACACCCACAACATCCAATGGAACAATAGCAATTGTGTTACCCACACATTTTCTCAACATGGATACATGAAACACCGGATGAACCAAATCTATTTCACTAGGAAACTCCAACTCATAAGCTATCTTGTCAATCCTCCTCATCACCCTATAAGGACCCACATATCTTGGACTCAACTTACATTTTTTACCAAAATGAACCACACCCTTCATTTGTGATATCTTTATATAGACCCAATCACCAACTTTAAATTCAAGGTCTCTTCTTCTCACATCGGCATAAGATTTTTTATGACTTCCGGTTATTTTAATCCTTTCTCTAATTAACCTTAACTTCTCCAAAGCCTCCATCACCAGATCCAGACCTAACAAGGCCATCTCTCCCACTTCAAACCACCCAACCGGTGATCTATAATGTTTATCATAGAGGGCCTCGAAAGAAGCCATACCAATGCTAGAATGATAGCTAGTATTATAAGCAAACTCAATCAATGGAAGAGGATCATCCCAACCACCCTTAAACTCCAATACACAAGCTATAAGCATGTCCTCAATAGTTTGGATAGTTCTTTCGACTTGGCCATCCATTTGAGGTGAAAGGTCGTACTAAGCTTTACTTTGGTACCAAGACCCCTTTGGCAGGACCTCCAAAAATGTGAAGTAAATTGAGCACCACGGTCCTATATGATAGACAAAGGAACCCCATGCAACCTTACCAACTCAGGAATGTATAACCTAGCATAATCTTCAGCCCTATATGTGGTCTTAACCGGTATAAAATGAGCCGATTTCATCATCCTATCAATCACAACCCAAATAGAATAAAAACATTTTCTAGTCTTAGGAAACCAAACCACAAAATTCATATCAATCTCCTCCCACTTCCAAGTAGGAACCTCTATATCTTGGGTTAGACCACCCGACATTTGATGTTCGGCTTTGACTTGTTGGCAACTATGACAACCGAAAACAAAATTGGCAATGTTTTTCTTCATACCTCCCCACTAAAACACATCCCTCAAATCTATATACATCTTAGTAGAACCGGGGAGAATAGAATAGGAAGAATTATGAGCCTCATCAAAAATCCTCTCTCTCGAGCCATCAACACTAGGCACATACAACCTACTTTGGTACCTAAGGGCACCATCTTCCCCTTGGGAGAAAACCTCCACCTTTCCTTCGCTCACCAAGGCCTTCAATTCTAACAAGGAGGGATCAAGATGTTGCTTTACTTTTACCTCATCAACAAAGATAGATTTTGGACCATCAACAACAACAATACCACCATTATCAACCCCTTCCAACCTAACTCCCAATTTAGCCAACCGATGGACCTCTCCAGCCACCTCTTTTCCACTACTATCAACATGAGCTACACTACCCATAGACACCCTACTCAAAGCATCGGCCACAACATTAGCGTTACCGGGATGATAATGCATACTCATATCATAATCCTTAAGAAGTTCTAACCACCTTCTTTGCCTCAAGTTGAGATCTTTTTGAGTCAACACATATTGGAGACTCTTATGATCGGCAAACACATAAACATGCACTCCATTCAAATAATGATGCTAAATTTTCAAAGAAAATACCACGATGGCTAATTCAAGATCATGAGTAGGATAATTCTTTTCATGCACTTTGCATTGCCTATAAGCATAGGCTATCACCTTACCATTTTACATCAAAACACAACCCAAACCAATCCAGGAGGCATCATAATACACAACAAACCCTTCTAACACTTTCGGTAGAGACAAAATAGGAGTGGACACAAGCTTATCTTTCAAAGTTTGGAAACTCTTTTCACACTCATCGGTCCACACAAATTTAGCCTTCTTTTGGGTCAACTTAGTCATGGGGGAAGCAATAAAATAGAACCCATTTACAAACCTCTTACAGTAACCTGTTAAGCCCAAGAAGCTTCTAATATCCGATGGGGTCAATGGTCTAGGCCAATTTCTAATCTCATTCGTCTTTTTAGGATCCACCTTAATACCATCCCCCGACACCATATGACATAGAAAGGTAACCTCCTTTAACCAAATTCACATTTTACATAGCATATAACTTCTCTTCCCTCAACCTTTGTAGCACTACCCTCAAATGACCCATATGCTCCTCCTCACTATGACAATAGTTCAAAATATCATCGATGAAAATCACAACAAACGAATCAAGGTAGGGTTTAAAGATCCAATTCATAAGATCCATGAAGATGGTCGGTGCATTGGTCAACCCAAAAGATATCACGACAAACTCATAATGCTCATACCTAGTCGAGAAGGCCGTTTTGGAAATGTCACACTCCCTCACCTTCACTTGATGATACCGAGACCGAAAATCAATCTTAGAGAAGTGACTAGCCTCTTGAAGTTGGTCAAACAAATCATCAATCCTTGGAAGAAGATACTTATTCTTTATGGTGACCCCATTAAGTTGCCGGTAGTGAATATACATTCTAAGGGACCCATCCTTCTTCATAAACAACACCGGTGCACCCCAAGGTGATTGGCAAGGACTAATAAAATCATTCTCCAAAAAATCCATTCATTGGTCCTTCAACTCCTTTAACTCTGTCGGGGCTATACGGTAAGGGAAAATAAAAATGGATTAGGTATCGAGAAGGAGCACTACACCAAAATCTATTTCTCTTTCAGTAGGAACACCGGGAAGGTCAATAGGAAAAATATCAAGGAACTTATTTACAACCGGAACCGACTCTATAGGAAAAACTTTGGACTCCACATCCCTAACCCTCACAAGATTATAAAGACACCCCTTGGAGATCAAATTTTTGACTTTAATATAAGAGATGAACCCACCCTTGGCAACCACATCATGACTCTGCCACTCAAGGACGGATTCATTTAGGAATTGAAATTTGACCCTACAGGTTCTACAATCAATAGAGTCATAATATGCATGCAACAAATCCATCCCAAGAATAACATCAAAATCAATTATTTCCAACTCAACAAGATCACAAGGCAATATTTTATGCAAAATGCAAACAGGACATTTTCTATAGATCTTTCTAGCAACAGTAGATGCACCAATAGGAGTAGATACCTCATAAGACTCACACAACAATCGGGCTCAACATGAAACTTTTTGGCAATAAAAGGAGTAACAAAAGAAAGAGTGACACCCGGATCTATCAATGTACACCATCAAAATCAAAGACTTTTAATATACCGATGATGACATTGAGTACCTCATCTACCGCTTGCCTCCCTTGAAGAGCATAAAGCTGATTGTGCCTTAGAGCACCATCTTGTTGACCTCTTCTACCCAAAGGAATTGTATTAGCACCCCAACCTTGTGGAGGAACATCCTTACCCTTGTTGTGATTACGAAGGCAATCCATGACCTTATGCCCCACCTCCCCACAACCATAACAAGCATTAGTGTTCCTTAAGCGTGGCCACTATGAACCCTACCACATCTTGGACACACATTATTAGGACCCACACCACCATCACCTTGGGCCCTTGGGATGTCATTGGCAAACCTCCTATTAGAAGCATGAGAAGTCCCTTGGTCTTGATGAAACCGGCCACCTTTGCGACTTTGGAACTTTCCCTCAAAACGAGCCCTCTTGGCCTCATTACCTCTTCTCTTCCTCAACTTTTCCTTCTCCATTTGTTCGACATAAGTCATCAAGCAGGAAAAATCCATGTCACTAATCAACATAGCGGACCGGCAGTCCTTACATACCAAGTCAAATACACCCATCACGAACTTGTTCATTCTAAACCTTGGGTCGGCAACCAAGTAGGGAGCATATCTAAAAAGTTAGTTTAACTTGAGGGTATATTCCCTTAGACTCATTGACCCTTACTTAAAATTCATGAACTCCATCATCTTGGCCTCCCTAAGCTCAAAAGGGAAGAGCTGATTAAGAAAAACCGCATTAAACGCCTCCTATAGTACCACATTATTGTTTCCTTTCTCCTCCTTCCATTGAGCAAACCGTATTTGTGTCACCCCTTTGAGTTGGTAAGCCGTCAACTCCGCCTTCTCTTCCGATCTAACACCTATAATAGCCAATACTTTGTAAACCTCATCAATAAACTCTTGAGGGTCCTCATCCACTTTAGAACCATAGAACTCCGGTGGGTTCATCCTCATGAAGCCTCTCACCCTAGATCTTGGGGTAGGAGCATGAGGGGCTTTGTCCCCTTGGTTGACTTGATTAGCCATGGCTTGAGCTAGCAAAGCAAGAGCATCCCGGAGCTCACCATGAGCCGGTTGTTCCTCGGGAGTGCGGGCTCGTCTTCCTCTTATGTTACGCATGATCTAGAAATGGCAAAGAATATTCATTAGAGGGGGAACTTAACCTAACTTCTATAGCATAAAATAGATCAAGAAGAAGAGAAACATTTCCTAAAATGCCTCATAGCCTCTTACTCATAATTGTGGTGCACAACACAACCATGAATAAGACTCTAATCGAAGCGGTATGTTGGATGCCGAGGACCATTAACAACCTAGTACTCTGATACCAAGTTTGTCACGACCCAAGCCTAGAGCCTAGACGTGACACTGCGAATAGGAAATCCGAAGGAACCCCAAACAAGCCTCTAAACATATCATTACACATCATTGTTCGCGGAAGTATTAAAACATCAATAAGAGATAGTAAAAAAGGAATATAGGACTAAGGGGCATCCTTTATATCGTAAAAACATAGTAACCTCAATAGAGTATAACATTAATGCATCATAAGGTTCTAACAACACCTCTACTACATAGATAGGAGTGGAGGACCGAGACAATCTCCGGGCTCACCCCTCATAGCCTCTTACTCATCAAAATTCTCATAATCAGTCCATAATAGTCATATCCAATAGACAATCAAAATCATGAACTTCAAATATAACACATAGCATATATCAATATAAGAGTTTACAAGATGTCTAACAATGTCTTTAGTCAAAAGATGGGACGGGGGCTAAGACATGTCCTGGGCTCACCCTTAAAGTAAAGATAGCATGAACAAAAACAACATAAGGAAGAGGAATGGTAGCTTGTCCTTGGAAGATAGGATTCACCACAACAAGTATCTCAAATCAAATCTAGTCATCAACAATAGATAAAGGTAGTGTCTGGTCCCTAGATGGTTATATCATGAGGCAAATAGTATGCATTAGTACGTTTGAATGTACTAAGTATGTGGGCATGCAATTCATATGACTTATCAAACCTACATTCAATGTTAAATAGCAAGGGCACGTAATATGGAAAGAGATATTGAAACGCCCCACATGTGCTTCAGAATGCTCCATAATCATCATTTTCATATATATTAAAATCTGAGCGTGATTTCAAAAATCTGACTTCATATTCTTGATCAAGGGCAAAATTGAGTGGGAAATGGGTATAACCCAAATTTTAAAAGACCGTAGGAAAAATAATTTTCACTAATCAAATGATTTCCAGAGAGCCTGCGTGCCAGGCTACGATGCGCCTGGGGCACACATTAGTATATTTTGTGAGGCGCGTCTGGTCCGCATCGCGCATAGGGCGCAGACCAGTGCAATTTTTTCCCTGTTTTTCATTTTCATCCAAGGGCCCATTTAAACATGAAATCTCTCATACTAAGCGATTTTTCATCACTATATCACTCAAAAACTCTCTTTAAAATCTCTCCGAGACTTTATCAAACTTCTCATTCAAATTCAAGGATTTCAAGCTCAATTTTAGAACTTAGGGACCCAATCCAAGCTTCAAGTTTCCTTCAAGCTCATTTCAAGAAAATTCAAGTTTGAGGTATGTGGGTCTTCATCCATGGGTCCTTTCACCCATGGAGCCTAACCTTCCCTTTATATGAAAATTGTATGATTTCAAGTTGTATTACTTATGGGTATCTTTTAATATGAAATGTGAATATAAATTATGTTGGGGTTTTATCAAGTATTGTTGAGTATATATGAACATCTATTTTGAGCTTATACTATGAGTTGATTATGTCTATTGAAATTATGCATGATTTGGACTATGAAAACTATGATCTATTGTGAACTTTTGAGAAGAATTTCATGATACCTAAATTAGGGGTTTTACTACAACATTGGTGGGTTGATTTGAATTACTTTGAAATGATTTCGTTTTGCTCCTTCTTGTTCTATACTCTTGAATTGCATATGCCTACCATGTGTTTGATTATATTACTTGACAAGAGTTCTTGATGTTGATGAGGCATTATTGTATGAATTTACATGACAAGCATGTTATGATACTTTATGGGTCTCCAAGCATGTATTAAACTCATGAAAAGTTCCCATATGAGAATTTTTGAACTCTTATGCTATGTTTTACTCTCATGTGAAATGTGAAGCCCTTTCTTGATTCTTTGATGTGATGGTTTGATGAACCATTTCTGTACTCCTGCAGAAAAGATTATATCGTAAGGTAAGGACATTTATAATACCTACCGAAAAGGCCATGCCATAAGGTAGAATAAATCATGACTCGCACCTAAAAGATTATATTGTAAGGTAAGTACATCCTATAATATGTACCAAAAAAGCCATGCCGTAAGGTACAATAAATTATGGCTCCTACCTAAAAGATTATATCATAAGGTAAGGACATCCTATAATACCTACCGAAAAGGTCATGTCGTAAGGTACAATAAATAATGGCTCCTACCTAAAAAATTGTATTGTAAGGTAAGGAACATCTTATAGTACCTACCAAAGAGGTTATGTCATAAGGTAGAGTATTGGTAACACTCTCTGTAAAGGTTATATCATAAGGTAAGTGGGTGGTTATTTGGCCCATCTCATGCATGTTTGTGTAAGATTTTGAGCATGTATTCCATATTGAGCTTATGTTCATTGATTATGATTAAGCATCTTGTTATCATGGCTTATAATTCTTGTTGCATTACATCCCGTATACTTAGTATATTCAAACGTACTAATGCATACTCTATGCCTACATTATATTACCATGTAGGAACCGAAGCTCCTTTTGCTCCTCCTTATCCACGTGGCTAGTGCGATTCTTGAAGAAAGCGTTGGTGATTCCTCCACTTTGAGGACATATCTACATTATTTAGGCTATGTTGAGACTTCTCATTATGTTGGATACCTGTTATTATGAGGGTGAGCCTTGGAAGTGTCTTGGTCCCTGCTCCATTCATAAGTAAAAGTGTTGTTGGATACTAAGTTTTTATATGCTTATGAGCTCGACTCTCCTATCTTTTCTATGTTTATCAAAGGCTTCCCTAATCCCGTTTCCCTTTTAATAATTGATTCTTGTTATTGTCTTAATTTGGTTCCGCAAGCAAGAATGTATACATGATATGCTAAGAGGATTTTTTGGGTTGTCTCTGGACTTCCCATTCACTGTGTCACGTTTAGGCCCTAGAATTGGGTCGTAACAGATATATAGCAAAGAATGTAATATAACAAGATGCTATTAAATTCATGATACATGAGATGCAATAATGCTCATATATAGTGGGCATAAGACCTCAACCAAAACATAAGACCAAGCGAGCTATTACTTGGAATCGCTATGTTATCCCCACACCATAAAAGAGGTGGTCTACCTGCAAAAGGTAAACCACACTTCTCCTTATGGGCCTCCCAGTTTAGAGAAGTAGCCTTCCTTATGGGTCTCCAATTTCGAATAGGACTTTCACAATTTTATCATATCATATCAATGTTGTAACTGCACCTTACAGGCCTCCTATTTTGATAAGGGTTACCATATACATATATCTATGCTAGCATATAGTTCAAGGAAAGGGAGAGGATCCTTAAGGATAGCCTTGACGCCCCCAATCCATCGGTGCTATTCATCATCACACAAGAATACATATACGTGTACGTGCTTTCAAAAGAGATGCAAGTCATTTCAAATCACTTAAAGGCATAGTTGGGTTTGAAAGACACACATCATTTATAGATTTCATACGTAGGCTCAAATGCCAAATTATAATCCATATCATATATATTGGTGATTCCTAAATTATACTTAAGGAATTGTCACCTAATTATTTTAAAGGTAAATTAGGATACCTACTTTTTTGCTAAAATAAACTTTAACTATTAATCTACTTAACCTATGTGATTCTAGGTGAGGGTTTTAATTATCCTAAAAGGAATAGATTAGACTCTTTTAGGATCCGATATAAAATAGTTAACCGACCAAACTTAGGTTAATATAAAATGGTTAAAGAAATACATATTTAATAAAAATTAGGAAAATATATGTATCTATTTGAAAAATGTTTATTGTTATTAAATTTAAATTACCTTTGAAAGGTGGTTAAGAAAATTATTTTTCAGAAAATAATAATAATAATTTAAATTTATTTTAAGAAAAAGAACCAATTTTAATTAGTCTCGAAAAATACTTTTTAAAAGCAAAAGACAATTTACGCTTCTGAATTTTAAAAATTTCACCAAAACTAGTTAAAGTATGAACCATCTTAAACTATTCTTGCTAAAGACTCATTTTTTTCCATTTTTCTTATATCATGTCACTGTATACATGTCATATACATCACGTCTTATATCAATGTATATAGTGACATTTTGGCCCGAAAAATTTGTGACACAGCTTCCTTAACGTGTAAACTTGGTTCCATTTGAACCTCAATGCACCAGATTCAAGAGAATGATAAGATTGACCCGACGGAATGCAAGGATGTGTCCAAATAGACTTGGATATTGCACACAAGAAAAAAAAAAGCTACGGATTAATATAGGATCTAACTAAAATAGGCAAAGAAGAGAGTAAAGAAGCACACAGAAAGGTTAATATAATTAATGATACGACTA
>JAABOM020000096.1:6911011-6923530 GCA_011800125.2 Solanum clarkiae
AATATATGTTTTATATATTTTAAAACACCTATAATATATCTTTATAATTTAATACTTCTTTTATACATAGTACAATTCATTTTTATTACATGCATAATTCTTATAGTGCAATTTTTTTATCAAAATAGTTATAATACATTTGTAATACATATATAATTCACTTTGAATACATGATACAGTTTCTATAAATGGTAAATATTTTTTAAATATGGAATATCTGGATAATAAATAAAAAATATATTAAAAAAAGCAAAAATTTTATAAAAGGGATTTAAAATGGAAATTATTCCCTAAAATAATAAAGAGTTGAGCCTCAGTCAGACTTGGGCTTCTTTCATTTAGAACATTGGCCCAATACACAAGAGGCCCAAAGTCTGCAAATGATAGGATACAAAATAGGTTTATAATCACCAAGTACAAAATAGAATTTATAGATATTTTTGAGTTATTTAACGGTAATTTTTGACTGTTTTTGCTAGATTATTTTTTGGGTCCAGAAGAAACATATCATATTTCATTAAGGGAAATTATCAATAATATATACCACCTAGTCATCTGGTTTGCCAAACATAGTCAAAGTATAGTGTACATACACACATTATGTACATGTTTTGTAAATTACTTTTTGAAACATTTACTGCTTTTTAAACATAATTTTTATTTATTATCTTGATATATCATATTTAAAAAATATTTACAATCTATAATCACTGTAATTGAATTATATGTATTAAAATGCCGTACTATATTGTAATATTTTAAAATGGTGAATTACATTTTTTTTTTCTTTTTCCCCATTTTCCAGCCATCATTTTCCTAAACCCAAAACTCTTTTTTTTTCTTCCTCCTCAAATTAGTCTGAGAAAATATAACAGGAACTCAGGACAAAAGTGGCAACATTTGAAAGAGGTCATGTTTCTGCAAAATAATTAGTTTAGATTTGGAGAATCCAAGACAATAAAGTTGCCATCATTTGGAGTCATTTCACTAAAGCCCTCTTTCATGAATATATGCACAAGTGTATGGAAATTGTATTTATATCTGATTTCTTATGTAGGATCTGTTCATTTATGTGTGAGTTTCAATTGCTGATGCAAACTACATTGGCTTTCATAACTCAAATTCGACCCAGCTGATTGACAGGCACTATTCCATTTTATGGCATCACCAATATACATCTACGAACAAGAAACAGCACGAATCTGCAATCATATATACATTACAAATATACGAAGCTACGAACATGGGATTTTCCAGAAGCAAGCGTAAGCAGGTAGACTAAATACATAACTGCAGAAACACATTTAAAGCCTATTAACAACCATACCTTCATAGACACAACTAGCATTATTTTAATCCTGCAAATGGAAAGGTCTCAACCATAACATCGGATAGGATCATTGCAGCCTTTACCAGCAGACTGCTTTGAGCCAAACCGTCCCCCCTTTGCAAGGTACTGCTGGTGATCTTCCTCAGCTCGATAAAATTTCTTGGCAGGCAAAATCTCAGTAACAATCTTCCTGTTCAAAATCTTTTGCTGTCTGTCCCGGCATTCAAGTGCTGCCTTCTCTTGCTCAGGTGTGTAGAAGTAAATTCCAGACCTGTACTGAGTGCCCACATCATTCCCCTACAAATAACAGAAGCATCCTGTTAATGCATTAAGGATAAAGCACTGACCTGTCAATAACTAACAATATGAAGAATGTAAAGCTCATCATAATAAGCCAAATTTGAAAAAATAAACTTAACAGTAAAGAGAGGCTGCAATAGCTACTGAATAGAAGAAAGAGAACCGGGAGAAATGATGGGAGAGGGCCTATTCATAGTCTTTGGATATAGAAAAGTTCATTATCTCTGGATACAACTATGCGGAAGTTCTCTTTTAACAGGAAAAGGGCTTCCCCAACCTAATTGGACCTCGCAACTGAGAGCAGAAATTATGTCTATATCTGCCTCGAACTGTGAAGATTTTCTTTGCCTGGCTATTAGGAGCAGAAGCATGCAAAAATATGGAATTTAAATGAATAATTATGCTTGGAAATTCGTATAATATGTAACTAAAACTGCAGGAGTACTAATAACTGAAAGAAAATAGGGGTGAGGGGAACAGTCAATAGAGAAATGTGGCATGCTTTAGAAATAAGGTAAAATAGGCTAGAAGGAAGGTTCCAATAATGTTGTTCCCTTTTTGACAAAGAAAGAAAAATTCCAACAATGTTGCTATGTTGATCTCTACTAGAGGACCTAAGAGGTTTAAGTCCACAAACTAAATACTTGAAAGAAAATATCTTATTATCAATGATTAAATAATAAGGGATAGCCAATGAAAATCAATAAAATCTTAAACTTTACTTTATCAAAGTTTACCAAGTATGTTAACTGTTTTGATGATGCGGAGTATCAAATTTTAAGATTGTACCATGAGGATGCGGAGTTGCAAAACTATTTAGAAACAAGCAAAAGCTTCTCCATATAGCTATGTAGGAACGTGATAAAGTCTGTCATACTTGGACAAAAAACAAAACAAATGATATAGATAAGTATATTCTAGTTGCCTGTTTTTGACAATTCTCTCCATAATACATAACTAATACATAGAGGAATAGATTCCGCAAGTTTCTTCTGGTTCTCTTAATTTCCAGCTACAAATAACTACTCCAAGTTTTTCAGCGAATTCCTGCTTAGTTTTAGACAGGTCTAAAAATAGGAACATACCTATCCAGCAACAGGACAATGGAGAAACAGGTGAATTACAGATTCTGCTGCTATTTCGCAAGACTACCATATATACATTTAGGAAAACCTCTTTTCACCAGGTTATCTAATGGAATACATGTTTCATTTAAGCTATTCTACTGAAGGTACCTTTAGATTCTACAGTGTATTCCATGGCCATCTATTAGTCTAAAAACCTGAGTTCACTGGTGTATTTACCATTGTTTCCTCTAAGACAGTCTGCAGAAAAGTTTGTATCTAACTTCCAACTTCACTGTCCTGAAAGTATCTCACTAACACAATGTTCCAGTTGTCCTCTTCTCTGCACTATGGTATCGGATGCATTCGAATATGCGGAGAGTTTATAGACCAGGATATATATCTTTTTAGAGGAATGTCCAATCCATGATCCAACATTTTATTTTTGCTCATTACCAAGTCGAATAGAGTATAACTCTTGAATTTTGGCCAGAAATCCCAGATATGTTTCCACAGCTCATCCATGTGGCTGCAGACCCACTTTTGCTTCAATAATATTCATCTTTAGCATTCAAAAAATGTAACAATTATAGGGATATCAGATGGTTAAGTCACACTATGAAGGTCTGGGAGAGGGCGGTGGAGATGAGGGTGAGAAAAGGAGTGTCTATTTCAGAGAATCAGTTTGGATTCATGCCGGGGCGGTCGACTATTGAAGCAGTTCATCTTATTCGGAGATAAGTGGAGAAGTACAGGGAAAGAAAGGACATTCATATGTGTTCACTGATCTCGAGAAGGCCTATGACAAAGTTCCGAGAGATGTCCTTTGGAGATGTCTAGAGGTGAAAGGTGTTCCAATGACATATATTAGGGTGATAAAAGACATGTACGATGGAGCCAAAACTCGGATAAGAACGGTGGAGGAGACTCAGAATATTTTCCTGTTGAGGGGAGACTTCATCAAGGATCTGTGTGAGCCTTTTTCTGTTTGCCTTGGTGATGGATGAGCTGACGCGGTCTATTCAAGCGGAGGTTCCATGATGTATGCTATTTGCAGATGACATAGTACTGATTGATGAGACTCGGGCTAAAGTTAATGATAGATTGGAGGTTTGGAGACACGCTTTGGAATTCAAAAGGTTCAAACTGAGCACGACCAAAACAGAATACTTGGAGTGTAAATTCAGTGTTGCGAGGGATGAAGTAGACATTGATGTGAGGCTTTCCACTCAACCTATACCCAAGAGAGAAAATTTTAAATATCTTAGATCCATCATCCAGAGTAGTGGTGATATTGATGATGATGTCACACACTGTATTAGGGTAGCATGGACGAAATGGAGGCTTGCCTCTGGAGTATTGTGTGACAAGAGGATACCACCTAAACTCCAAGGTAAGTTTTACAGGATGCTGGTTAGACCGTCTTTACTGTATGGGGTAGAGTGTTGGCTAATCAAAAATTCACATATTCAGAAGATGCAGGTTGCGGAGATGAGGATGTTGAGATGGATGTGTGGATAGACCAGGAGTGATAGGATTAGGAATGAGACCATTTGGGAGAAGCTAGAGATGGCTCCTGTGGTTGACAAGATAAGGGAAGCGAGACTGCGATGGTTTGGACATGTGCAGAGAAGAAGTACCAATGCTCCTATTACGAGGTGCGATAGGTTGGATGTAGAAGCTACATGGAGGGGTAGAGGCAGACCGAAGAAGTATTGGGGGGAGGTGATCAGACAAGATATGGTGAAACTTGATTTCACCAAGGACATGACCTTAGATAGGAAGGAGTGGAGGTCGCGAATTAGAGTAGAAGGTTAATAGGTTAGTAGGGTTAGGTAATGTCTGGCCATGGAGTATTAGTAGGGTAGGAGGTTTACTTGTACCTTTATATTTTGTGTTGTCTTTAGTTGTGTTATATATGTTATTACTATTGTATTTGCAGATTATCATGTATTTTTCGTTATTAGTCGCTCTTTCTGTTTCCTAAGCCATCCGTTCCCTTTCTTTCCATATCTAGTTTATTCTTCTTATGGGTTTTTGAGATGAGGGTTCCCAGGAAACAGTCTCTCTACCTCTATGAGGTAGTGGTAAGGTCTGTGTACATTCTACCCTCCCAGACCCCACTTGTGGGATTCCACTGGGTATGTTATTGTTGTTGTTGTTTGTAGCATTTATAATACTTCTCCACTTGGAAGAGTATCTCCACAACAACTTAAATAACATGCAAAAATGTAGGCAAGCCTTTTGGTCCCATGTAATTACAACTCCGGCCTACCCCAGTATTGTCTCCTCCTAACTGGAACAAGCAAACTACACGCATAACCATCACAGTAGAAGCAAACAAACATGATTCATATTTAAGGATCAACATAAGGCAGAAGCAAACAACAAGAGAATTTTGATGATATTTACCTGAAATTACTTTAATGGGCAGAAAAGCAAATTGGGTACATCAAGTTTATTTAGACATTTTACAGCCTGGATCTTCATGGAAACAATTTCTGAAGAATGCACATTATGAGGCTGTTACCATTAAATGGAGACCTGACCTTCACTATATTATCACCAAAACAATGCCTTCCGAATATTAGTTGGCCTTTGTTTATGAAGCATTTTTTTTAAATCTGGTAAAATCTTGTTTCTCCAATCTTTTTGGAGAACTTTTTAACAGGCTGATTACTAATTAGAAGTGGTTAGAGGATGTTCTCAAATAGAAATACTATATTTCAGGAAGAGCTTTGATGGTTTTTTACCAACGGAACTTTTTATTCAGCTCACAGAACACTCAAAGAGTCTTTAAAGGTTTACAACTAGTCAAACCCAATTTCTTTATGATGAAATAATTGCTCAAAAAATAAACTCCCAAGAGTTTTCAATATGGCTGACATGACGTCCTAAAAGGTTAAGTTATGCAAATAGCTTGACATAAGAGTTTTATCGGGATAGTGTTAGATAGAAATGTTTGCCGGTTAAATTAATACCAGGATCTAGCAATGAAACTATAGCCCCTTGAAGGAATCTTTCAGGGTGAAAAGCTAGATGTTTGTTCTACCGAGCATAGCGTTGGTTAATTCTTTTGAAAAAAATTGGCATCAGAAGCTGACCACAGGAATCATACTCTGTAACTGGCAAGCAAGACCCAATCTAAGAACTTGGTTTCTGCTTGACGGAGAATCACTCCTCTATCACAATTGACTTTACTGCAGTCACTAGAGGCGAAAGGTGAGACGGACTGTAATTGTTAAAAGAAACTCACGGACGAAGGCCACAAAACCTACAGAGTAACTGACTCATTTCATCAACTTCACTGATGATCTTCAACTCTATACATCAAAGTAAAAGACCTAGGTCATCACATCATTATAAGATTAATTCATAAAATAATAATCGAAAATTTTCCTAATTACTAATTCAACCAGAGATCCAACGATCATTAAAGAGCAGAGAGTATACATGAAAGAATAAAAAAGATGAAAAATTGAAAACCTACCTGTCGATTGAGGGTGGTAGGATCATGACGAGCCCAGAAAACATCAAGCAAGGATTCATAGGTACATTCGTTAGGATCATACTGTACTCTAACAACCTCAGAATGATTACTGGTACCAGAACAGACATCTTCATATCTGGGATTATGCACAAAACCCTGTGAATACCCAACTTCAGTCTTTGTAACCCCCACCGCTCTCTGATAGGCCAATTCAACCCCCCAAAAGCAACCCGCCCCGAATTGAGCGAACTGTTGTCCCGGGTCGGGTACATCATCATCAGGTCCTTGAGGAATTTCAGAAGAAGATGAGTCCATGGAAGATTCAGTTCGAGCACCGAAACCAAGTTTGTTGAGCCAATTGTTCATCCTTGGGGAATTCATTTTTGGGGAAGAATGGAGCGAAGGAAATTGTGAAATTGGGAGGATTTTGATGAACGGAGATGGTGGAATTGGAATTTTAGAGAGGGAAATGAGAAGAGAGGGGTTGGTTGTAGTGGTGATCTTAGGAATAAGCATTTCTCTGTTTCGTGTTGACAACCGGCATTTGAGTGTGATATGTGATGTGACAAATTATGACAATGTTTTTACTATTGTGAATATGTCGCCTTTTGCCAAGTGGCCAGGAGGTGTATATGAATATATATATGCAATTGTCTAAGTGTTAAGTATTGTGAATATGTCATCTCTTGTCAAGTGACCAAGAGGTGTGCATGATGTATATGTAATTATTCAACAAGTGTCAAAGAAAGATATTTGGTCATCATATTGTAAGGTTATAAATAACCATCTTCCAAAAATAGAAAAAAATAAGGAAATTGAAAATAAAACCTTGTATTTTTAATTTTATCATTTAATATATTTTGTGGCATTTTTCTTCTCCGTATTTTCTCCAATACCCATTTTCATAATATCCGTTTTCATAACACATTATCAGCACGAGACTCTAACTACTTCAAGTTACATTAAATAGGTAACAAGGTAAAAAAATTATTTTCGTAAAAATATCTAATATTGCCAAACTTGATTGTTGCCTTGGGTATATCAGGAAAACATTACTCGTCATGGGCACTAGATGCCGAAATTCATCTGGATGCAATGGATCTCGCAAACACCATCAAAGAAGACAAACAGGTGTCTAGCTAGGACCGTGCCAAGGCCCTAATATTTCTCCGCCATCATCTTGACAAGGGACTAAAAATGCAATATCTTACTTTGAAAGCCCCCCTCGCACTGTGAAATAATTTAAAAGATAGATTTCACCACCTGAAGTTGGTCATTCTCCCACAGGCGCATCATGATTGGCTCAACTTGAGGTTGATAGACTTCAAAAGTATAACCGAATATAATTTAGCTATGTATAAAATTGTATCCCGATTAATCTTATATGGAGAAAAGGTCACTGAATACAATAAACTCGAGAAAACATATTCTACGTTCCCTCCTGCAAATATACTCCTCCAACAGCAATATCGGGAAAAGGGCTTCCAAAGGTATTCTGATTTACTTTTCCACCTGTTTGTTGCTGAACAACACAACAACCTATTGATGAAGAATTATGAAAGTCGACTCGTTGGTTCTATGCCACTCCCTCAAGTGAACCAGGCAAATTATAACCAATGAGAAAAGGATCATGGTCCCGGTCGTGGTCGTGGCCGTGGTCGTAGAAGAAATTATAATTATGATGGTCGTGTTGCACCCAGGAATAACCGGCAATATAAAAGAAGGGTGAAAAGCAGGAGGCTGTGCCTAAGAAAAATTCAGAAGATATATGCAATAGATGCGGAGGAATGGGGCACTGGTCACGTACCTGTCGATCATCCAAGCATTTGGGCCAACTCTATCAGGCATCCCTTAAAAATGGCAATCCCAATCCAGAGACAAATTTTACCTCTGAGAATAGTACTAAACCTCTACATAAGACGCGTAATTAATGCAGAGATGAATTTTATATCGGAAAATAATGTTGAACCTATGCATTTGGATGTGGCTGACTTCATTATTTTTTCGGAAGGAAAAAGTGCCACTGATGGACCTTCTGTAATCTAGATAATCTTCTCTTCCTGTTTATTTATTTTTGTTGGTGTACGTTGATATTACCCGAATATCTGTAAACAAATAAAGTATGTGCTGGTTTTGGTTAATGGTAATATTTACTTCGTTTTATTTTTTAAGACAATTATGGATATGCCTCAAATTTTATTTGGATCACTGATCAATCATGAGGATACTTGTGTAATTGATAGTAGAACAACTCACGCCATTTTCAAAGACGAGAAATACTTTTCCTACTTGCTTAGAAGAAAAACAAACATTACTACAATCTTTGGTAATTCAAAATTGATTGAAGGCTCCGGAAGAGCTGTTATATTTCTACCCAAGGGGACGAAACTTCGTTAGAAAAGATACACTTTTCTCTTTAAGATCCCCGAGAAACTTGTTAAATTTCAAAGATATCCGCCGAAATGGATATCATGTCGAGACACTGAATGAGAAGAATACTGAATATCTGTGCATAATTAAAAGTGTCTCAGGCCATAAACACATGTTAGAAAAATTGCCATCCTTATCTTTTGGCCTATATTATGTAGAAATTAGTGTAATTGAAGCGCATTTAATTGTAAACCAGAAGTTTACTGATTTGAATACTTTTGTGTTGTGGCATGACCGAATAGGTCATCCTGGATCAATAATGATGAGACAAATTCTTAAAAATTCAATTGGATACCCATTACAGAACCTGAAGATTCTTACCAATAATAAATTTTCTTGTGCTACTTGCTATCAAGGCAAATTAATTGTCAAACCATCGACCCTGAAGGTCGACATCGAGTCCCCTAGATTTTTGGAGTATTTACATGTGGATATATGTGGACCTATTCTATTCACCTAGTGGGGTGTTTATATATTTTATGATCCTAATAGATGCATCCTCCAGATGGTCTCATGTGTGCCTCTTATCATCTCGCAACTTAGCATTTGCGAAGTTATTGGCACAAATAATAAGGTTACGGGTGCAATTTTTATATTATCCTATTAAGTCTATTCGTCTAGATAATGCTGGAGAATTTACATCCCAAGCGCTTAATGATTATTGTTTATCAATTAGGATAAGAATTAAACATTCAATTGCTCATGTTTATACTCAAAATGACCTTGCAGAGTCATTTGTTAAATGCCTACAATTGATAGCAAGACCACTTCTCATGAAAACAAAGTTGCCCATTACTATTTAGGGTCATGCTATCTTACATGCAGCAGCACTCATTCGCCTCAAACCAACCAACTGTAATAAATACTCTCCATCACAATTAGTATTTAATCATGAGCCCAATATCACTTATCTGTAAATATTTAGTTGTGCGGTATATCTGCCCATAGCACCATCGTAACGTACCAAAATGGGTCCTCAATTAAGGTTGGGTATATATGTTGGGTTTGATTCACCTTCCATAATTCGCTACCTTGAGTCACTGACAGGAGATTTATTTAATGCTAGATTTGCAGATTGTCAGTTTGATGAAACAAGCTTCCTGCAATTAGGGGGAGAGAAAAAGGAGGGACCCAAAAGAGAAATTACATGGAAAGTCTCATCACTATCTCATTTTGATCCACGCACTCGTATGTGTGAGCAGGAGGTCCAGAAGATCATTCACTTACAGAAAATAGCGAATCAAATGCCAGATGTATTTACCTATTTGCAAAGGATAACTAAATCACTTATCCCTGCGGTGAATGTGCCTATTCGGATTGATGTCCCAAAGGGACCATCTGCTAGTGTCATAACTTCTGAATCACAAACACGCCTGAAGCGTGGTAGACCATTGGGTTCAAAAGATAAAAACCCTAGGAAAAGAATCATGAAAAATGATAAAAATGACACTGTAAAAGAACTTCATGAAGAAGTCCAAGAACTGATTAATCCTGATGTTCCTGGAGAAATCAATGAACCCGAGACTCAAGTAAATGAAGAACTTTCAATGAGTTCTACTGGTGATGAAATAAATTTAGATCGATCGAAAGTTACAGTAGATAATATTTTTGCATATAATGTTGCACTTAACCTCATGCAAGAGAGTGGGGATCTTAAGCCTAAATCCATCAAAGAATATCGACGTAAAGATGATTAGCCAAAATGGAAAGAGGCAATTCAATCAGAATTAAATTCACTTGCTAAGCGTGAGGTATTTGGACCTGTAGTCCAAACCTCTAATGGTGTGAAACCAGTTGGCTATAAATTGGTTTTGTGCGAAAGTGAAATAAAATTGTAAGATATAACGCATGCCTTGTTGCACAAGCATTCTCTCAAAAGCCCGGTGTCACTATGAGGATACATATTCACCCGTAATGGATGCGATAACTTTTCAATATCTCATCGGTTTAACTGTACATGAAAATTTGAAATACACCTAATGGATGTGGTTACAACTTACCTTTATGGTTCACTTGATATGAAAATTTATATGAGAATTCCAGAATGATTCAAATTGCCTAATGCATATAAGTCTAAGTCTCGAGAAATATTCTCAGTTAGATTGCAAAGATTATTGTATGGTTTGAAAGAATCCAGATGTATGTGGTATAATCGTCTTAGTAAGTACTTGATTAATGAAGTCTATATAAACGATGTCATTTGTGCTTGTGTCTTTATTAAGAAGACAAAATCAGGATATGTTATCCTCGCCGTTTATGTGATGACATAAATCTCATTGGAACTCCTGAAGAGGTCCAAAAGGCAATTGAATCTCTAAATAAAGAATTTGAGATGAAAGACCTTGAAAAGACAAAACTTTATTTGGGTCTATAAATTGAATATTTATCAGGCAAGATTTTTGTTCATCAATCTACCTATACTGAAAGAATCTTAAAATAATTTTATATGGACGAAGCACATCCATTAAGTACTCCAATGGTTGTTCCATCACTTGAAGTGAGTAAAGACCCATTCCGACCTATAGAAGATGGTGAAGAACCTCTTAGTCCCAAAGTACCATATCTAGTGTCATTGGTGCACTTATGTATCTTGCAAATGCAACTAGACCTGATATAATATTTTATGTCAATTCACTAGCAAGATATAGTTCTTCCCCAACACAAAGATATTGGAACAGTACCAAGCATATTCTGCGATACTTAAAAGGAACTGTCGATATGGGTATATTCTATACTAATTAAGGTTCTACAGATCTTATTGGTTATGCAGATGCAGGTTATTTATCAGATCTGCATAAAGCCTGATCTCAAACAGGCTATCTGTTTACGTATGGAGAAACTGCTATATCATGGCGATCTACAAAGCAGTCCGTTGTTGCTACTTCTTCAAATCATGCTGAAATAATAGCAATTCATGAAGCAAGTAGAGAACGTGTATGGTTGAGAACGATGATACATTCCATCAATGAAAAATGTGGACTGAAGAATGATGTCGAAATGCCCACGATCATATTCGAAGACAATGTTGCATGCATAGCTCAATTAAAAGGAGGCTTCATAAAAGGAGACAGAACGAAGCACATTTTACCAAAATTGTTCTTCACACATGATCCCCAGAAAAATAGTGATATTGACGTACAACAAATACGTTCAAGTGATAATCCAACATATTTATTCACTAAATCTTTGCCAGCCTCAACTTTTGAGAAAATCGTACACAAGATTGGAATGCGAAGACTCCACCAATTGGATCGTGGCCTTTAAACAAGAGGAGTAGAATGTGCGCTGTACTCTTTTTCCCTTAACCAAGATTTTTTCCCACTGGATTTTCCCGGTAAGATTTTTAATGAGGCAGCTAGAAATGCGTATTAAGGATATCTAGTAGCTTCCTTTACATGGAGGGAGTATTGTAAATATGCCACCTCTTGCCAAGTGGCCAACAGGTGTGTATGATGTATATATAATTGTTCAAGTGTCAGGTATTGTGAATATGCCACCTCTTGCCAAGTGGCCAAGAGGTGTGCAATGATGTATATGTAATTATCCCCCAAGTGTCAAAGAAAGGCACTTGTCATCATGTTTTAAGGCTATAAATAGCCATCTTCCAAAAATAGAAAAAGACAAGGAAATTGAAAATAAAACCTTACACTTTTAATTTTATCATTTAATATATTTTGTGATATTTTTCTTCTCCATATTTTCTCCAATACCCATTTTCATAACACCCGTTTTCATAACATTTGCTCTTTTTTTTTTTCAATTGCCTTCACAAATTTGAAAAATAAAAAAACAATGATTTCAAATTGGATATGATTTTAATTCATGATAGGAAATTAAAAGTTTATAACAATGACTTAGGATTTGATATGATTTTAATTCATGATAGGAATTTGAAATTTTATGTG
>JAABOM020000096.1:6929479-6945073 GCA_011800125.2 Solanum clarkiae
TAGAAATAAAAAGAATTTAAAATAATCAAAATAAAAATAAATAAGTATGAAAATATAAAATAAAAATAAAAGAAAGAAATCAAAAAGTAATTACCATGTAATTACACCATGTAATTACCTACAATTCATAGCCTTCCCTGTAAATTGGAAAGTGTAATTACACTCAGTCAATTATATCCAATTACCTATCCAACCAAACAGTCCAGATAATATTATTACACACAATTCCACTAAATTCAATTACTAGAATATTCTTTCAAACAGGCTCTAAATCTGATCTCCAAAATAATAAATACCTGGTCCCTAACATTACATAACAAATGGGGAGGCTGACTATAATCGAAATAACAAGTTAAAGAAATATTTTACTAATTTATAATAACCCCTCCCTTTCTCTCCCTTTTCCCAAATAAACCTGAGGTCTGTCAAAAATAGTCTCTTCAAAGCATAAATACTCTTCTTCCTCCTGTACTTACTGTTGTAACTTATGTAAACCCTCTAGTTTCTGAAAGGATATTTGCAAAAGCTAAATTGAACACAATTTGCTTACTCATAAATTATTTGGGCTCGATAAAATAGCAAAAAGGTAATTCCTTATCTATCAATGGTTCTTCTTCTTCTTTCCATTAAAGTTGATCTTATATGTGTTTTTGAATGGACTATATATTTTATTTTTATGATTTATATGTGAAAGAGTGGTGACAGTTTGTTAATTTTTAATTTCAAAACTCATTTAGATTTTGGTTTTCATTTTGGGAGGTGGAGGAAGCATTCTTCATTTTATTCTTTGAGGCATTTGGGTTTGTTTTATATCCTTTTACCAATTACATACTTTTTAGCTCTTAGTATACTTTTTAGCTCTTAGTCATAGGATTTTCAACTTTTTGTGTCAAGAATTTCTTGTCCAATTGTGATATGAGGATCTGAATTTTCTACAAAACTTTGGTAAAAGTGTGATAATTTTATTACTCTTTTGGGGAATTTTCTAATTAGGTATCATGTTTATCTTTTCCTTAATATCATTTTGAACCAGAGAAGAGGAAAAAAATGTTGATAGTAAAAGTCTGAACTTTTAAATTTTACTCTAGCTTTAACTAACTATTCTTATAATGTGGATGACATAGCTAATACTTTGGTTTATATTGCTGAATTTGTACCCGAAAAAGTGACTTGTCAGCAAATATAGTTCAATCCTATCAATTTGTAGCCATGAAAGTTGAAGTGTCTCCATGAATTTAGGTTCATATACTTGATTGAAGTGAATTTGAATTCTTTTTTCTGAAATTGAGGTTAGTATATTGTGTAGGAAACTAAAATTCATCCTTGAATATTAGAATTATGAATTGTTATATAATATGAACTGTGTTAGTTGTACATTATTCTAGTTTTGACTTTGGTAAACTATCTTTGCTCTTTCTATTGTGAATGAAATTCACTTGGAAGGTTGAATACCATTTTTCAGGCAGAATGGCTGGAAAACCCTTGTACATGGCTTCGTTTGTAAGTTGGTCAAAAAGTTAATGTTGATTTTTGATGAGAGATGATAATTGAGTGGTGGTTCCAGTTTAAATTTTGCTGTCGAAAAACAATTTACTGATTAGATAACTGAGCTACATTTAGAGCTGAAAATTGATAAATAGCTTCTTTTTGAGAAATTGATTAATAGCTTATGTTCGAGTGTTGATTAATAGTTTCTATTTGAGAATTGACTAATAATATTTGTAACTTTGATTTGGAAATTGCTTAACGACATATGTTTGAGAATTGGTTAATGCTTCTAAAATTTACGTCACATTTTTATGTTCTCTAAACAAGGATCCATACAACTAAGAGCAATACTATGAAATTTTAAATATTTAAATCAACATTTCTTTCTTTTCAATTTTTAATATTATTCTAAAAATTATGAGAATTTTAATTTAAGAAATAATCGTAAAAAAATTTGTCAGCTGACAGTATTTGTCAATTGATAGTTTTTAAGTAAATATAAATTTAATTGACAATTTTTAATAAAATTTTAATAAATTCATTTTTTGATATTAAAAAATTGAGAAAAATTATGATGTTGACACGTTATTTTTTTGCTTCTCTTGTTATTATATACAATATACTAATATAGATATAGATAGATTACTTCGTGTACCCAATAGATTAAAAAGTGTAATCATGTTAAATCACATCAAATCTCAATTTCCAAGCAGGCCCTAAAACAGAATTGCTGTTTCGCTAGCTCTACACACAACACAATCGCTGTTTCTCTGGCTCTACAGTGTAGAGTCTACACACAACACAAATAAGATCCTAGTGTTTACAAACTGACCGTAGGATTTCCTCCATTGTTATTTACAGGGTTTAAGAAATTCCTAAAGCAGAGTTCAAAGGATGTTGACGAGATGGAGCAGAGCGATTTTCCAGTTTGGTAGAGTTAACTCCGAATTGGGAAGACGTTTGTGTTCTTTTCACTGCCGAGATTATTCCAAGGTTGCCGCCGTTGCTGAACCGGCTGCTGATAAACTCTACAATGTTAATAACCAGGTTTTTACTACGGATTACATTTCTTTGTTGATTGATTTACACTAGGTTTACTTATATTACCAAGTAAAATTCACTTTCGAATTCCTAGGTGTTATGAGTACCTTATGACAAAGGGTGTCAAATAGGTAGGTTGGCTTGAAATTGGGATATTAAAATAGGTTGAAATACAAATCAGGCTCAAATAGTCTAAAATTCGAGTTGGGCTGCTCAGTCTCAATAATTTTAATATATTATTGTTCGTCCATAATTTGAATTTTAAGTCAAGAAAACAACAACAATATACCCAGTGGAATCCCACATGTGGGGTTTGGAGAGGGTAAAATGTACGCAAAACTTACCACTATCTCATAGAAGTCAAGAAAATAAAAATAAAATGTTACACATAGATATATAAATCTTAGAAGATATAAAAATAGATAATAATTCGTACTTTTAATATGACAACATACATTACATGGATGCAAATAACGAGCTTTAGAACGGGTTAAAATTTGAATTAAATTGGGCTCAATTGAAGATTCTTTTAAAATGGGTAAGGGTTGAACATGTTGAGATTGAACTCAATTCAAATTATTTTGAGCCTAAACCATAAAATTTTGGGCAGGTTGGGCGGGTTAGCTATATTTGGACTCATTATGAGACCCCTACTTATGACAATTTACTTGTTCTAATTAAATGTGAATGAAGTTAATGCATGAATCACTTCTGTTATTGTTCCCTTAGGTTATGTAGTGTAAAATGATATTATCATCCTGCATAGATCTATTCCTTGGAGTTCTAATCTTTTCGTTCCTATGCTTGCCAGATATATATAATTTCACTAATTGACTTTGTTGTGCGAAATGAAAGAAGATACATCCACTTAATTAAGTTTTTGGCATTTCTACTGAGCAGAAATTTGTTTGGATGTAATTTGTGCAATTATGTTTTTTTAGATAAGTAAATTTGTCCAACTTTCTGAACTGCTGCTAGTTGACTTCAATCACTTGAATAGGTAAATTTGAACAAGATGTTCTGGTCTAAGCCTCATTCACTGGCACTAGCACCTGATTCACCATTCAGAGTTGAAGATCCACAATACGAGGGCTTTAAGCGTGTTGTATTTAAGCTAATGCTGTTTTATAGTAAGCAAAGCAAGTCCATTCGAGGGGCAAATGTTATTTATCGTCGTGTTCTTCACCAAGTTGATAGACCTGCTATTTACGATGGTTAGTCTGCTCCTTGATCATCATAGCTTTCGCCTTTTGCTTTGTGACCATGGATCCCTATGTTTAAATTTATATCATCTGATAAAAATAATAACAATGATGATCCACATATTATCCACATATTGTGCTTCATTTTTTTTAAAAAAAGATTCATTATGATTTTATAGTTAGCCTATATCTGAAGTAAAAGATAGGAAAATAATACATAATACACAAGCTGTTTGCAGATGGTAGCCTAAGTTTATTGACCGATTCTTCCCCTTTTGTATGAAGTATTGGGTCAATCCTTCCGCTCAATGAATTCAAGTAGTTATTGTTCTTCAGGTGCTCTGGTTTTGAGGTGTGAGTTTCTGCTTTGAATTTTGAAACTATTGCGCATTAAATACTTCCTTATTCACATTTCTGATCGACAATCCTTACTATCACTGACGTACGGGAAGCTTGTATCTCTTAAGACTTCAACCCAGCTCGTCTGCGGCATTCTTGCTCATGTTAATACTAGACCTCCACTTCTTGAATATTCATTTTCCATGTGATATTTCAGGAAAATATTCAGCTGTTTGGGATCAAATATGTCTAATATGCTCTCTTTCCCATGAAAACAATGTTATTAAAGGCGCGCTTAAGCTTTGAAGCAAGACTCAAAACGTATTCAGCACTTCACTTCACTTAATCTCCTCTTCAGTGTAAACATCAAGGCTCTTAGACATACCTTGTGAATGAGCATTTCTTGAAGAGGCGCCGTTAAACCATTGATATTTCACTTTATTGTTAAAACAATTTCTTTGTCCATATATTTGTTATTCATGCTTATAATTATAATTCTCGGACTAAAACATATATATATATATATATATGTGTGTGTGTGTGTGTGTGTTTGTTTTCTCCATTTGCGCTTTTTTGACTAAAGCCCCTGTTTATTTGCGCTTAAAGCCCCGACAAACCTTAGAGCTTTTTTGCGCAGTTCGCTTTTGATAACACTGCATGAAAATACTGTCATTTAATTAATTTGGACAGCAACAACATACTAAGTGTAATCCCAAATGTGGGGAGGGAAGGATGTACACAGACCACACTCCTACCTTTGGACAAGCAAACAAATTTAAAAATTGGTTAATAAATGTGTCACAATTGGTGCTATTTCTTTTTCACCACCAACCTTACTTTTCTTTCTTCATCTTTAGAAAGTATAATTACCTTTTGTTCCCAGATTAGCCATGCTAATTAATGTCTTTTAGTTGTCTGATTTGTGTATATATGTTGCATGCAGTATTTAGCTTGGAGAAAACATTTAAGACCACATTCTCGGTACTAGTTATCCATATGTGGCTTTGCTTGCGACGCTTGAAACAGGAGGGTAAGGAAGGTGTGGAACTGGGACAATACTTGTATGAGATTTATAATCATGATGTGGAGCTGAGAGTTTCTAAAGCTGGGGTAAGTTACAGAACCCTGATACAGAAAATCAACTCTATAAGCAAATAGTTGTTCTCGGCATCCTTTTTGTTTTTCACTAAGCACTTTCTGCTGGAAACATGATTCTTATTTGAACTATTAATTTTGCTGGATATAGCTTTAATTTCTGATTTTGCCTTTGTCATTCAATCAGCAAACTTTGGGTAATCATAAAGTTGTCAAATCTTAGAGTTGGTGTTCCTTTAGAAAATTTTGGGTTGGAATTTGAAATATATCTAGCACAAAAATGACTGTATGCCCTCCATAAAAAAAGAAAGTAATAGGAGAAATGAACAAACAAGGTTATTATAATTATGAGTTTCTTATCCAAAATAATTGTTGTAGGGTGTATACGACAAGTCTTGAGTGCTAAACTGGGGGACATCCATGATATAACAAGGGTGTTGTATAAAAATTTGTAGTGCCTAAGCTGGGGCATCTGTGATCTTCCAGACATAAGCTTCTTCCATTTTAGTTTTTACATTTGAGATTTTGGATGGTTGTAAATCTAACAGATCACTTTCCTTTGTGAAGAGCTTTGATATCCTCAAAAAGTTTGTACTTTTCATCTCTATTTTTTTCCCTGATGGGTGTTTCACTGAAAAAGAAGGCATCAAGAAGATGCAATAGTTCATCTCTACGTTTCTGTTTTCATTTACACATTTAATATGACAATTCAGGAGGGTTTTCTTACCTTTTGTCTTTCAAGCATTTAATATCTCAGGTTACCTCCCCGCATTTGTAGACTTGTCTTGTCTTCAGTCTGATATTAATAGAAAAACTTGATTCTATGTTTAAATAGACCAATTGCAAGTTCCATGGTCTGGCATGCTTTTTGCATTGTCCTACAAGCAGTTCTTTTTGAACTTCTTTGGTATCAGGCAATCCCTTTTAATTCTTTTTTTCTTTGGAATAGCTTAAGATTACCACACCGTAGCTGCTTCCAGAAGACTATCTTTAAAAGTTGATACTTATGGTAAAATCTTGCCACCATTTGTTATGCTTCTGCATATGTTAAATGTGTCCAAATGATCCTCCACCCACCCCTCCACTCTCTCCCACTTGTGTTACATATTATCGATAACTTTATGTTGGTTGGTTCTCCAATCTAAATCATCAAATTCACTTCCCTAGAGTTCTATGTTGAATACCCTCAAATCTCTCTCCCTAGTCCCCCCAACTTCCACAGAAGAAGTTACTATTTCCCATTTTAAAGGAGTTCTTTTTTTTTTGTTTCCTCCTCACTGTTGTGGCACAAAATAATTCATGATATTGTTCCAATCTTCAACCTCAGACGTATAGTAAGTTGGGTTACTAGACAATACCCTTTATAATGTTTTTTTCCCCTTTTCCAAATAATTTTTGCGACCTTCGCCTTTCAACTTTCTCAATCACTGGAATCTGTTCGACATGTTGTTTGTGATTTTATCCCTGTTTATTTCCAAGATGGAATTCTCTGTGTATGATCTTTCTTAGTGGGAGAAATCTGCAAGGAATGAGTAGGAAAACTACGAGATCTAGATTTTCGCCGAAACTTGCAAAATTGGGAGATGAAGAGCTTAATAGTTTGTACAGTGATTATTGCTTCACTCCCTCTTCCATTCTCACCATAGCTCCAATCTTTTCATAACAATGGCAGACAACAGAATCTATTTTTAACACATGCTTCAGGTCCTTTGATATTACAAGATGGAACTCCAGTAGCACAACACAACTTGGTTTGATTGGGTAAAGAGAAGGATAAATTGAATGTGTAGGATAACGTTGAGCAGAAAGACAACGGAATGTACCTGTCACATTCTCAAGGAAGCTTCCAATGACAACAAGAATTCAGTAAGGAGGAGGACAGAAGACCAAATGTCAGAATATTATGGTACCAGAAAGTACAATCTACAAGGAAGGTACCTGAGCTTTTTGTCCCTCAAAGGAGTGGCCATAGAAGTTATACTGTTCCTGAACCTGTCATTAATGCGGGATGGAGAGACATAGCTTCCAAGATTGAAGGCTTCATTAATACCACTACCCAGCGCACAGTCAAACAACATTCAAAGCCAATTATTCCAAACACTAGGGTGGTTGAGAGCAGTTAATGGAAGCACCAAAGTCACATGGAAGCCATTGATAACATAGAGGGCTTACTAGAGAGAAGCATCATGAGATTATTTGGAGGAATTGACATACCTACTTTGACTGATGGAAGAAGATGGCCCCCTTTGATATGGAAGGAAGCATTTGGAGTCAATATCTACAAAATGGCAGGGCATATCTTCCTTTTTGATTTCCCAAGTAAATACATGGTGGAGAAATCTTGCAAGGAGAATGGGCATGGAAGAACCTGAACTCCTGAAGGTACAACTAAAACAGTGGAACCCTCTAGTTGGTTGCGCACCTTCCCAACAAAGACGAGAAATGACTTAGAGTAGAGCAGTAGGATAACCCTGTTTAGCAACTTTAAATAAATAGGTCATAAGTGTGGATGATGGCATAAAATACTGGAGGAAAATAAGAAACCATCTCAAAATGGGCTCGAATTGAGGTAAGAAGTGAAGGTTGAAGAATATCCAATAAGGTTGGCATAACTAAAGAAGGTTACACCTTCAGAGTCCCGATCTGGGTTGAGAAAGCCACAACCTTCGAGAAGGCTCTGAGCGAAATCATGGTGAAAAAGACAACCATGACGGAAACGGTGAAGACTGGAGGATCCTTCGGAGAGGGCTTTGCACAGAGATCTGATCTATGTTCAGTAAAGAAGATGGGTAATACCCAGAGGATGAAAGGCTTCTTTGATGTTATCAATCAAATAGCCAGCTTAACAACTGCTGATTGGGATGTGCACGTGGGGGGGTGGAGATTTTTTAAACAGAACTTAATTAATCTGCAAGCCCAACCCAATTCAGAATTACAAATTGATGAATCTAGGATGAGATCACGATGTTGAGAACATCTTTCCGTGAGCACAGCACAGCAATAGAAAACCTTCAAGTCACTGCTACAACTCTAGACGCAGAAACACTTGCAGAAAATTTGAAGAAGAAAGAGACAAGTCTAGAAGAGATAGGGGGGAAGAGAGTTGGGAAGCAAAAGGAAGAAACCCTTAGCTACAGGTTCAGCAGCTACAGAGGGGAAAATCACGTCAGCCTAGATATGATAAAACTTAATTGAACTTGGTAAACTGTTTGGAACTGATTTTAAAGGCCATGAAAAATTAATGCATGCATGCAGACTAGGATGATGGATCTATCTATAGAAATCATGAAACATTGATTCAAAGGCACCAACGAATTAAAGAACTTAGTTTCTCTTGATGTCAAGTTCTAAACCAGCGAGGGCAGGAACAAGGGGAAAGGGTGTGTACAGTCTGAATCATGAAGCCCAACCTGGTATCTTGGAATGTTGGGAACTAAATGATGGGAAAAAAGGAGAATGGTGAAGATCTGTATAGAACAGTGGAGGGCTAACATTGTCTGTCTTCAAGTAACTAAGCTACAGGGAGACATCGAAGAGATAGTGAAACAAATATGAGGAGGGAATTGGTTAAGTATGCTTTTTAGAAGCTAGTGGTAATAAGGATGGAATCAACATTTTATGGGATAGTTTTGCAAATACAGGTTCATACATATACCTGCAGTTTTGAAGCCATGCTCCAAAATTTCAACAGGTACATTTTTGGGGTGTATGCACCAAACTGTAAAGTGGAGAGGAGAGGTATGGGACGGGTTTGAGGCTGTTAGAACTTTAATGGAGGGTCCTTGGGCAATCTGTGGGGACTTCAATGTGTGTGCTGATTCATGGAGAGGAGGAACTGTCAACGGAGGCCCTTTGCCATGGTAGAAATTTCAGATGCCATAGAAGACTTGAAACTTATTGATTTATTTTCCACTAGAAGGAGGAACACATAGATGGTTAGGGGGAGACACTAACTCTTCAGCATCAAAGATAGATAGAATTCTATTCACATCTGAGTGGGGTGAACAATTCAGCAAAATGAAGTAGATTGCTCTCCAGAGATTGACATTAGATTATGTTCCTAAAGTCTTACACTGTGGACCTTGGGATCTAAACAAATCGTATTTTAAATTCGAAAATTGGTGGCTAAACACAGAGGAATTTGCAAAAAAGATTATGTCTTGGTAGAATTCTTTTGCATTTCTAGGGAAACCAGTGGACATATTAGCCCATAAATTAAAGCTTTGAAGGGTAAGCTCAAGGATGGAGAAGGGAAGAAAACGAAAACCTGTCTTTGCAAAGGTCCAATTTGCTAAACAAAATGGCAACTATGGACTCTATAATTGATAGAAGCACTCTAACAGAGTAAGAGGTTGCTTTGAAGGTGCAACCTTCCTGGAGTATGAAGAGCTACTCAAGAATAAAGAGACTACATGGAGGCAAAGATCCATATTTTTGTGGGTAAAAGTGATACCAACGCCACGTTCTTACACAGTTCAGGTAATACCCATAAATGAAGCAACTGTATTGACCACCTAGAAGAACAAGGTTAAATAGTAAAGGAACTAGGCACAGTTAAGGCGATCGTACAATTTTATAAGAAATTGTTATGGAATTGTACACAAAAATAGTAAGGTGGAGACTAGCCGGGAACATGATAAACTATCCTACAATATCATAAGCAGAAAAAATTACAGTTACAAGCTAAATTTAAGGAACGAGAGGTGCTCGGTTGCCTGAAGAAGTATGTTGTGGACAAAGACCCTGGACCTGATGGATACACCATGGGCTTTTTCATCAAATGCTAGGAGGTTCTAAATCATGATATCGTGCACACTTTTCACAATTTCTTTGAGCATAAGATGTTTGAGAAGAGCTTCAATGCAACATATATTGCTTTGATTCCCAAGAAGAATGGGGCTAAGGAGTTAAAAGACTTTAGCCCAATCAGCTTAATAGATAGCTTCTATAAGCTTTTGTTTGAAGTGTTGACCAACGACAACTTACCCTGAAAAATCCACAAGTGGGGTTTAGGGAGGGTAGAGTGTACGCAAACCTTACCACTACCTCATGGAGATAGAAAGGCTATTTCCGAAAGACCCCCGCTCAAACGTATCAATGCCAAATAGAAGTAGAAAAAACAATAGATATAGCATAACGGCTAAAACAATAGATGTAGCAAAGTCAATTTTACAAGAAAAATAATAAAAGTAGCAAAATAATTGAAGAGCAATAACAACACAACTATAACTGCATGATTAATCCTATGAGAAACCTTTATCGGTCACAAGGCAAGACAACCTCCTACCCAGTACCCCCTCCTACCCTATTAGTCTTCTACCCTAATACATGACCTCCGCTCTTTTGTAAGGTCATATCCTTGGTGATATGACGTCGCGCCACATCTTTTCTGATCACTTTTCCTCAATACTTTTTCGGTCTACCACTATCCCTTCTCGTAACCCCTAAATTCAACCTCTCGCACCTCTTAATGGGGTATCAAAACACCTTTCTGCGTATGCCCAAACCATCTTAGTCTTGCTTTTCTCATCTTTTCTGCCACAAAACTCCTAACTTCTTCAGAATAACCTCATTCCTAATCTTGTCACTCCTAGTATGTGTGCACATCCATCTCAACATCCTCATTTTCGCAACATGCATCTTTTGAACATGTGAGTTCTTGATTGGCCAGTACTCCACCCACACAATAGAGATGGTCTAATCACCATTCTATATAACTTAATTTTTAGGTGGTATTTTCTTATCACACAATACTCCAGAGATAAGCCTCCATTTCATCTATGCAGCGTCAATCTGATGCATGACATCGTCGTCAATGTCCCCACTACACTGGATGATTGACCTAAGATACTTATAACTCTCTCTCTTGGGAATAGGTTGAGTGCAAACCTCACTATCATGCCCGGTTCATCCATTGCAACACTGAAATTGCATTCCAAGTATACTATTTGGTCCTGCTCAATTTGAACCCTTTGGACTCCAGAGTTTGTCTCCAAACCTCCAATCTATCATTAACTCTATCCTGTGTCTCATCAATTAGTACTATGCCATCCGCAAATAGCATACACCATAGAACCTCCTCAAATAGGCCATGTCAGCTCATCCATAAAAAGAAGAGGGTTTAGTACAGTTCCTTGATTGATAGATTCCCAACAAATGGCTTTCGTCCAAGGTAGACGGATTATTGATGCAATACTGATAGTAAGTGAAGCAGTAGATTCAAGACTAACGTAAAAAATGTGTGAAATCTGATGCAAACTTGATATAGAAAAGGCTTATAACCATGTGAATTGAGGGTTTCTACTTAACACTGTCAGGAGGATGGGATTTGGGGAGAAGTGGATCAGATTTTGCATCTCCACTGTAAAGTTCTCAGTCATGCTAGGATTAGGAGTTTTTTGTTTTCTAGCTATAGTCTTATCTTTTGTAACGGGGTTTTAGAACTACCCAAGTGCTGGTTTATCATATAATGTTACCTATTCAGGAAAAAATAAAAGCTTAATAGTCTGCTTGGGTACTATATATAAGCAGAGAGTTTCACTGCTGGACCAAGGCTGTTGAATTGGGAGGGGTAAAGAATGGCATGTTCATAGTCAAGTTATTCTTTAATAGACTGCTGATAATGGACAAAAGTATCTTTCGCAACATCGATCTCAATAGCACCACGGAAAATGGTCTTTTCTCTTGGACAGTCATATAGGGAGCCATCCTGATGGCCGATTATTTGTTAAGAAAAAGGGAAATCTACATCAATGGTGCTTTTTGTGCGAGAAATCTGGAGAGGATGTAGGCATGTATCACATCATTGCCTGCTAGCACATAGATTATGGTGTATGGTGTGGAAAGCTGAAAACTTGGAAAGGCAGCAGCAGATAAAAGAGCATGGAAAGTTCTATTACTAATATGAACAGTATAGAAAGAGTGGAAAGATATAAAATTCATTGGAGTAATAGGAATATTATAGAAAGAGTGGCATATAATATGAACATAAATCTCCAATGAAAGTCAAAATCCTTTCTTGGAATGTAAGGGGAGATACAGAGAGAAGAAAAAAGGGTGATAGTCTGGAGACTATTTCAACATTGGGGGCTGATATTTATGTTTTGGTGGAGAGACAAAATTGGTGGGATCAGGGGTGAATATATTCAAACAATTATGGTAAAATAGATGGAGGGGGGAGTTTCATTTGGATGCTTTAAGCAGAAGTGGTGGTATTGCTGTAATGTGGGATAAGAGGGTGTGAAAGGAGAGCTGATGACAACAATAAACCAAATGTTAACGTCAAAATTTGAAGGCATTAATCAGGCATTCACCTGGTGTCTTTTAGCTGTGTATGCTTCTTGTGACCTAAGTTGTGTGGACTCTTCACTTTCAATGCCGCACTCGTATTGGATTCTCCAAAAATACACTACTTTTGGAGAATCTGACACGCACTTTTTGACAATTTTGAAGTGTCCGAGAAACATAACTCGTGACCCGATAATTAGAAGAGAACTTTGGCAAGAGTTCATCAACATCAAAGAACTGTCTCGTGGGCCTTGGATAGCTGGTGGAGATTTCATATCCAACGAAAGATCAGAAGGGCACAGAATCACTATGGCAATGACTGAATTTTCTGATTGGATCAATGAGATGGAGTTCATCGATCCTCCTTTAATTGAAGGGTCCTTCACATTCAGAAGGGGGGACAACCACAAGTCAGCCTGTAGAATTGATACGTTCTTATTCTCTTCCCAATGGAATGAGACCTTCACAATGATTAAACAGAGCATGCTTCTCAGAATAGGTTCAGAGCACAATCCAGTTACGCTAGAATGTGGAGATTTAAATTTGAAGAAGGCTTCAAGTTTGAACAATGGTGGAGGGTTTCTCAGACAAAGTTAAAGAATGGTGGGCATCTTTCAAATATCACTGGTACGGGCTCTTATGTCCTAGCCTCCAAGTTGAGGATGCTAAAGGGGAAGCTAACAGGATGGAAACTGGAGAATAGAAACAGTTGGAATAAGAGAAAGGAGGAAATTCTAAATCAGTTTTCAGTTTTAGAAAAGACTCAGGAATTGAGATTACTATCAGAGGATGGGTTACTTCAAAAATTATATCTTTCAATGGAGTTTGAAGATATCGCAAAAAATGAAGAAATAGCTTGGAGGTGGAGATCCAGAGTGCACTGACTTAAACGCAGAGACAAAAATACCAATTATGTTCATAGGATGGCTATGGCCCATAAAAGATCTATCAATATTGATAAGCTGATGGTGGAAGGGGTTCTAACAAATCCAGAAGCCAACTAAATGAACCACAATTAGTTACTACCAAAATCTAGATGGAGAAACAGAGCAATGGAGGCCTGACTTTAATCTACAGGGAGTGGAAAGCATTACACAGGAGGAAAATGAATGGTTGCAGAGACAATTTGAGGAAGATTAAATTTTGAATTGCATAAAATCATGTGCCAGTAATAAGGCCCTCAGATCAGATGGCTTCCCAATGAGCTTTTTCCAGAAGTGTTAGGAGAACTGAAGACAGACTTCACGAATGCAGTGAGACAAATTCATGAAAGACATGAAATAGAGAAGAGCCTCAACGTCATCTTGTGGCTCTAATCCCAAAGAAGGAAGGAGCTTTGGAACTTAGGGGTTCCAGACCCAGAAATCTCAGTAGTGGTATTTACAAGGTCTTTCATAAGTTGTTGCTAGAGAGATTAAAGATAGTGATAAGCAAATTAGTGAACAATTGTCAAATGGCTTTTAATTAAGGTCAGGCAAATTATAGATGCTGCGGCTTTAGCTAGTGAGTGTGTGGACTCTAGGGTTAAAGGAGAGATCCCAGGAATAATGTGCAAGCTTGATATGGAAAAGGCCTATGATCATATAAATTGGGAGTTTCTACTCAATATTCTAAAGCAGATAGGGATTGGAGACTGTGAGAAATATTGGAGAAGAATATTATTGAATTGTTGTCTACATTGTTGCATTGAGACCCTATTTATAGATATTATATTAGACTCCTTTTCCAACTAGGATACTATAATACAATCCTTTTCCAAGTAGGATTCTATATACTATTACTATTCCTAATCCTATTCTAAGTAGGATGGTAGACATTATTCTTATTCCTATTCCTATTCTAACACTCCTCCTCAAGCTGGTGCATACAAGTCATATGTACCTAGCTTGTTACAAATGTAATTAATACAATGACCGATGAAGAGCTTGGTAAGATATCTACAAGTTGATCACCCGATTTCACAAAATTGACAACCAATCTCAATGTGTTTAGTCTTCTCGTGAAATACTAAATTTGATGCGTAATGCTAGTCAATCTCAATGTGCTTGGTCTTCTTATGAAATACTGAATTTGATACATAATGTCGATAAAACACAGAGTGATAAATTTCTGAAGTACAGTGTTGAACTTTCCAAACCAAGGTTGAGAAGACTGTTTTAGATCGTAGAGTAACCTATACAATTGACATACAAGTCTAACTAACTCTCCCTGAGCAACAAAACCAGGTGGTTGCTCTATATAGACTTCTTCCTTGAGACCATCATAAAAAAGACATTCTTAATGTCCAATTGATAAAAAAAGTCATGCACTAGATTATTAGATATGATGACTGAAAGTGGTCACAATTCGAGAAATAAAATTATATGAGTAGCATCAGAATGATGACACGACCCTACAACGAAAGAGAATTATATGGATAGGATCATAATGATGGCATGACCCTACTGGAAAATAGAAATTATATAGGTGGGATCATATTGACGGCATGACTCTACCGCAAAAGAGATTGTATGGATAGGGTCGGAACGATGGCACGACCCTACGCAAATTAGATTTGATGAGTCGTCGAAAAAATGAATGGGGCTACGCAAATCAGATCTGAGTCACCAAAAAGACACAGTGTTATGTAACTCAGATATGAGAAAGTAGTTCGAAAAACTCACAGTACTACACAAATCGAATATGAAAAGTAGTCCGGAAAGATGCACAGTACTACACAAATCAAATAAGAGAAAGTAGTCATCGGAAAGATGGCACGGTGCTACACATGATAAACATGAAAAAGCAGTCACCGAAAAGATGACACGGTGCTACACAAATTAGATATAAAAAAAAAGTAGTCACTGAAATGATGGCACGGTGCTACACAAACACTGACAGATGTGGGGTTGACACAAAACAACCCTAGAAAGTCACCGAAAATTGACGCACAATGACCTAATCTTTTTTTTTTTGGCTAACATAATCATTGGCCAAACGGGCGAGATATATGAGCCATAACCGCCCGCCAGCAGCGGAAGCTCTTTGATTTTCTACCAGAACCATACAAGCTCTGATACCATGTAAGAAATATTGGAGAAGAATATTATTGAATTGTTGTCTACATTATTACATTGAGACCCTATTTATAGATACTATATTA
>JAABOM020000096.1:6964547-6979660 GCA_011800125.2 Solanum clarkiae
ATTTGAGTTGGCGTGTTATTATGATACTTGAATTGATAAATGTGGAGAAGTGCTGAGAATTCTATATTATATATATATATTGTTGTGGTTGAAGATGATGAGTGAATGTGTCTATAGAATTTATATCATGTTCATTCATTCCATGACATACATATTTGCATTGATTCCGGATATTGATATAAGTGAGATAAAAAATATTGGGACCGAGGTCTTTATCGGTCGAGATATGATTCGAGATAACATGCCGACAAATTTATGATGATATTGTGATGCCGAGGTAACATACCGGCGAATTTATGACATATTGTGATGCCGAGGTAACATGCCGATGAATTTATGATGATATTGTAATGCCGAGGTCTTTGCCGACGATGATGTGATATTGAGATATTTTCAGTGATGTTATAATGTCGAGGTCTTTGCCGGCAATTATTGTATAATGCATTGCATTTCACCCTTGCATACTACTGCATAGCATGGTGTTATCCTTATGATTGATTGTGCTATCACTTTTAGCTTGTGCTTTTTTGAAAATTTTGATATGGTGAAATACCATTTTTATTATGTATTATGTATTGCTGGGTCGGAATAACTTTCTGTGCAGGTTGTAGTCGTGGAGATTCACTGGGACGAAACGAGTTTGTGTATTCAATTAGACTTCTTTTGTTTTGTTAGTTGACTTGCTGGGTACCGCATGGTATTTGGTACTCACCCCTTGCTTCTACACTGGTGTAGGTTGTGAATCCGGACAGTGAATAGTATTTCCTTAATCTGCCGAGGATTCCCAGGAGACGTAGAGAGGTAGTTGTTGTCATCTGGATGACTCTCTTGTTCCTATTTCTTCTGTACTTGTTCTATTCGAGAAGAAAGATAGTGTAGACTTGTATTTCTTTGATTTTCTGTATGTTAGTGGCTTGTATGTGTGACAACCAAACCTTGAGTGGTATTTAAGTTGATGGAAATTTCTCAGTTTTAGTTATCTACTATAGTTAAATTACTTCCGCGCATTACATTTATTATCCCTTTGAGTTAAGGCTAACTTGTTCTGGTGGGATTGAGCAAGCGCCATCACGCCCAATTTTTAGGTCATGACAATCACCAAGTAAAAGATCATCGGAGAATGTAATTTTGTCCATGCATACATCCTCAACTTCGGGAGATGATTTCGAAAGGTCTTTGGGTGATGGATATGACAAAGTTGCATTTTTTGGTTCCCTCATCAATATTAAAACATAGAGCTTTTGCGTTATCACATATGGACTTGGTGTGAAACTAGCTTGGCAGATATTCTCCAAGTGTAATCGGTCAACGCAACTCTTGGTAGTGATGCACCTTCATTTCCTCCTGCTTGGAGCGCACAATCGACCTTTTTATTTAGGGCCTTCTCACTATCTTTCCCCTAACGCATTGCTCAGTCGATTCTTTATGCGAACTTGCTTTATGAAATCTACTATGAGTCATGAAAGTCTACCCATAATCATCAAGATAATCTTCTTGGTCTCCATCTCCTTTTGTTGATTCTGCTTCTACGAAAGCCACATGATTCGGTGTAAAAAGAGACAACAACTCATCGACATAAATGGGGTCAAAATCTCCAAACTTAATCGTTCTTGTAAGATTCATTTTTGGTACATGATAACCTTCTACAAAAATGCTAGTCATGACTTGATTTGGACTTGATTTCTCATCTTCAAGTTTAATCTTTCCTTCGCGAGCTAGATCCATGATTTTATCCTTGAAGATAAAGCATTTCTCAACAGGATGGCTAAGTAATCAATGGTACTTGTAGTATTTCGGATCGTCACTGCTCTCTGTTTCATTCAGTCATTTCATCTCTGGTAACTCAAAGAATTTCATATCAAGGAGTATATCAAAGATTACCACGACGTCTGAGTCAAGAAATGGATAACTCTTCTGTTGAATTTCCCTTTCGGTCAATTTCAGATTTATCTCATCTTCCAAAGAGGTTGTCTTTACACTCTTCTTATTTCTTACCTTCGTGGTGAACTTCATAGGAGAAGTGTTGACGTTCATGGTAAGTATTTTCCCACTTTCTTGAACTCTTGCTTTTCTTTACTTTTGTAGAGTTCTTGGATGGGCGGCCTTTTAGTTTTGACTGATGCCATACTTAGCTCCATATCATGAACGCGGGTAGCCAATTCTTCAAAAGTCCTAGGATTTATTCCTTTCAGAATATAGCAAAGACCCCAATGTATTCCTTGTATGCACATCTCTATACCTGAAGTTTCATTGAGTCTATCTTTACAGTTTAGACTTGTGTGCCTCCATTAATTGATAAACTCAAAAACTGGTTCTTCATTTTGTTGACATGCGTTCGTAAGTTCCACCATTCTTACGGTACATCTTGTGCTATAGAAGTGGCTGAGAAATTCTTGTTCCATTTGTTCCCAACTTTCAATGGAACTAGACTCAAGATCTGTATACCAATCAAAAGTATTTCCTTTGTGGAAACGAATGAATTGTTTAATGAGATAATTCCCATATGTCTCAGTGTTATTGCATGTTTCAACACAGTGTGCTACGTATTGCTTTAAACTTTCTTTACTATCAAACTGCAAAAATTTGGGGGGTTGATAACCACTAGTCATCTTCAAGTTATCAATCTTTGTAGAGTATGATTTCGCATATGTGAGAGAGGATTTTGCGGCAACCTCATACTTGTTCTTAATGATCCCATGATAAACTCCTTTGGGATCGTTCCTTCAGAGGAAATATGGATCTCTTTAGCATGTTCCACTTTCTTTGCAGGATGATCTATTGTCTCTTGTATTTGCGAACGCTTTCCAAGTGCATGACTTGACTCTTCATCCATCATGCCTTCCACCTTGTCTGTTAAGTTAATAATTCGAGCATCTTGATCTTGAACATATTTGGTCAAGCCTTTAATAGCTCTTGTCAAGCTGGCAAGTTGTTTTTCTAAGGATAAAGCATTAGTCATCATCGCTTTCATCACTATCATAGATGATGGAAAATAACATCTATTTTCCCAAACATAAGATGCAGATGTGTTATGCAGAGCATATTCAGTATTCAAAACATCACCATCGACTACAATAAAGGACCTTTTGGAGGTAGATAAGCTCAATTAAGCGACAGCCCTCTGAACTATTTCGGCAATATCATTGCCTTCTTTTGTGGCTTTTGTGGGAGACTCAATATTTTTTTGGAGATGAACTAAAGACAGAAGCAGATTCAGTTTGAACTTGTGAGGCTTGTTGTCCAAGCAGTTTGGCTTGGTTCCTCGTTATTTATCCTATGCTTCCCACAGAAATATCGAGGATATTCTATACAACAATAGAGAATTTGGATCCAACGGCTTTTCCAAATGCAGATTTCGAGTTGACCTTTTCGGAAGACATCTCAGAGTTCTTGGACTTTGATTTTTTATAAAAGAAGAGATGAGAGGTAAAGATTGTCCCACTGGACATCCAATTTGCAAGCGACTAGGTTTCATTCCTGAAAAATAACAATCAAGAAAGAAAAATAGCGGCAAACAATGATATTTATATTTCAATAATTTGTGTGAATGTTACAATTTTTATAAAATCTAAAAAAAAAAATGTAACACTATGATTCCTCTCTTCACGATCTTCAACTCAAGACTTTACCTTGTTCTTGAATTTATGAAATACTTGCGGCTCAATACTTGGAAATGGAGATTTCTTTATATGTAGAAGACTTGCAGATCATCGCTGAAGAGCAAGGATTCTCTATGTATTTCTCTGTGTCTTTTAATCTTATGAAGATTCTTTTATATAGATGTGAGTTAGGGTTTTGGAGGTATTTTGGTCCAACTATTTTAAGATATTTGAACCTTGGGCTTGAAGTATGAGTTGGGCTCATCTTAATAGACTCGCTCAAATGTAATTTGAACTTTTGTTTAAGTCATATCAATTTAATTTCAATGTCGATCTAACCTCATCAACCAATAATTTGACTTGGTCAATGCATCATGAATTTAAGATTTGATCCATATTTAATATGAATTTTATCAACAAAACTTCATTGTCTACAAGGGCACAAGACTGCAACATTAATGTATGACTCTCTTGGTTTGTTATTAACCAGGGCCGACATCTACTAACTATGTATTTTTTTTTATTATTATATTTCTATAATATGTTGATATCTACCATATCTAAAATGTTTTTGAACTTTGATTATCATTTATGAAATATTTTAAAATTTTATGTAAAAAATTATTTAAATATATAATTTAAATATAATAATCAATAAAATACTTAATTAAAGGTCATACTAATAATAAATATAAGTAATGATTCATAAGTTATCAAATCGGGGTAGAATAGACTACATTATTTTGTAGTTTCTTGGATTGTTATTAACCAAGGTCGATACTTATGAATCATATGGTTTTTATCATGTACCAACATTTATCATGTGTTAAGTGTTTTTAAATTTTGACAATCGTTATTGAAGTATTTAAAATCATATCTTTAAACATTAGTTAATAACAATTAAAATTTATGTAAGTATAATAGTCAACGAAATTACTTAGCTAAAACTAAAAGTCATATTCATAATAATTTTTTCTGATCATAAAAATTCAACTATTGCAACAAAAATAATTGGAAAAGACATTAAAATATGTTGTATATGTATTTGATATCACTACTTAAATATTGTAACAAATGTGTTCATTTTCCATACCTTGAAAATGTTTTTAATATATAAAAAGTAATTGAGAAATACATAATAAGAGAATTACAGGTTTGATAGGGAGAGGTTCAAATGTCCAAAATGGGGCCAAATTTGGTGGCCAAAAGGATTTTCCCGATAAAACAATTATGTGCAATATTTTTTTTGTTTGTTTTCTAAAAGAGTACGGGAATCACGATACTTTGGACAAAAAGAAAAAGACGTTAATATCCCAATCTCATTGGCATTAGCAATCCACCTACCATTGCTTCTCTAACCACACTTCCCTGTCCTATACGCGTATCTACAAACTATACTGTATACGTATTCTATATTCTCTTCCATTGACTCCATTACTTTACTTGCAAGTTTTGCTACCCACCCATATATAATTCTGAATTTCTTCCCATTTTCCCTTTTCTCTCTCTCCATATACAATTTGAAGGTTCAAGAAAAGCCACCTCGTGTATTTCACAGATTCTGGAAGAATTTACTTCATGAGGATTTTGAGAATTTTCGTTTTCTTGGTGTTGTTTACCGTCGCCATTGGAAGTGAAAATCTCAACTCCCATGTCTTCCCTAGGCCATTGATCATCGAGTATCCTGAAAATAATGAACCCCAATTGACGGATGAGTTGAAGTGTACGACTTGGAGGTTTGCTGTTGAAACGAATAATTTAAGCCCGTGGAAGACGATTCCAGAGGAATGTGCTGATTATGTGAGGCGATACATTGTGGGTCCCGGTTATAAGATGGACATGGACAGGGTTTCCAATGAGGCTGGAGACTATGCAAAAAGTGTTAATTTGGGAGATGACGGGAAAGATGTGTGGGTTTTTGATGTTGACGAAACTTTACTTTCTAATCTTCCGTATTATGCCGATCATGGTTATGGGTATGATTCTTCACTAAGGTCCTTTGCATTTTTTGTTAAATCTACTTCCTTATTGCACTCTTATATTGTAAAACTGTCACCAATACCCACAGGGGCTGGGATGGTCCGAGTCAAGAGTCATGATCCAATATGGTGTTTGTTTGATGACTTTAGTTAAGAAATAAAGTTGTGAGCTTTGCTTTCACTGATAGCTTTTGGCAATGATGGTAAGTTCTTAGTACTAACATTTCTTGTAATGAAAATGTGCCGGTTGAGTTTGTGAGGAAGATTGCCCAAATCATATAAGGAGCCTAGGGCATTCATCACCCCCTCAAGTCCTGATCCGGACACTCTTTATCTGGGATTTCACTGTTTAATTTGATGCATGCACATTCATGGACCGGGCCAAGCGTATGCCCGTCTGGGATCCTGGGGCCACATTAGAACAGATGTGGACATGAGATGAGACCACTGATAGGAAAATAGATTGGAAAAGACAAGTAAAAATAGAGTAGACAAAGAGGGCCGGTAAATGTGAAAAGAATTGCTTGACTAATTCTTAATTATGCTGCAATTGCAGTAGCTTTTTATAAGCAAAAACAAAAAAAAAACGTTAAACTGCAATTCCTAAAGACTAGGACAAACCTAAACACAGTCTTAATCTATTATCCAAAATGAGAAAAATTGAGTATCACTTTTGCTAATTTCCATTTTGAAGGGGATTTTCACTATTTTACTTGGAACTATGGTTCTGCTTCAAATTTCTCTTTAGGCGTTGTCCTATGTGTAATAATAAGCTGGTGGTGATTTGTGCTGATCTCAATATTGTAGATTGGAGGTTTTTGATAGTGTGGAATTTGGTAAATGGGTTGAGAAGGGAACAGCACCAGCCTTAGAGTCAAGTTTGAAGCTTTATCAAGAAGTTTTGGGCCTTGGATTCAAAGTTTTCTTGCTGACTGGGCGCAGCGAAACACACAGAAGTGTTACTGTGAAGAATTTGATGGATGTTGGATTCCGCGATTGGCACAAGCTCATTCTGAGGTGAGTAAATGAGTATGATTTTATGGATAAAGTTTGTTGATTTCATTCATGGTGATAAAAAATGGAAAACATGCATGAGATAGGAACCATTCAGAATGAAATTTGTCTAAATGTATGCTCTGTGTCCTATGAAGATTCTTCTATAACATGCCATAAGAGCTTTTGCCAACCATGTCCTCACTGGTCATGTATTTAATTTCCATTTTTTGTACTGCTAAGACTTGACATGAATGAAGCCACATTATTACTATTCTTAGAAGGACCACACAAGTCCATTAAATGAAAGCACTAAAGCTTTGCTTCTGGTTTTAGATGTGTGGTTTGTTGTTGAAGTTTTATTGTGTGTATGCTCTTGAACTTTATTGATAAGTCAAGAGCTTGACCTTTATACAAAAAATCAGCTTGCTCCCATTTCCAAGATTTCTTCACCAATGAAACATTGATCTCTTAAAGCTAATGCTTTGTTTAACATGTATATAGGAGCCTAACTCAACTGTGTGTGTGACTACCTCTAATTTAGGTGCTTCTGCGTATGCTGCTCACTTGTATGTGCATATATTTGCTGCAAAGTCGTACTTCATTCAGCAGTTTCCATGAATTGATAACTTAAGTGAGATTCCTGTTTCCCCAATCATAATGTCATTTCGATGAGCATTGGCGAGTAGATTAGATTAATGCCTTTTTTCATGTTGAATGATACTTTACTGTACTGCAGATTGTTCTTGTAAAATTTACTATTTTATACTTCAGGGGTAATAGGATCCCACGAAAAATAAGCGTGTTGTTAATAGTTTGATCATGGATGGAGGGTGTACTTGTGCCTTTTCCCTAATTACCAGAGTGAAATTTTGACTAATGATTCTGATTCTATGCAGAGGCTCGAATGACCATGGCAAAACAGCAACAACCTTTAAATCAGAGAGACGAAATGAGATGGTAGAAGAGGGGTTCCGGATATTGGGGAACTCAGGAGACCAGTGGAGTGATCTGCTAGGTTCCTCCATGTCTAATCGCTCATTCAAGCTTCCAAATCCCATCTATTACATTCCCTAAAGTAAAACTTGTATCTAATCTTCTTTCGGTAGGTTGTTAGCCAATGTTGATGCAACATGCCAATGATTGTTTTTTCACTGGCTAATGGCTACCTTATAAATAATGGAAATGTAATTCATGTAACCCCTTGAAATGGATCTGGATTATTGATGATTCAACTAATATAATAGCAGCAACAATTGTGCATAACCACCATTTCCATCTGTAACATATCTCACACTCACACTCCTTTGTTTTATTATAGTCCCGCTGCAGCATCATAGCAACGTTATGAAGCTGGCGCGTTTCAGAAGTTTGCGGCTTAATTTACTATGTTCTTTTGCAGCATTGGAAGTATTTGACTCGTAGTATGTGATTAATGCAGAAGACATTATAAATATTTGTGGTCTTATTTAAGCGAAGAGCAAGTACCAATAAGATGCCCTTAGTTTTGCTTTAACTTATTTTATCGACAATCGAAGGGGAGACGGGCGAAAACTACACTAAGTTGCTTTTGATCCTACAATATATATTTTAGGTACAAGGCTGAATGGTGGTAAATGGAATACTTGTATGAGATAACATCACTCTGTAAGACAGTATAATGTGTGTAGCATTCAAGTATTTGTTGTGCCTAAATGTAAAGGGGCACCATGCAGGTGCAGAGCTACAGCTGGGCATCTGACCACACTTCATTAGAAAATTTTTGTGAGTATATGTATTGAATATCATATTATTGGTAATATATTAATTTCTGAACAATCTTGACATAATAAGAAAAGGTAGTGTAGTGGTTAAGGTTGTACAGATTTCTACATAAAGGATGTGGGTTTGAGCCTCGTATGGTCATTTTTTAAAAAACTTTTCAATTCCCTTAACTTTTCATTAAACAAATATTATTTTTAGGTCTTTTCATCTTTTATATTTAACTTTATTTTTTCAAAAACAAAAGCAAAATAGCAAACCCTTACTTTACTCTTCTTTCTTTTAACTCTGTAGCTCATAATCTCATACGGACATATACCCCTGTCCCCTTTTAAGTTAAGATTGGAAATTTGGAAGTTACCATAATTCTTTTTATTTTTTAGTTTATCTTTTTCTTGGATTTTTTTTTTTTTTTTTTTTTTTTTTTTTTTTTTTTTTTTGCTTTGGAGAGGAAAATTTTATACTTTGCTTTTTCTTATTAGTAAGTTAGTCTTGTTCATAAAATTGATACTTAGTAAGTGATACTGCATAGGAAAAATGGATAGTTTCAATTTATCTATTTCTTTTGAGAATTGAATCTCCTATTCTAATAATGTGTTGAAAGACATTATCTTAATTTTTATGTTGAAAGTAGGGGTGTACCCAACCGGGTTGGTTCGGATTTTTTAAATATCAAACCAAACCATTTATGTCGTATCTTTTAATATATAGACCAAACCAAAGCAATAAATTCGAATTTTTCAACCTTGAATTTTTTTGATTTTTTTCGGGTTGGTGCGATTTTCAGGTTGGTGCGATTTTTTTGAATGGTTTGGTAACCAACCTTTTCTTACAAAATTACATGTAGAAAGATAATTCTCCTTTCCTAGCCATAGAAAAAGTTGATGAATATGAATAATGAAGCTACTTTTACATGCTAAATTGCTTTTTAATTTCTTAGAAACTACTAATTAGTAAAATAGTATTCAAAAAAGTACTAATATCCAGTATATATAGGCCCAAAATAAATAACAAAACTAGAAGTTAGGATACCAAAAAGATCAAATTCTTCAATGATATCAATTTGAACAAGTTGACTAATCGATCTTCAAAGGTAAATCTGTATATTCTGAAAAAAAAAACAAATTGAGTACTAAATAAAATTAAAAAATAAAATCATACTTGATGAAGAATTAAATTTATAAAATTACCTTCTTCAATTTGCTCAATTTTCCAGACTTCCTCCAATATGTCTTCAAATTTGCATTCTTTAGTAGGTGATCGAATCCATTGTTGAGTACAAATAAGAGCTTCTACCATTTTTTGAGACAAAGAAGTTCGATAAGTATCAAGAATTCGACCACCTGTACTAAAAGTCGATTCAGATGCAACAGTAGAAATAGAAATAGAAAGAACATCCCTTGCAATTCTCGAAATAATTGGATATCTACTAGACGAAGTTTTCCACCAACTCAAGATACTGAAATCTTTGATCTTCACCACATCATCTGTCAAGTAGGCCTCAAGTTCAGATTTTTTTTCATGATTTTCATCATGTTCCATATATTTCTCCCACTGAGCTTGCAACAAATCACTAGATTCACCAATAATGCAATTGTCATCTTCAATATCGCCATTAGTATATTCAGAGCAAGACTCGTTGCAGTGATTATACGAGAGATTCAAAGTAGCATACACATCTTGAGATTTAATTTTTCCCAACAACGAACCATACGCAATAGAAAGAGTATAGTTCACATACTTCATTTTGTATCTAGGATCCAATACAACAGCAACAATTAGTAACATATTCAAATAACATACTTCATTATTCACACTCTCAAATTTTTTCCAATATTTATCCAGCTTGGATTTCATCCTCTTTGCCATATCAACGAAAATCTGATTATCATGTTTAGTATACTTAATAATATCATTTCGAAGATTAAAAAAGTCATTAAAGAAAGAGTTGGAAGTAGCATATGAACTGCCTGAAAATTTCAAAGTTGTTTGATAGAAAATATGAAGAAACTTCACAAAAACTTTCATATCCTTCCAATCATCTGCTGATGGATTTTTACTCATTGTACCGGTTTTTCGACAATACTTTTGATAATTCTGATCATTCAAATATATTCTTATAAAAGCTTTTTCAAATTTCAAAGTTTTATCTAACATTGTATACGTCGAGTTCCATCGAGATTCACAAAACCACGAGAATTTATCTTAACTTTCTCAACTAATGACTTGAAAGAAGCTAACCTTGAAGGAGAAGATCTCATGTATTTCACTGCACTTCTTATACGAGAAATAGGCCTAATTTGCTCATCTAACCCCTCTTTCACAATCAAGTTCAAAATATGAGCATTGCATCTAACATGTAGAAACTCATTTTCAAGTATTGTCCCTTTTCCATTCTTTAATACGCAACTTCAAATTTTGAATGGCAGCATCATTTGCAGTTGCATTATCCAAAGTTATCGTGAGCAAGTTATCAATGCCCCAACCTAATAAACATTCCTCAATCCCCTTAGCAATAGTCTCACTCTTGTGATCTGTTGTTTGAAAAAAGTTCAAAGTTTTTCTTTTGTAGATTCCATTGATCATCAATCTAATGCGCAGTAACAATCATATAAGTAACATTTTGGAGTGATGTCCATGTATCACTAGTAAGACATACACGTTGGTTTCTAATAAGCTCTTTAAGTTTTTCTTTCTTTTTTTGATAAATCCTTAAACAATCTCTAGCAACAGTGACGCGACAAGGTACTTCAAAATTTGGCAAGGCTTTTGCCATTAGTTTCTTAAATCCTTCTCCTTTAACAACTCTAAACGGTTGTTCATCAATTATCACAAATTCAGCAATTGCTCTTCTAATCTCTTCCACATTGTACATCACCCTTGCCGGAGAAGTTAAACCATCTTCTAGCAAGCCTCTTTTGATAGGTTTTAAAATGGTTTGTCGTTTATCAACAAATCTAAATGGAGAATTATGACATTTCACATTTAAATAATTTCATAATGTAGTTGTCCCATTCCTACTTCCGCCAGTATAAGTTTTAGTACAATAATTGCATTTGGATCTACATTGACCTCCTTTGACAATAAATTTGAAAAAATGATTCCAAATCTCAGACGTTTCTCTACCAGTATTTCCAAATTTAGAAAGTACCTGAGGAGTCATCCTCTTTTGCTTTTTAGGAGGAGTACGTTGATGTGGAGTGACTTTGTCACCTTGTTGATATGTCGCTGGCATAGTCGGAGGAATGTTGATAATCAGCTCCGTATCCGATGCAGAAGATGTAGTTTCCATCTAAAAGAAAGTTACTGCATATGATGAAAAATTATAATCAGCTTTCAAATAATATATATGATGTAGTTTCACATCCGAAAGAAAGTTATTGCATATGATGTAGTTTCACACTTATATGAGTTGAATTTCAATGGAAAATATATGATCAATTGGCTGTGAATAAACTACAGAAACACAAGAGAACCTATAGTCTTCACTCTTCATTATACAACTATTATCATTTTTATTACTTTGATAAATGCATGCACATTTCAATTAACTATGCGTACAAGAAACATAAAGCAAGGCCATGTCTCTAAACAATAGTCTTTAATGGAAGAGTGATATTCTCTAAGCATACAGGACGAAGCTGGTTGTGCTGGACCTGCCTCACAGAGCTTTAATTTAAAATAGCCTCAGTAGATGTCCAATGCAGAAAGAAGAAACATAAAAACAGTGAGCTAATAAACTCTAAAACATTTCGATCTTGAGGAAAAATTAGTCCAGGTACAAAATTGATGGGGGCACTCACCTTCGTAGAGCATTGAACTTATTAAAACCTCATCAGTAGTCAAAAAGAAACTAATATTAAATCTCTTTTATGTTCATACTTGAAACAAGACGCACATGAATGAGTCAAGCAAACCAAAATGCAAGAGTGGAACCCAACAAAACAAAGAGCAAAATGACCAAACTAAAATTGAAACTATTAAGTTCAAATAGGATGAACAAGTTTCAACTCTTAAATCTTAAGATAGAATTAGAGATTAAACTGTTAAATCAAGACAGCAACAGAGATGTATTCTCTACATCATATACTCACCACTTGAAGATATTTCAGCAAAAAGGAAACTAAGACTCACATCGAAAAGCTAATTTTCAAATCATAAAGTGGTAAAGATATATCATTTTAAAGCTTTGAAACAACTACAACCTAATAGGATCAATAATAAACAAACCACAATGTCGACTTAACAACATCGTCTAGTCAGCTAATAGCATCACAAACAGTCCCGAAAAGGTATTGACGACCAAACAACAACATCATTGCAACATAAATTTATCACAACAGGGCATTTCTAGTTAGAACCCAGCAAGTATACAACAGAAAAGTGCACATCTTCAAAGTTCTTCTTCAACCAGAGTTACGATATATTAAACGAAGAACGAGATTGGAGTATTACCTTTGTCGGAGCAGCGAACTGAGATGACGAGCTTGACGAAGAAGAAAGATAGCACCAACAGAATTCGTCAACACCTTCTTTGATCAAGAATCCTCAGTTTTAGGATCGTAAGAGGCGCGATGTCTGTTAGGCTTGACAGAGAATGGGTCGAAGTAGGTTGTTGGTGTTTGTTGTTTGAGGAGAGAGAGCTGTTAGATTTTCTGATTTTTTTCTTTTGGTTACTGGTTTTTTTTGTTGAAGGAAATGGGGAAGGGTTTGGGGATCGTAAGGAAAAAGGGAAAGATAAGAATTGCAGGCTCAACAATGCCCATGCTTTTTAAGAAAGTAGTCAAAAATCATGCTTTTTGAGAAAGTCCATACTCTTGTGTCTTGTCCCCCTAAATCTTTATAATAAATATTTTTTATATATAAAAAAATAAAAAATTATATACATATAATGTCGGGTTGGTTTGACCTCGGGTTGATTTTTTAAAATCAAAATCAAACCAACTCAAATATAGTCGGATTTTTTCGTCAATACCAAATCAAATCAAACTAACCCACTAATCGGATTTTTTTTAGATTGACTCGGTTTGTTGGTTTGGTGCAGTTTGCGGTTTAGTTCTGTATACCCCTAGTTGAAAGTTACTTAATTTCTCAAGTATGATCAAATATTTGATGTGTTTGGATTGATTTCTAATAAGTGTGAGGTATTTGATTGCTATTTTAGTTTGGAGTTTTGATGAGCTTGGAGAAATATCTTCGTAAGGTATCCAAAACAAGTTCGACATCTCAAAATCAATTAACATATTAATTTAGAGTTCCGAGTGCAATTGTAATTTCAATTAACATCTTTTTGTATGTACATGAAGCTACTAGTTAATATATTTATCTCACTTCATCTTCTTCATTTTATCCATTGATATTTTGTTTCTTTTTTGAGACTTTTCATTTTAGATAGTTCATTAATTTGACATTAAATAGGGGAAGAATATGAATAACTTATATATGAAGCTATTTTGTAATTGATCTTGGTAATCTTTCCTGTCGAATTTATATTTAATTATTTATTTTCTTACTTATCCTAAAAATGAACACCATTCACGAAATGTTTGGCTCCACCACTGACACCATGTTTACCTAGTCCACCTTCATTTGTCTGCACAGTCTAGCAAAGCTTTGAAGCATTATCTGTTAGAAAATATGCAATAGAATACATATAGGACTAACATTCTTGCAGTTGCATTTTCTTCGATACATATTTGACTAAAAATCCAGCAGACTCTCTTGCTCTCTTCACATCAACTCTGAGGTAATATGCATCTTAAATATTTAATTTAATATTATTTATAATTATTTTTATTTTTTAATACAAATTTTTAATTTTAGATAATTAATTTTTATTTTTAAATTTTAATATAATTTTGTAATTATGATCGTGCAATCAAACAACATACTTGTAATTACAATTTAGAATACTATACTTTTGAGGACCAGATATATAGTAATAAGAATAATGAATGAAAAACAAGAGTAGTAAATGAAAATCTAGGATTTAAAGTCTATATACAGTAGAATATTACATCTTTGATTCTTCTCTCCTAAGATTCTCTGAGATTTGAGGGATGTCAATAACAAATTTCTCGAATTGTAGGATGATTGAATCTCCTACAAATGGGATTGCTCTCCATGAACGTTAGAAAACACATTGTTTAGAATTGAACTCCAGGTAGAACTTTGTTGATCAATCCTTTAAAGAACTGGGTAGTCAACACAGATGCTTTCTCCAATGCTTGAAGAATGTCATCAAGAATTTATGTTAGCCTTCTATTATAGTTGTAGGAGATAGCCAGTTCAAGTGTGAATGAACTCTCTTGTGTCATTCTTATTTATGATTGACTAAAACATGTCATTTTGGACATCTAACGACTTTTGCTTAGTTGTTGAATTAGTCTTGGATTGCCACATCATTTGAATACATGACATATCTTGGGACTTAATACACATGACACATGGTATGAGTTTGGACTTCAGGATTAAACGAATCTTGAATTTGAATTAATTAAAATAGATTTATTATTTTTTAAAACCTAAATTAATTATTCAACCCAAAGTTACATGGTCTTCATCATTTGTATGAATTTGATCCAATAAATTTTTATATACTATAAATGCTCTTAGGGGTGGGCATGGTACAGTATATGCAAATACCATATCGAAATTGAAATTTTTTATATCGTGGTATGATTATAATGGTATTTGGTATGATTTATAATTTTTTTTGGTATTCGGTATGGTACTTAGTATTCAAAAAATAAATACCGAAATACAATATACCAAATCGAAA
>JAABOM020000096.1:6979760-7003282 GCA_011800125.2 Solanum clarkiae
GCAAATGTGATCTCATGCAAAGTTTCCAAAAAATCATCTTCCGTGGCCATCTTCAAGCATCAACTCGGTATGCTCCTACGATAGAAACAACTATGGCAAAGCGTAAAGCTTAGTGGTGTAAAAGATAAAAGTAAAATCCTTTATATTTTTCAATTTATCATTGTTAAGTCGAGGGCAATACAATTGAAATACAGTAAATAAATCAGTAAACAAATATATCAATAGTATCAAGTGAGATATTTAAACATCTAAGTATCAAGAGTTCTTGGAATAATTTTTACAAGACATTTAAATGCCAAGTTTCGCCCAATATGTATGTCATACTGTTACACCAAACATAATCGAGTATCAAGAAGGACCAAAGCCCTGTATCAAGAAGGGTGGAGACTCAATTTTCAAGAAAACCAAGAACCATATTAAGAGTGGTTTCTAGTTCGTGCATAAAATGGACTGCTTCCATCCTTGAGGTGAACCAAAAATTCACAATTAAGATGGCAATTGATCCAAACAAGAGGCATGCCAATGATGATAAAGTCACAGCCACAAGAAGAACAAAGTCCACAATAATGTCAAGTGATCAGGAAATTCATACAAATGAGCGAATTAAACAAGTTTCTTACGAGTCCCAAAATATATCAACACAACCAAATAAAATGATCAGAATGTAGCTGAGATACCAAGATAACATTGAAATGTACCAACAGCTGACAAAGGCACAAGAACAAATTTTTACACGAACCTGAAACCTTTAGCACGCAACTGACCCTACTAATTTCAAGTCGTGGATCAATATGACATTCGTTTTTTTTTTTTTTCAATCAACTTCCTTAAGATTGTACAAGAGTGTGAGTATCTAAATACTCATTTACATGCTCATTTAATATTCAGCACTTTTAACAGGTAACAACTAACAAGAGAAATGTCAAAACTGAGTCCTATTTTTAACAAATTAGACTCTTTTTGGCAGTTTCACTGCCTTGCAACACAACTCGATTTTGGATTAGTAAATTGACAAACTAGTCTTTTTAGTCTGCATGAAAACTGTAGGTGTATGAGTATAGGTTGTAGACGGTGAAGAATCACTTCAAAACACCCTTTGTACGACTATTTATAATCAAAACCCTAAAAACACATCCCTAGGGATTTCTATGTCAAACCCTGGACAGAACTTGTCCTAACTTGCGTCCACTGTTTTGAATCCATAACTATCAAATTAGGTTCCAACATAAACATAAGAGTTGTAGATACATGTCTTGGAGTTGCAAAGAATCAAGAATCAAGAATCATCACAAAATACAACTCACATATCAATATCTGATTAAAATACTAACAACCGCACATAGAAGACTTCTTCGACGATAGAAAACTGATCAGAACTTTCACTGTGTTCCACGCCTTCTTTTGATACCATACAATCAGATTTATACTTTTACATAAACATAAAAATTGTAGGTATGTGAATTAGATTTTCAAAACATATTTACACACTAAAAACACGGCTATATACAATAAGATATTCCACAATTACTACACACTATGCAATTTAAAGACATATTTCGACCTCTTACCAAAGGATAGGAAATTTCTCAACTTTTCTTCAAAGGACTCTTTTGTGTGTGTGTGTGTGTTCTTGAAAAATAAGGATAGGAGAGAGTTTACAAGGTCTGATAAGGTCCATAAAACTGGCTTACTTTGGGGAAAAATATATTTTATGTCAAAAGAGTCTTAAGAGAAAAAGATCCAATAAGGTGGCTACACAAGTCCCAGTTTTCCATTCCTTATCTATTTGTCCACATTTAATATTCACTATTAAATTTTATTTAACATATATAACTACATTAAAGAAAATAATTTACACTAAGACAACTCCTCCCTCATGTCTTCCGACTATTCAAGAAAATCAATTTCTCTAATGACACGAACATAAGTCAAAAAGTTGTGAAGTAGGGGTTGATTTTATCTCAAAGGGATATTTTTTGAAAATGAATACATCAATTAATAGTAGGGGCATTACTATTCAGATAGTATGTCATAAGCTCTGATACCACCTTCTAACCTGCCTGGGGTGAAATCAACATTTGAGAAAATGCAACACACATATGCATCACTGTTTCTTTTGTGTGGGTCCAAGGGGAGAAACATCGGACAAACATATCCCCACATTATCAACTTCTGACCAGAAGCCATTAGGTTCAGCGAGGTGTTACGTTGTGTGCATTTCCCAAGTCTCACAACCCTTAGAGGTAGGTATAAATTCCAAAAAAATGAACCGAATTGAATTAATTCAATTTTTTGATTTGAGGTCAAAATTTCTTTTTAGAAGTTCGATTCGGTGTTTGGTGTTCAAGTCTCAAAATTTCGATATACCGAAGAACCAAATTTTATTAAAAAAATTATGTGTGTGTGTGTGTGTGTGTAGGCATTTTCTTAACCAAAAAAAATAAAAGTCAATTAGCAATTAAATCATTCATGAAGCAAATTAAAGTAGCTATAAATCTGCAATTTATATGGTTAACTTGAAATATTATTTTTCAAGAGGAACCCAAACATATTTTTGCTGATGTATGTCATGTAAAGGAACTCTTCTTCATGCTTATTTCCTCGAGCAATAGTTGAAGGCTTGGTTCTTGATAACGATAAACAGGACTTTTACGCAGAATATGTGTTTTGTGGGGAGCACATCTTCACTTAACAGGATTTTAAGTGTCTTATACTTTGATTTTGTCATCATTTTATTTTTCACTAGTTCATACTGAAATATCGTTTTAAAAACACCGATATCACACCGAACCAAAGTTGAAAAAATTGAATTGAATTGAACCGAATATAATTAGTTCAATTTGATATTTAATGTACATTTTTTCAAAATCCAAGAACCAATTCAGAGTTTGCTAAAAGCGAATCGAAGAACCGAATGTCTGCCCTACTAATTATTGGAGTATAAAGAATTTATATGAAGGGAAAAAAATAATATAATAGAGCAAAAATTATAATGGAAAATTAATATTATGATGCCAAACTATTTTTTTAGGATATTAATATTTTGCTAGATAATATCCAAATCTTTTTAGGATTATTTCATTAATTTATCTATTAAATTTTAGAAAATAATTAAAATACAATTTATTGAGTGATTTTTTTTATTTATTCATTTTTTGCAATGTTTTTTTTTTTTTTTTTTTTTTTTTTTTGGCGTTAGCATCCTCGGAGTGGTTTGGAGTTAAACGGTGCGGATCTGTCTTTCTCAACCAGTGACAAATAATAATGCGATCAATACAATTTCCTTGTTACCATATTCATAATCTTCTTCTACCAAATTCTTTCATTATTTTCCGTATCCAAAAAAGCCACAACTCTATTCCTTCCACTGTCAGATTAGCAGTAAGAGCTCACTCTGTATCACCAAAAATTGTCAAAGCCATTAGGGTTCATGAACTTGGTGGCCCTCAGGTCTATTTTCTCATTCATCATCTCTCTTCTTTTCTAACTTTGTTGCTATATTATCAGTTAAAATAAAAGAATATGTCAAATGCTAATGTTTTTTTAATTTAGAAAAATGACTTTTGGTTTGCCCTTCTATCTGCGAGTCTCTAATAGTAAAGCCTTTGTCTGTGATTTTTGGTGCATGATTCTATATATCTTGATTAGGGCACTTAATAGTATTTTAATGGACCTTCTTGCTGACCCGTTTTCCACTTCTTTGGAGTTTGGATACAGAGTCGGCCACTTGATTGGCTTCCCTGAAACAGTTTGAAATCTTGGCTCAAGTGTATCAGTGGCCTAAGGCAAAAATTGACAATAAATAGAACTTACTTGGTATTTTTTCTAAAGAAAGCCTATAATCTATTATTAATAAAATAAAAATTGAGGGCCCCTAGAATTTGGAGGCCTAAGGCGCTTGTCTTTTTTTTAACATTGTCGAGCCACCCCTTTATCTTCTCATATTCACTATTGATACTTTGATGATGTCTTTGATAATACCCTGAACTTGAGATTATTAGTGAGATTTCAGTAATCACTAAGGAGTCCAATTCAAGGTCATAAATGTTGAATCCAGCCTGTTTGCACCAGTTAATCTCATACATTGCAGCCATAGCTTCTGCCTGATTGTTACGTTTACTTTGAATGGGCACTGAGAAGGCCATGATCAGGTTGCCAGAATCATTCCTCACCACATCACCAATATCTGCTCTATTAATTTGCTGGATGTAGCTTCAATCAGTGTTAACTACAATGCTTCCAAGAATTGGTTTGCTCCAAGTAACCTGTCTTCAACTGATGATTTCTCTGAATCTTTTAATTCTTTGTCATGATTCAGTCCCATTACCTGAAATATCCCAGCTAGGAAATGTCACGGATATCGCTGTCTTTGTGTTCCACAGGATATGCACTTCCAGTAAGGAACAAATCTTTTCTGGTCACCATATTTACAAGAAGTCTAGCTCCTCCAAATTTCCCAACAAATACAAACAGGAACTATTTGTTGAATCAGTTTATATACATTGTTGTTAGTCTTAACATCCCACCACATATTTGAAATTCCTTTGATGGACCAAAAGTGATGTCTAACTCCTAGAAGGTTATCAAAGAAGTTCCAAATATAACAAGCAGCCTCACCATCAGTAAAAACATGATTCATTGCATCACAAGTGGTGTAGCACAACAAAAGCATCTAGAGACTTGTTGTTTACCAACATTCTGGAGAATCTTAGTAAAAGTAACTTTTTAAGAATCAATCTCCAAGTAATAAATGAAATTTTAAAGGTAACATTTATGATACACCTTATCAGGAGTGGTATCCTTCTGCCTACGTTGTCTGATGATTTGCCATGCCGAAGAGTTGATATAACGGCCATCGTGGGTAGCATTCCAGATGGAAGAGTCATGGCTATCTTGATCTCCAATGGGAATGTTGTTAATATGTTGAGTCATGTAATCTGCGAGCACCTCATAAAGCTTCTCCAAATTTCACTTACCCAGCATAAGGGTGTCCTGCACTTGCATACATAGAGTGCCTCAAAAGGTGGGATGCCTATACTTGCCTGATAACATTTGTCATAGGTGAACCACCTGCTTGCACCTTGATTTATTGTATATACATGTCATTGTCAATATAGCCACAGAGATTAGTCTTTATGTTGATCAATGTTACCCGGATAAAGGACTGCAAAGCACTCTTCTCAGTCCAATCATCCCACCACATGCTTCAACAAACACCATTGATATTCCAAAGAATGCTGATTTCAGTGTTCTCCCTAACTTTAATTAGAGATTTTCATGCTTGAGAGTTTCCACTTGTTCCATGCCTTGGAATCTGGATGAATCCTATTGCAGTATTTTGCCCTCATGAAATCAGCCCATAAAGAAGGCTGAGTCCTGAACCTCCACCATCTTTTGATGGCTATGGTGTTGGAGATGTCATTCATGTTTTTGTTACCAATCCCACCCTCATCTTTAGGAACACACAAGTTATTCTAAGATCTCCAGTGATATTTCATTATTTTGCTTTTTTTTTAGAAAGTATTTCATTATTTTTCTTTGTTATCACTGGATCTGCTGTCACATTCATTTTTTTAGAAGTAGAATCTTGATTGATGGATCTTTCAATTCAATGGACATAAACTAATTTTTAGTAATTATTGTTCTCCTTTTCATGTGTTTAGAAGAAGCAGGAAAAGAGAAGTTACGACAAGTCATTCTTTTTTAATTACATCAACAGAAATACATTAACCAATTATTAACAAGGCCATTGTTTCATAGGTCCTCAAATGGGAGGATGTTGAACTGGGAGATCCAAAAGATGGAGAGATCAGGGTGAAAAATAAGGCCATTGGCCTCAACTTCATCGACATATATTTCCGGAAAGGAGTTTACAAAGCTGCTGCACTTCCCTTTACACCAGGTGCTTCCATTCTCTCCTGTCAATTATTTTCTATTCTTCTATATGTTTATGAACATTTTATGTATAATAAGACCCTATTTTTATATGACGATCCTATTGGAACCTGCTGGTTTGAGACTTCCTGTAATTTGCATCTTCTGCTGGTTATGATTAGTTTCGATTTGCATCATATGCAAAAATGAAAAGCCTGCATCTGCTTCGGCATGAATATCTCCACCAAACATGGGATGATCAAATTAAATTGGTATTCTCCACATATGTGGAGGACTGGAGGTTTGCCCCATTCGGGAATCTACAGATCTATGCTAAGTTTCAACTCCCTAAAGCTCTTTGTTGATTACTATATCCTACAACTCACAGCTTAACTTGTTGCTATCGACTTAAGAAAAACTAGTTTTGCATTACTGAAAATCTGCCATTGTAGCAAATGATTCACAGGAAGTAAAACTAAAGAGGTGAAGTCAATTAGATGCATATAGATTCTGCTTTACCACAAGTCTGGTCCATATAGTTATCCAACAAAAGAAAGACAGGGCCATGTACTTCTCATCATCACCATTGACACTTGAATAGTGAGGTTCTTGTTTCATCTAGAGAGGATTCTTTTTGTGTGTATCAAGTTATTAACTGTGTATTTTATGGTTCGACCTGTTTTCTCATCTCTTCATACATGCTAGATTCTAACATATGGAGTTATAGAACATGATAGAAACATTTCATATATAAGGTATTGAAGATGATAGAAGCGTTATTTTGGTAGCATTCAGTTGGTGTTGAAGCTAGAATTAAAATATTTATGCCAGGTATGGAGGCTGTAGGAGTTGTAACAGCTGTTGGTTCTGGATTGACTGGGAGGAAAGTTGGTGATATTGTTGCATATGCTGGCAATCCAATGGGTGCATATGCTGAGGAACAGATCCTTCCTGCTGATAAAGTTGTGCCTGTTCCTCCCTCAATTGACCCCATTCTTGCAGCATCTATACTTCTCAAGGGCATGACTGCTCAGTTCCTACTGCGCCGCTGCTTCAAAGTATGTACATCATAGTCTTACAGAAGTCGAGTTTCCTCTATTTCTTTTTCCAAGTAGACTGCATATACGACAAACTAGATGATTTGGATTATCTACTGCGGAAGAAGTTCTCAATTCTTACAAAGTTGCCAGTTTTAAAGAAGTCCTCAACTTTGACATGGGCATGATTGAGTGTTTGTGTTATGATTTATGATCTTTTTCCACACATGTTAATCAATGTGATCATATATAAGGACAATTAAGTGAAGATACACAATACCATTTAATTATCTCTTATTACTGGAATATTCAATCTTTAGATATTGACAGCAGTACTAATGGACGACTAGCTAGATGTATATCCCTTGGTTGAAGTTCCTTTATCCATATTCTCCTTTTAAATGTGAATCAATCTATTTCTCGGTGATCCAGCAGGTTGCTAGGTCCTATTGCTTTTGTCAACTGCATAATGTGTTTCCCATAGTTATTGCATGAGTAACTACAACTTGAAGAAGTAAAAGTCAATAGTCCCCAGTGCTATGTCTTGAGAAAACCAATATCATTGCTTGTGATATTCGGTGTGATTTAGAAGTTGAGGGCTAGTAATCTGGATGCGCCTACCACAGATGATTATGCATCTTTTCCTCTCTTCTTTTTGAAGATTTCCAACTTCTAAATTTCATATGATTTTTTTTTTTTTTTTTTTTTTTTTGTGGAGATAATGGAAGACTGTGTCTTACCAGTGTTACAAAGACATAAGCACCATCCCTACTCCATTTTGACTCCAGGGATCGGGCATTTCTGTTCTCCAGATGGCTATCCTTCTAAAATCCTGATATTCTCTGTACCAAAGCAACTTTGGAGTACCGTTGAAATGGCCAGTATTCTTTGATTCCTGCTGGTTTAATTGATTGTTTGCAGCTAGTTTGTGAAGCAGATAAAACATCAGAAAATTTAAAATATGAATAAACTGAATGCTTGAAAGAGCGAAGATTATGGCATACATTTTATTATGAGTGCATCATTTTCTAGTTTCTACAAGGTCAAGTGGTTAACATGAAGTATCTTTGCTCTCTCCTGATCAGAATGAGGTACCCTGTAAATTGAATTCTTAAGAGATTTTCAGAATCACTTGGGAATCCCAAACCATAATGGGGACAATATGCTTCTAAACTAAATTTGGAGGTTGAGGCAGTCCAGTTTGTAGAGTAATGTGCTATAATAATCCAACATGCTGAACGTGAACCAGCTCTATTTCCAAGATCAGTAATTTTAAGAGAGCTGAAAGGAACAGAAGTGGTCTGTCTAGCCTCTTTTTTTCTCAAAAAAAGAAGTGACCTTTCAATGATTTTGCCATGTAATTTTATTCTTGGAATTTTATCCATCCATTTCCTTCTCATTCGAACCTTTATTCTTTTAAGATCCTTTTCAATTGAATTGTTTTTTTCTCCAAGTTTCATAATTGCAAACTAAGATATAGCTTCTTTACTTTTGTCAAATTTATACTGTCTTGCATTGTGCTACAGGTTGAACATGGGCATACAGTACTTGTTCATGCTGCAGCAGGTGGAGTTGGCTCCCTGTTGTGCCAATGGGCAAATGCCCTTGGTGCTACAGTCATTGGGACTGTATCAACTAAAGAGAAGGCGGCCCAAGCGAAAGATGACGGGTGTCATCATGTCATAATCTATAAGGAAGAGGATTTTGTCACTCGTGTCAATGAGATTACATCTGGCCAAGGAGTTGAAGTTGTATATGATTCTGTTGGGAAAGATACCTTTCAGGTTTGGCATTTAAATTCATTCTTTATCGACCAAGTTAGCATAATTTCACATGAGCTTTCAGAAAAGCAATGCTTTCATCATAATGGTGAAGTTTATTCATGTAGGATTGGGTTTGGATTTAACAGCATCTCTTTGACTGCTTGAGATTGAAATTTATTTCAAAGATAATCACTAACTGCAAAGTAGCAATAAACCAACTATTCTGGGGAAATTGAATGCAAAATCTTTAACCTGTATGAAAATGAACAAGAAAGCTATAATAGGTCCAGACTTGGGTGACCAGGATTAGAAAGAATTTTTAGTGCATATTTCCTGTTCCTGAGCAGCCTTTGATTAGGAAATTTTTGTGATCAGGGATCATTAGACTGCTTAAAAACACGTGGATACATGGTGAGTTTCGGGCAGTCATCTGGCTCACCAGATCCAGTACCTTTATCAGCTCTTGCAGTGAAATCTCTATTTCTGACGAGGCCTAGAATGATGCATTACACAATAACGAGGGATGAACTACTGGAAACTGCTGGAGAGGTATTTGCAAATGCTGCGTCAGGTGTCTTACGCGTCCGTACCAGTACTTATCCTTTGTCTCAGGCAGCACAAGCACATGCTGACCTTGAGAGCAGGAAAACAGCTGGATCAGTTTTACTGATTCCAGATGGTGCTCAGTAGTAGTCTACTGTGTATACTGCCAACATGAAATGTATTAAAAGGCATAGTGGACTTCAAGTCGGTGCTGAACCATAATAAATGCCTATTTACATTCTTTACTGATTTTCACCTCTCATTGTGTTGCAATAGTGTGTTGTATTTGTCTGGTGTTATACTGTGTGGATGCTGCAATAGTGTGTTGTATTTGTCTGGTTTTTGTACTGTGTGACTTGGCATGAATTCTCTTACAAACTCTATCTCAGGTGAATATTTACATTGCACCACTTTTAACCAAGAGCTTTGAGAAAGAGTTGTGGTCCATTTCCTATACAGAGAGAAAAGCCAATTAGGTGAGTTTAAGCATATTATCAAATATAAGTGATTTTTGGAAAACTTACGTGGATATACTATATTAAGAAAATATTTAGCATCTATATCAATAATTAAAAAAAAATTCACGAGACACTTATAATATATTTATGATACAAGTTTAATACACATTACAGAGAACTATTTATAAAACATATACAATACAAGTTCTATTGATGGATCATACATTTGTCACATTTTAATGCATATTATGTCAATTTCTTACCAAACAAGCATGACATATTTTTAAATACTTATTATACATTTATATTGCATACATAATTCACTTTTAATACAAGTGTAGAATTATCATAATATTGCTAGGTATTGCTATAATTGATGATAAATAAAAAGTATCAGCAAGATTAGTAATTATTTTTTTAAAAGTATCCGCTCAAGTAATTTTTTTGTGATTTTTTCACCCATTTTTGGGTTAATCTCTGAAAATATTTGACTTTTATGTTACATCGAGAAAAAACAGATGTTAATGATATAAACAGTTCCCTCATTTTTGAGTGAAGTGTCTATTTTTTTCGTTTTTAGATAGAATTCTTTTTGATATGTTGTGCCGAAAAAATATTTGTTTTGAGGCTGAACTTGATAACTTGCAATATCTTTGATATATCGTTAACAACTAAATGCAAGTAGATATCCCCATCGGAGTCACATGTTAAAGCAAAAGAAATTGGGAATCTGGAAGTAACCATTAGAGAGAATTTTTCAGCTTCTTCTGAATCTAAAATTTTGCTCATACTTTAATTCATTATAAGTTGAGAGATGCGATCGTTTGAAGGTGGAACATACGCAGCTACAGCCATTTTCAATCCTTGAACACACTGAGTATCCCAACTTCTCCCCATTACCTTCAAACACAAGATTTTGGTACCACACACCTCTGCATATCACTTAACAAATTATTTAAAAATTGCTACGAATTCTTACACCTTAAATCTCCATTATTATTGGTATTTAACCTTAATTTAACAATGTGTTGATCATAATTCCTAGAGGTTAACTTCATTATTTAAATTAGCAATTAATATTGTCTAGCTTGCAAACTGTTGAGATATATACTATTAATCATAGAATATATACTATTCATCATGAATTTAGATATAGTATTTATTATAACATAATTTTTTTTAAGTTAAATTTGAGTTGTAGCCCTTTTTATCTAATTAAGCAGAATTAAGAAAGCATAATCTAATCGAGCTAAGCCCAGTACACTTTGACTGTTCCCTTTAAGTCAGTGGAACCGACTTATAAGAGAAGCTAAGGGACACTGAGGGAAGTATAACAGACAAAAGTAAAGTCCTAGGGTTACTTTCCTAACTCTATCTTTCCTTTTGTATCCGCCGCATCTCATATTTCCTTGGGATCCTTCTTCTACACGATCTTTCCTCCTTTTCTGGGTGTCCAACTATCTCCATAGAGCTCTAATGGTGTCTTCCTTCTTCAGCAATCAAAGGTATTTCGAAGTCTCCTTTCTCCTGCAACTTATTCCTTCCATTCATGACTCTAAACTTTGTCAGATGCAAGATTAGGTACTATGTGTGTGGAAACAAAGAGCAAGGATCATACCAACGTGATGACAACGAACGCTTGAGTACCTATTCTTCATCTCCATACCTTAAGTTTCCTCCATGCACTGATTCTTATTTTGTGTTCCTTTCAGAAAGCCCCAACGAGACAGAGAGTTTCTCAAGAGGCCGTTGCCGTGGTTTGGCTGTGGATGCAAGCTATCTATCCGGTCATAACTCTTCCCCTTCAACTGCTTCTGAACTTTTCAAGAGTTGAAAAGAATAGGAGTAACATTCTTTTGTGTTTTGTGAATTCTTGGCATGTGTTGTAGATATTGTTGTTTTTGATCTTGGCCTATCTGTATTTAGTTGTGTGGTCGTAGGTTTTTGTTGTTACTCTTAGATCTAATTCGTATGTTGGGGAGTATATATTTATCAATATTCAGTATTCTCCTCGTCATGCTTGGTAATTGTTGAAACGTAATATATGTCAACTTTGTTTCTGTCTGAATTGCTGTATTTGCTATGATATCTGCTAACTGATTTGCTTCTCTTTAAATGTGTCTGACTACCATATTTCTTGACTGCATCATGTCAGTGATATCCTCAACTAATTCTATAATTTCCCAAGGAATTTTTTAAGTTTTAGTTAGAATATTCCTCAGGCTAAGAGAATCAGTTTCTAGGACTACGTGAGTAAAACTCATTGTAGTGACATACATCAAAGCCTCTTTGATGGGTCTAGCTTCAGCAATCAAATTTGTACCTATCCCAATATAGTCTGATTCTGCGTAGACCAGATCTCCTGTTTCATCTCTGACAAAAAAATCATAGTAGCACTTCCCCGGATTCTCTTTGCATGCCCCATCCGTATTGCATTTTACCTAATCTGATTGGGGTGGCTTCCATTGCACCAACACAGATTCCAAAGCAGGCCTGTACTTCTGCAACATATCAAAACACTGTGTCCACTCCATAGGCAATTTTCTCTATCCTGAAAAATAAGAACTTATTAGCTTCTGAATTGTGCCAAAGCAATTTTTCTGAATCTGCCAATAGTTTGTCCCCTTGTTATGCGTAATTTCATTCCTTCTTTTTCAAAGCTCCCATATGATGATTGCTGAAATTGATTTTAGTATTCCTTTTACCCTTAGTGTTGTGAATTTCCACCAATCCCCTATTACAGTAAATAGGTTCCTTCCTTCCACTCTAGAATCTGCATATGAAATAAAATACCTCCAAAGTTTTTGGGCAATGGGGACTGTTAGAAATAAATAGTGTAAGTTTTCTTCTGCCCCTCCTCACAACATATAAATTTTGAGACTATGGGGATTCCCAAATGTTTCAAAATGTCATTAGTGGGAACTCTTCTCATGAAAACCCTCCATAAGAAAAATGCAATCTTGTTTGGTAGGCCTTTGATCCAGACACAATTGGCCTAGTCCACTTCATCTCTTCTGTCTCTCAGCAAGTCATAGGCTGACTTGACTGTGAATGTTCCATCAGGACTAGCCATCCACCAAGCCTTATCACAGACTTCTTGACCCTCTGGTTTTACATCATTAATGATCTGGTTTACTAAATCTTCTGATAAGCATCCTCTAAGTAACACTTCATTCCAATTCTGCCATAAAAAAAATTCCCTTAGTTCTACTTCCTCCTCCTGTGCATGATCCCCTTCTAAGAAATATAGAGCTCCACACTTGGTCCAATTATCAAACTAAAAACTTGAATATCAATTTTTTATTTGCCACCAGATGTATGGCTCAAGTTCATCCCTGATATTTAATATACCCTTCCATATAGAAGATGCTCTTCTAGTAATTACAAAGCTAGGATGCATCTTTTAACAGTATTTGTTTCCCATATAAGTATCCCACAGAGAACCTATAGAGATTCTGAAATTCCATCAAAGCTTAGCTGTCAGGGCCTTCTTAAGATCAAAAAGTGATCTGAAACCTAGCCCGCCCTTGTTGGCAGGCAAGCACATATTATCCCAAGATGACCAATGTCTTCTCCTTTGTGTCTCAGAATTCCCCTAGAAAAATCTTGCAAAGATCTGATACATCGAACTTATGACACCTTTAGAGGGGGTCATAGCAGACAAAAGATGAATAGGTATAGATTGAAGTACATGCTTAATGAGTATAATCTTCCCATATATGAAAGAAACCTGTTTTGCCAAGAGAAAATCCTTCTGGATATTTTCCTGACAATTTCTTCAAAGTAGCTTTTTCTGCCTCTCCAATAATACACAGGACATCCATGGTATGTAAAGGAAAAATTACCTTGCTTAATACCTGGTAGCTTTCTCAACTTGATAAGTTCTGACCATCTATCAGAGAAAAAAGAACAGGCGCAGCAGTTGACTGGATATCTAAGGGATACCTGTCAACTTTCTCAACTTGATAGATCAAAGGTTTTTTTTCATGTAGATAGAAAAAACTCTTTGATTTATTTATCATTTGGCCAGATATATCCTCATAATTCCTTAAAGCTTTCATCATCTTAATGATAGAGGTTCTATCTCCTTAACAAAACAAAATAGTGTCATCTGCATAAGCTAAATAGTTACTCTCCGGACTCCATTTTGGCGTATGATATCCTTTGAACTCCTTCTCCCTATATAAGTTGTTCAACCCTCTTGAAAGGACTTCTACTGCAATAATGAAGAGAGTAGGAGAAAGGGGGTCACCTTGTTTTAGGCCTCTAGTAGACTGAAATAGGTCATAGGCCTACCCATTTACAATCACTGAGTATCAATTGTTAGATATCAGTCTTCATACCATGTCTATCATCACTTCTGAAAATCCTAACTTCTTCATCACCTTGGTAAGAAAAATCCAAGACACCTTGTCATAAGCCTTAGTCATATCAAGTTTAACCACCACATTCACTAGCTTGTTTCTTCTGTTAATGTCTCTAATAATTTTCTGTGCCAAGAGGACATTCTCTACTATGCTCCTTCCCTATATAAAACCTGACTAATTTGAAGAAATGATTTTGGGTAAAACAATTAGGATCCTTTCATGCACTACCCTGATACTATCTTGTTCAAGAAGCAACTTAGGCTGATGGGCCTCATATCTGAAAATATTTTTGGTGCCTCCTTTTTTGGAATTAGTATCAAGTTAGTGTGAGCAACTGATCTGGGAAGTTCAAATCTACATAAGAAAGACTTCAATGCTCTCCAAACATCTTCTGCAACTATTTGTCAGCAGATTTGGAAAAAGTTCCCTGTAAATCTATCTGGGCCTGCAGCACTATCTCCACTGAGGTCAAAAATAGCCTTCTTCACTTCCTCTATGCTTGGCAGCCTCCCCATGACTTCATCTCATCCTCTGTGATAGTTGGGTTTGTGTTTAAGCATAGACCAATCCTGACTCTTATTCTCTTCTCTAAATTGTGCTTCAAAGAAATCAACCGTTCTCATTCCAATTTTTGAAGTAGTATTTACTGCCACTTCTTATTATCATAAATTTCCTTCAGAAATAACTTTTTCTCTTGCCCTGTACATATGAGTGGAAAAACTTAGTGTTTTTATCACCCATTGTTAACCAACTCATTTCTGATTTTTTTTCTCCAGAAAGCTTCCTCTAGTTTAAGATATCTCCTCAATTCAGCCTCCACTTTATGCAATTGGGCCCTGTTTTCTAGGGTTAGGTCTATTTCAAATTGCAACTCCTTCACACTCAAGATGTCTTCTATAGTGGCATTTTTGATGAAATTGTTTTCAAATTCTTCTCTGCTCCTTTCTCTCAACCCCTTCTTAACTTTTTTGAGTTTCGTATGTAGTTCCAGAAAAGGGTCACCCATAAAATCTGTTACCCAGTATCTTTTCATCACTGATATAAAACCTTTATGCTTACTCCAAAAATTTTGATACCTGAAGGCCCTGATAACATTATCTTCCTGAGATTTACAAACCAAGTGCAATGACCCATGGTCTGACCCCTGCCTGAACAAATGTTGCACTTTTGTGCTTAGGAAAATCTCTAAGAACTCAAAATTAACCAGCACTCTATCCAATCTTTAAAAAATACATGACTTATTAATTCGGCCATTCCACCAGATGCAGTTACTCCCCGTATAGCTAACCTCCGACAAAGCACAATTATTTATGCATTGCATAAAATCCAATGCTTCTTGCTGGATGAAATCCAGGCCCCCTGTCTTCTTCTGCTCATTAAGTATTACATTGAAATTACCCCCAACTATCCATGGACAGTTGTGGGTGTCTAATCTTTCCAAGTCTTCCTATAATTCCAAACCTCTCCAACGCAATACACCTAACATACACTGTCACGAGGAAGAAAATTTGAGTATTCTGAACAAATCTCATAGTGGTTTGTTGAATTGAGTCTTGTACAATTGTTTCACCCCAATCATTCTTCCAGAACAACCATATCTTACCTGAACAATTGACTATGGAATGATCAAAACCAATTTTTCTTTTATATTAATCTATTACCCAGTATCTTGAAAAGGCTCCATTAGGGCAATAAAAGAATAATGATGCCTTTTGTTTAGATCTGTTAATCTCCCAAATGCGTTTTGAGTATTGACTGATCTAATGTTCCAAAAAATAGCAGTGTCAATCATTGATCACAACTAACTGTCTGTCCCTTTCTACTCTTTGTTGTCACTTGTAGTGGCATCTTTGATCTTCCTTTCCTTGTTTTAAGGTTGTTAGTATGTCGAGGATATAGATCCCCCACATTACTTATGTGTTGTATGTTATAGTCCAACTCATCCTCTTCATCTTAATCAGTAGCTTGAACGGATTCATCATCATCCAGATCAACCTCACATCCTCCTCCAGGATCATTCACCTCCTCACCAGTCATATCCCGAGGAATTTCTTGATCTGCAGCATCTCTCATCGTATTGGAAACACTATCCACTGATCTAGGATCCTCCCTACCTTCTTTATCATGTAATTTCGCAATTTGTGAATCCTTTTGGTGCCAACACTTGGGGTTTGTTGTATCCCCTTAGGAGTATTTATTTCTCCACCACTTAATTTCTCCTTCTCTAGTGCAACATCCTGCTTTGTTGTGCTAGCTTGATCTTTGCTTTGGATAACTTTATCCTTCTCCTTATGTTTAAAGGTTCCTACCACCCAAGCCTTGGTAGATGTAACTTTTTCCCCTTGTTTCTCCTAGCCCTGGTGCTCCTTATCACCATCAGCTGCAAGTGTTCCAAATTTGTTCTTAGTAGGCAAGTTATTTGATGTTGTGGTTGAGTCTTTTGACCTTGTTAACGGTTTTTGCAACTATTCTTTCTCCTAGGCCCAATAAAACCTTCATCCCCAGAGTGCACTTCTATCGACTCCTCCTTGTCCTTGTCCTCTTTGTTGTCCTTTTCCTCCTTTGATTCTTTTTCCTTCGGATCCTTGTATAATTCCAGGTGTTTGACATAACATTAATCCTCATTATGCCCTTGAATCATATAGGTTTTGTAATACTTCGGGACTTAATCATATCTAATGCGAATCCACTTGCCCATTTTTAAACGCAGATTTTTATTCTCTTTGGAAACTCTTTTAGATGATCCACTTTTACCTTGACTCTGGCACAGTTGTGCCTTATTTGATTTCTGGTGGCTAGATCGACCTGCAAAGGCTTACCTACTGCAGCAACCAGGGAAAATAACGCGTCTTCACCAAAGAAGTTGGGAGGGAGGACAGGAAAGAAGATCCAGGCAATGGAGGTAGATGTTTCCTCCATGATTGAACAAAGGATCCCATGTGAGGGTCCTCATGGGGTAAGATTTTCCTTGAAACATTATATAAAAGGCTGGTTTTGATAGAAAATTAACATAATCTTCTGAGAGTGTAGCTCTTATTAAGACGTGCCTATTGCTTAAAAGGCTTATTTTGCATTCACCTTTCAACTCACAAAACTTTGGGATTAATCTTCTCAGATCTGAAATATCTGGCCACCCATCGAGAACTTTCCCACTACAGCATACTAAAGGCTTTCGTTGATAACCATTTGATCAATTTCAGGTTTCTCCCACTAAACAGTGGACTCCCCATGTAGATATGAAATTGGGTTTCAAGGGATTTCTTTGATAGGCGACTTAGCGGGTTTCAAAAGGCTTGCTTATGAAACAGGACAAGGTTAACTAGCCCCTAATGGAGACTGCCACCGGCCGGAATAGCCATGGACAGTCAAACTGAAAAATGACGGCGGCGGGTTTAGGGTTTAGAGAGAGCAAAGTCTTCTCTAAATGACAAAATTAGGAAAAATGTAGCATTATAACATAATTATTTATTCAATTTTAATAAAAAATTTAATAGATCATATAATCGTTTATATGTTTATTTACTTATATAGTAGATTATTCAGTTTATAGAGTTTTAGCTTATGCACAGAGGATAAATCATCGGTTCTTATAAATACAAAGGTTTTTTGGTCACAATGTAAGATGGATATTGCACAAATCATCGATATGATTATAGCACAAGATTATATATAATTTATCTTGATTATGGGAATGGTGTAATTCTGACCTCTTGTGCTAGTGCATATGTATGTATTGAACGAGATTGAGTAGAGATAGTTGTTTTACACTGACTGATAAAAGCATATTCTTTAGACTATCAAATGTACTTTTATTCTCAATCATGATATAACTGTTATGATCTGTATACATTAATTATCATTTTGATTTATTAAAAGTTGAAATTTCGAGGATATACATTTTTCAAATAATTTGATGGAATCCATGTTTCGAAATAGAAATTAATGATATGTCTTTTTGAAAAACTTAAGTTTTAATCGTGCCAACCCTTACAAGTGAATTTATGAATTCAACACATGAAATAAGTTAATCAGTGCTTTAAAGAACAATCTTTGAATTAAATTTGTCAGTAATTTGATTTATTGATTAGTATCTGTAATGTTAACATGAGAAATTACACGAGTGCTTAATAAGGAATTTGAAAATATAATTGGAGGAGTGCAATTATGAATTTTTAGTAGAATGATTTGTAATTTATTATGATAAGAATACTTTCAAATTAATTATTTGAATTATTTTCATAATAATGATGCTCAATAATTAATTCTGTAGTCACTACCGTGCTCATATTTGACTAGAACTTATAATCTTATTCTAGTAAAAAAGGAGAACAAAATGTTTTTGCTTCTAGATTTGGATCGGGAAAAGATCCCTATAATAGGAGTTCAGAAAGGGATTGAAGAATTAAGTTTTCTATACAATGCTTGCCCAACCAAGTATTAAAAGGGTTCAAATATGAACTTGGAATCACTATAGAAGACTGCAGAACTGTAGTATCTTGTGGATTTGCTTAAAGATTTTTTCTCATGTTTCAAGAGGTATTAGTGAATTAAATTTCAGGAAGTTTATGTGTTTTAGCATGATTGTATGCATTCTATCATAAATGTATGTGTTGTCTATTATTCACATAAGCAATACGATTCTTATATGCTTCCACTATGCATATAGTTTTCCATAATTGACATCTAGAGTCATGCTTGCATCGAAAAGTCAAGTAGATTTTTCAATTCGAAAGTTGGATCTTGCATCGAATGTCAAGGTCGAGTCTTAATTTGGAAGTCAAGTACCGATTCGCGTGTCATGGTCGGATCCCAAATTGGTCGATCATGTCAATGTTCGAACGTCAAGGTCAGATCCTACGTTGGGTCTCGAGGTTGAATTTGGGATTCAATTATCGAGGTTGGGTTTCAATATGAATGTCAAGGTCATCAACCAAACAATAGAAAATATTTTTCATTCAACAATCAAATATGAGAAAATAAATTAGGACTAACATCTTTTCCAACCAGTCAGACCCCAAACTAATGAACATCCCATACCAATAAATATTTACAAAAAGTTAGACCAATTATACTGGAAAAAGGATATGATCATGTAACCTCACAAAAAATTTAGCAGAAAGTTAAATATTCCTGATAGGAATATCAAAAGGCCTCTTCACAAAATAATTATACACTAATGATATTAATCAGGACCATTTTTTCTTTACCATGGAGCAGCTGCCAATGCCCTGAACTTGAGCTCAAAGTTTGCATCTTTCTTTGTTAAACCCTCAATTTCAGAATCAACATTCTTTATCAACTCTTTCACTTTCAAAACGTTTTCTTCAAGAATCCTCATTTCTTCTTTTGCTTCAGCTAGCTCAACTTTCTTTAATGCAAGAACGTTTTCCGATCCATGTGACAAACTAACAAGCTTACTTAGCCTTGCGCGTAAAAATCCAACGTTCATGCCTAAACACTCGAAACCTTTCAATGTGTTGTCCCAAGTCTCAAGATAATTGCGAGGGGTCGAAATCTTACAAGCTCTAATGGCATCAGCAATGTTCACAGTTTCAGTAATCATTCCAGCAGCTAGCTTGACATTTAGACCACCAAGCAAATGGTCATGGAGAAATGAATTTTGGGAGCGGCAAAGATCATAGTATTTTGTATGAATGTGCAATGCAGGAACCTCCGAGTCAATGATCAGGCCGTCAACAAGAATGCTGAAACCAGAATAGTCCTTCACATCCTTGAATTCAACTCTTGATTCTGAAAATCTAATGCCCTCTAAAAGTTCAAAGCCATTATCACTATCATTTCCACATTGATCAGTTACAGGGCCGCGGTCCGAGTTTGGTAACAACATGGCTTCCTCATTTTTGTCACCTTGATTAATATCTAGGACAGGAGGCTCCAAGTATTTCTCCTCTTTTGCTTCACAAATTTTCATCTCTTCATCATGATCTATAAAGGTAATAATATCAGCAAATAGAATGTTACGTCGTATATCATGATTGAGATAGAAATTTAAAACCACTGCTTCTAAGTTCTAACCATACCAAATTCGATTGGTCTAGCACGAAAATCCAGATTTAGAAGACTAATAGCACCATCAATTTCTGTCAAGCAATTTTTTCTCATTATGTATACCTAAAACAGGGGAAACAACAATTAGGCCAATGCCTTACTATCCCTTTGGGACATCATAAAATTGCAACATACAATAACATTGTCACTTTCACGACAAAAAGATAGTCCAATGCACTAACTCGGGTCTGGAAAAAGATCAAGCCACGTTGTGTCTATAGTACACCATAGCAAATTCACTTTAGGATGGCACCAGTAAAATCGAAAAAATGATGACAAATTTAAGGTGTTACCTTGAATTTGGAGGGTTGGATCAATTGGAAGACCAAGACATCCCCTTCAACAAGGCTGTGAGCAATGGAGAAACCTCTCCAGCCCCCACTCAATCCATTCTTTTCAACGAGGTACTTGGTAGCCGATTCTTCATTATTTTCATCCACTAAAACAACAATGTCGTCATGTTTTGGCAAATGGCAAGCAGAAAAGTTCTTTGGGAAGCTCTGTTGTATTCACAAAAACAATTTTAGACCAAAGCACAAACGAAACTTGTTATTTTTCCAAGAAAATTTTGACTTACCAACCAAAATCCCCCACTGACATGTGAAGGGAGCATATACTTGACAAAACTAGGAAAATGAGGAGGCAAATTTGCTTGGACTTCTGCAGCTCGCAACATTGCGGATGAATTTGCATCAACAGAGCTGTGTTTCTGTGACTTCTTTTCAACGCTGGTAAAATCAAGAACCAAAAGCATTATCAAAAAGATAACAAAACCATGAAATTAAATTGATATTAAGTGTTTGCATTTCTGACACCGACCATATTTTAACCTTCTTTTTATCTCCACTTAGCACCTGACAGAAGAATTTTACAAGCACATTCATTAGTTTTAAAAAGAATATCACAGATCGCATGAAACAGGGGAGACAATTGGACCGTGGGTTATAATAGGTCAAGATCCAATCCGGGTTAGATCAAAATGCATTGAGTAATGAGCGGGTAAAGACTCAACCCGATCCAATTTTTACTAAATTAAATTTACTTTATTTGTTCTTTTTCAATATTTTAATACTTAATTAAATTATTTTTTTTATTTTGACTATATAAACATATCAAATTAAAAATGAATATTTTGACAAGATCTCTCGAGTCAATTCGGGTTGAGTATTAACTTAATTTTAAATGAATTAAAATGAGCTGGGTTGAAATGATTTAAGCTAACAAATTGAGAGATTATTAATCCATCCAAATTTCTACGAATTGGACGGGTTGAACGGGTTGCATTTTGCCACTCCCAGCAGAAAGAGTACCTTGCTAACCGGAAAAAAAAAGGGCATGACTAGAAATTCAAGATTTACATACACATTCAAGAAATGACTCCTAATAATCTTGGAAATGGATAGTCTTCAACTTTTGACCTTTGCTTGCCCCATAGGCAAACCTTCAAGGTCAAAAGTCAAAACTTGAAGTTAGCGGGACAAAAGTTTAAAATCACCCACCTCCAAGAACATCATTCCTACATTTGAAGCAAAAATGAACATAAAAAAGTGCTTATTATCAACACAAGGAGTAAAAACTGGCTCTCACCTTCCTCAAAGCCCTTTTCTTGAATTCCAATGCCTTTTTCTGGTTTAGTCATAAAATGGGACAACAAATTACAATCATTATAAGCAAATATTCCAAAGAAAAATTTGTAAAAAGTTGAAATGAAAACAATAATATTAGGAGAAGGAGTACCTTTGAGGAAGAAAGAGCTGGGCTTTTCTTGGAGGAATATAGAGAAGAAATGGCCATTTCAAAAGGTGCACTGGAAATTTTCTTACACCTGGTTAGTTTTTAAATATAACTAGTATTCCTACTCGCACGTTGCACACAGCAAAATGTAAAAAATTAATTATTTTAATAGTTTTATTATTTTATTATCAAATATTTTTTTGGTAAAATGTTATCAAATTTTTGAAATTATATAATTAAGTCTTCAAACACGAAAAACTAATACCATTCAATAATTTATATAATCACAATAGAAAGTACAAATTAATTACATTATTTAATTTAAATAACAATGACCTTAGATTCTTCTTCTCGAATTTTAATTTATACTTAATATTATAAATATATTATGAAATTTGCAATTATGATATGCTCAAATTTTTAAAAAAAAATCACATCAACTAGTTAGGATTTAGGATTTAATTTTATTTTTTAATGTAAATAAATAGAAATAAAAGATTCAACCTAAATTCAAAAAACTTAGGAGTCTAATATTATATTTATTCTTATCACCTAATCCTTTCACTTATTTCTTTAACTCCAAATTGTCATCTTGTTCTTAACACTCTACATCTCTAATAAATATTGGAGTAATACAAAATACTTTTGAATTGAAATACACAACATATCTAAAAAAAAGTAATTTTATAAATATTAAGCACATAAAACAAAATAAAAATTCGAAAATTCTAATAAGCACCATTTTTAAATTCACATCTTCATACTTTTCAAATTCTATCATGTCAAATTTTATGACGTAGAATAATATTACACACATTATATATTTAAATATTTTACTGCATCTATATTACATCTTTAATTAATATACTATTTTTGAATAGTTCAACATGCACGCAATGACTTCTTTCAAATAATATAAGATAATCTAATGTATGAATTCTAACTTATATATTTTTTCATAATCATCACAGAGGAAGTAATTATTACTAATAAATATTGTTATATATTGTAAATCTATATTATTATTATTATTTTATGGTAGGTTTTATTAGCACCTATTTGAATTATATTTACATTGTATTTTACTCTCTCAAAATAAATATCTTATGAATATTCAAATGAAATTATTTAATAAAATTGAAACCAAAAAAATTGTATAAGAACTCTAAATAATGAAGCAAATCGATTTGTTACGCACAAATGCGTTCAACAACAATTTGAAGAAATTTCTTTCTGATCTTACAATTTAAAGCACCATAATTTCAACAATGTGTACAATATAATCAATATTTTAAGACAATCATCTAACCGTTTACCTCTTTCTTCTCATAGCTTTCTCAATTTTTGCAATCAAAGTATATGTGTAATCTTGACTATTTGTATAATATAATAAGATAAATATTAATCAACTTATCAAAAAAATTCCATATACAGTAGTAAATTTTTTTCTTTAATTTAAATTAGAAGAAGTATTTAGGACTTTTAAATAGAATATTTTCTCACTTATAACCACTAAGAAACAATGTTGCAACAGCAAACAATAAAAATATAAAATAGTTGAATTTTTCAAAGTTCAAGATGAATGTTTGAAACTTTTTTTATATTTGCCCTTTCATTTATTGAACTTTTATATTTTCTAGAAAATAAATTACACTATATATTTATGATTTTATAAAG
>JAABOM020000096.1:7003382-7016938 GCA_011800125.2 Solanum clarkiae
AATGGGCGCTAATTTGACCAAACCATATCATGTTTCATTTGCATAGTACTAGTATTGTAAGATGTGGGGTGTTACACAATGATTGGCTCTTGGGAGCTAAAACTAGGAGCTTGTGAACTCCAATTCCCACTCTGGGCAGCTACCAGTTGGGTGAGCATAGTGATAGCTCCCCTGAAAGTTAGCTTTTGTAGTAGGAGTAGGTGAAGTAATAGCTGTCTATGGAGTCCCAACGACTCTAGCATGTCGATCCTGACCTCTCGTCTCTATCTGAGGAGGCGCCTCTAATGGGGAATTCTCAGTGTTGAGAGCTGAAGTGTCTCTTTGGGTGGCGGTACGCTTAGGAGGCATGATCTGCAAGCACGTAACACACAAATTAGATAGATACTTTAATAGAGTTAAACTCTATCCTACGAACTCGAAATTACAAGAAAGTATAACAATTTCTAATATCCTATAACCTCCTGCTTATAAAGTGTGGTGCACAACACAACCATAAACAAGACTCTACTAGACTCGGCTTCATAGACTCCCCAGGACTCTTAAATTCTGTACTTTGATACTAAGTTTGTCACACCCCAAGAGGGTTCCATTGGCGTGACCGGCACTCAGAGACTATTGCTAGCCCCCAAGTGAACTACTCAGCCTCATCACATTTATTCAATCACATTCTAAAAGCGGAAGACATCAATGAATAAGAAATACATAAATGAAAATTAATGATCGAATGAAAATCAAAGGCCAAAGGCAAAATAATCTATCTATCAACTAAGTAGGACTAGTGTGAAAGAAACTAGTTAATAATGACATCCAATCACAACTCAATAGTATAGTCTACAAAGCCTCTAAAATATCTGACTAAGTGGTGCTAATGAAAGACCCATGGCTACCTCAAAAGAAAACAAAAAGGCTAAAACTCAAAGCTAGAAGGAAAAACATAATATCCCCCGAAAGCAGGAGAGAACTCACCACTCAGCTGACTGCAAACAGGTCCTCAATGGGGGGCCTATTGATGACCGCTAATACCTGTCTCTGCATCATAAAAAGATGCAGATCTAAATGGACGTCAGTACATGGAATGTACGAGTATGTAAAATAGCAGAAAGAAACATGTAAAAGAAGAATAACAATAACTCAAATTAGTTCAACTCAAGAAGTAGGAAACTCAATCATCGTGTCAAGAGTCTAAAGTAAGAATGCAATTTAGATAATGACTACTCATCTATCATCTATGTCCCATCCACTCAGAGTACTATCAAGGCCTATATAGGAGTTTCTCTAATCGACAACCATCACTTGTGAGTCGATGATAATACAACAAAATACTTTGCCATGGTAAGGGACATCCCATCAGTGGATCCAAAATAGCAACATCAAGTCCTTTTTTGGGACAAAAGGAAACATCTGATTTTATGGTTCAATCCTCTACTCCAGTTACGTAGTTATTGAGTTCGAGTTGGGCTTACTCTTACTCAATTCGACGCTCAATACTCCTCCCAAGACTCAATATGCTCATAAGACCTCAACTCTATGGTTAACTCATTCACCTAGTCTCTATAGACATTTATCTACTTAACTCATCACATTAACTATCAGCTCTTTGGTTACAACATTTTAAGGTTCAGCTCTTAACTCATAAGGACTCCATCATGTATCATTCTTATTCATAGCATCTAGGAAAAAAAGTAGAGTTAAAGAATTTAGAGGTTCCATAGGCTCTTTAGACTCAAATTATACTCATATATGCTCATTTAAGTAAATTATGTAAAAAAAAAAAAACACGAATTCATGCTAGGGTTTATGTAGAATGGAAAAATCATCTAATTCAGGTATTTAATTCATAAAAATAGTAATTCATACAAGATTATGTATAAATACATTAGAATTTAAGAAAAACCTTCAAGAAACATTCATGGGAGACTCAATTTACCCACAACTCTATCAACAGGGTTATGGGGCACATGGAAGAACAGATGCCATGTTTTGGTTAGCCTTACATACCTGGGAGTTCTGAATCTTGAACTAGCTTGGAAGAATTTACAAGATTGTCTTCAAAACCTAGTCTTTTCCTCTCTTGAAACCTTGTTTCTACGTTTGAGAGAATGTTTTAGCGTAAAAAGATTGATCCGATATGTTTAGGGCTTTATTAAGGTGTAAAAACGTCAGGTTTAGGTTTTGAAAGGGTGAAAAAAGATAAAAATAACCTTTCTTAAAAAGCTAGTAAAAGTCTTCTATGGGTCCGTCTTCGGTCCGTAGGGACCTTTCCATTGGACAAATTTCAGCGTCTCTAGTTCACTTTCACGAGCCCAATCTACGGGTCGTAGAAGTTTCTACGACCCGTAGATGAGTCTGTAAAGTCTGGAACCAAAAATGTGAATTTTCAGGACTTTTTCCACGAGTTAGCAGATAGGCCATACTTTGATCCACGACCTATTTTGGGGTTTCGTAGAACAACTCTGCATCTAACAGTCTCCAGTAAAATGAACATAACTTTTGACTCGAACTTCAAATGAGGTGAAACCAGTTGTGTTGGAAAGCTAATTCAAAGAACATTCATTTGGTAGGCCATGGACCACCTAATTCTTTATGTGCTAAGAGTTATGATTATTTAAAGTTGATCCTGGCATAATCTAACACTAGGAACTCAATTTATAGGAAAGTTTTGAACTCAACTAAGTACTAAAGGTCTCTTATGACTCAATACCCTTCCCACATATAAGAATGAAGTTTGAAACATAGGTACATGTGAGGATAGAGGTATGGGGTGTCACAAATATAACATTCAACTGCACCATTCAACTAATATGAAGGTTTAAGACAATTATTTCAAAACTACACTAGGTTAAAAAAATATTTTATAGTAACTAGACTCACAAATTTGTTAAATCTGGCATATGTCCAATACCTTTTGTAGTTTAATTTTTTTGAGTTTCTAATTTCACCGCATTGTCTTCTCTTCATTTTCGGTCAATTTTAATTTCAAAAAATCTCTTTCTTCTTCAAGTGCTTTCACTTTTTCCTTTAGTCGATCAATCGAATTTTTACCATCTTTGAATCTATTTATTAAGGACATCATCAACTTAGATGATTGAAAATCAGCACATTTTGATGAAGGATCAATCCATCTAAAATAGTCACATCCACCATTTTTGTACAAACCATATCCGAGAATAAATATAAAAATTGTAGACAAAAGAATGATTTTAATTTTGAAAAATTTACAAACCTTTGGTGCTTTGCATCCAAAAATCTACGACATGGGTTCAATGGAGTCCTAGAAATTTTCAGATGACAATAGTGATCAGCACAATTGCATATATCGGCTGTATAGTTGTTTATAAAATTTTGTGACATTATTAAGAATTCCAAAGAAGAGTTCACTGAAATTTGAATATACAAGTCACTGGAATCAGACAGCTAGACAAAAAAAGAGAAAGAAATCCAAATAAATAGATTCACAGCTAGACAATCACGACGACAATGACCATCACGACGACCATGAGAAAAAATCAATAGTTAATCGAGAGCTAGAGGAAAGTACATGCCTAGAGAAAAAGAGACTGAAAAAGAAAAAGAAGAGAGAAATCAAGGATCAACATTGTGAATTTGAAAGGGAAAACATTTGGGATTTAGGGTTTATAAATTGGAAGGAAAAATGAGAATTTGAAAGTTAGGAGAGTTCCATTAACGGTGCTAACGAGAAGTTGATCAAATGGACGAAAATATGGCTGTCACGCTCCCTTTTGCATGACTTCCACACGCTTTGCCACGTAGGCAAAAAATGGTTAAGGGATTGAAATATTGGTCAATAGAGATGTTCAATAGGTACTTGTCCTACATAAAGTGTTTAAATGAAATATGCTTATAACAGTAAGGGCCGTATATGACTTTTAACCAAAAAAATAATGACGATGAATTTTGTTGATCACATGAATTCCGTAGTTAAATTTAACACTTTTTACTTTAATAAATATGTAAATATTACTCACATATTAAGGACCATTTAGGTATTCGCTTTTTTAAACTACATACGAAAATGCAAGAATCAATGATAAGCATATTGGTATTGAACCCATTTTTACAGTAAATACAATCCTCTTGTTATAATAAGGGATTTGATCATATGGTAAACGTTCTTCGCTTCCGATCTTAAGTTTATTAGTTCGAATTATCAAAGGAGCAAAATGGATGAAAGTTTTTAAAAATAAAAAATGAAAAAAGTATCCTCTTTTCTCCTCGCATTCGGTAGATGTTTGCGCGTGGAGCCACTTTAGCAGAAAATTACTTACAAATAAAATGTAAGAATAAACGTAAACATGAATATAATTTGACAATACAAAATAAAATGCACTTCCTAATCCTACTTTTTATAATATACAAAAAAAAACCTTAAATTGGGGTAGGTAAAGTCAATCCATCCGATGTTTGTTTGATTTTGACTAAACAATGAATCATAACCCAACAAATTCCATTAAACACTATTTCGTCATTTATATTTTTATGAATACCCAGAAAGTTCTCTTTTTTCTTGGTAGATAGAGAAGGTGATGCAGATCCAAAAGGTCACGAGGTTGCCTGGAAATTATGGTTGAAAAGAAGGCCTCGTTAAGTTGAACATTAACCAATAACCCACTTGAGGTGACTTTGGAGTTTAGGAATGAAACCAAGCTTTGAAATCTAAGCTTAATTTACAATTGAAGGATTCTAATCAGCTGCTAAATTGCATCGTCTGTGGGTCGAAATACCATGAAAGAACACACTATCTTTGATCAATTAGGTTCTAAAAGACAGCATTACAATTCTTACCACTGCACTAGCTAAAGGCGGGCAGCATTGCAGCTTGTGCGGTAGAATCCAATCTCGCTGAAGTCGATACATTGAGACAATGCAGCTGTGAGACTCTTTATATCCTCTAATGTGTGAGCTGCACTCAGAGCTATCCTTAACCTGAAAGAAAGGAGCGTTGAATTAAACTAATGTGAATATATATACACATGTTCCAACCATGTTTGATTGAACATGAGCAAACCATCATAGCTGCTTTAAATCACACACATTATCGATGTATTAACTTGCAGGCAAACAAATGGAAGTCATTGCTATACATTAGTAGGTTGAAATTTTCAAGAAATGGGCATGGTAGTGCCTTTGATGCCTTCGCATACAAACTATCCAGTTTACAAGTACTTCAGCCGACTCAAAAGTAACTGGTATGCGTGGCTCATGGAAGGTATAAGATGTATAGCTCACAGCCAAGGTTGCCCTCCATCTTTAAAGTTTATCTCCTCCCCTAGGGGGTGAAAGCAAGGTAAAAATGAGCCACCCAAAAAGCTTATATCATATGCATAAGTTAGGATAGCAGACAGCTGCATCAGAAGTTCCTCGAGCAGACTAACTAATGCAAGAAAAGAGCTCAAAGTTCCACATGAAGAAATAAGGAGGGAAAATTGACAGAATGATGTAACAAAAATTGCCATGAAGAGGATGCTGCTACAGAAAACAACAGAATCACTAAAAACTCCGGAAAGGGATACGAAAGCAACAAACCTGCAAGAGTTAGGGGCCACTGTTGGAGGTCTTATTGCAGTTATGTGGAAGCCAAATTCCAAAAGATGTCTGCTTAGTAGAGATGATATATTTAGGAAAAGATTAAAATAGAGAGACAAACGGACTGACAGATGCTCAAAAGACAGTGGGAAACCTGCTAGCTTGCAAGGCTGTCGCTTCACTTCCCACTATAAGGGAAATGATTGGACTTGTTATGGGAATTCCTGTCAGATTACGGAAATCCTGAACCCGGGTCCATATAGCTCTTCTACGCCACATCTCCTTTTTTGACACAATAACAGCAGCTGCATAAGTCATACCATTAAAAGTGTACAGGTTAGCTACATTTTTTATAAGAGAAAAAGCAGTTAGCCACATAGAATGCGAAGGACAAAAACTGTGTGCCACTAGTTTTCTGCTCCTCATATTTCTTAATATATCTAATTCTCTGTTTGACTTTATCTTTTCCAAATAGTATAAGAAAAAAAGGAAATTGTGTAACTCAGGGAACTAGAAACACTGAAATTTTGTCTAAAGTCATAAGAGCAATAACGAAAATCACTATTCAACTTGGTAGATTTACCGTGTGCAGCAGCAGCTATGGGCACCGGGGTAGATGTTGAAAATATGAAAGAGCGGCCCCTGGACTGTATCAATTGCTTCCATTTCTTGCTGTTCATTTAGCATTTCAACCCCAAAAAGAGAAGAAGAGTAAACAACATTTCTGCTTTAAAATAACAGTAAATTACTAGCTAAGTAGTGCATCAAGGTCAAATATTTCAGTATTATTAAGGAATTTGACTTTCATAAAAGAGAGAGGGTTGATCTATAATTGACATATTCAACACTACTTCATGTCCTGCTGGTTGTTGAAAGAACTCCATGTCTAAAAAAATAAGCAGCCGAAAGCAAAAAAGGAAGAGAATACTTTAAATTTTATGGATAAGAATTTCAACTTGAACTTAAGAGGTATAGAGCTCAAAATTCAGAACCCAAGGAACTTCTGTGTGATCCACATAAGGAAAGATAAGAAAAATTGGTCGCATGACAAGTTTACTTCGAGTTTCTAGTTAATGAACAGAGACTGGTTCCAAATGCTGTTCAACTGCCAAATCATTTCAACCTTAAAACTCGCAGCAGTAGATGAAAAAGTAGTGCTCATAAACTGAATACTTGTGTCCTAAAGATTAATCAAAAGAGGAGTGGACTTAAGAGCCCACGCAATCTCCAGTGGAGTAAAATATAAAGAATCTGTCCACGTATACACATAATATACAAGTGGGCATGCACACAGAGATATACATTTTACTATTACTTTTGGAGTACCTGCATGCTATATATCCACCATGACAACCTGCTGCCTTACTCAGAGTACCAATGCAAATATCCACATCACTGATGCAGTTGAACAACTCTGCGGCACCACCACCGGTTTTGCCACAAACAAATGTTGCATGAGCCTAGAAAGTTGGAGGAGGAAAAGAACAAAATGTTGCATGAGCCTAGAAAGTTGAAGGAGAAAAAGAACAAAAGTTTTCATAATAATTATGCATATCATAGTCGAATCAGTTCAACAATTATGTAAAAATTAAACCTTGTAAGCGATAAACGATTATACTAAGGATGAAATATCAAGAGATGGAAGAACTCAAGGAAAGTAAATGAACATGGACACTATAGTGCTTTGGAACTATTTCACTAGTGCTATCTGCCTAATGAAGAAACACAATGGATACTCATCAAAGAGGAAAAATTAGTATTAGATCCAAAGGACGAAAGCAAGATTCTGAGGAACAAAATAAGATAAATATGGCTTTCTTTACTAGAAGTTTAAAGACTTACATCATCAATTGCCAACAAAAAGCCATGCTTCTTACGGAGTTTCACAAGCTCAAGCAGTGGTGCAAAGTCTCCATCCATACTAAACAAGCTGGTAAAACAAGGACAAAATCAAGTCCTTGCAAAAGAATTATAGAAAATGCTCCTCTGATTTCTGTTTATATGCCACTTATCCATCTTTGCACTGCTAAAAGATCGTAAAAGTAACTACATTTAAAATGCATCTAGGTATTGGTCGCGAGAAAATTGATTGATGCTCACTCATTTTTCTTTTTTCGTAATTTTTCCTTCTTTTTCATCCTTGTGCTTCAGGATTTTTCAGATGATGACAGTGCAGATGGAGTTGATAACAAGTGAAACTTTCAATCATGACTAACCTGTCAGTAATGACAACTTTTTTCTTCATTGGGCAATTTGTTCTGTTGAAAGACAAATATATACAAATGAAGAACAGAATAACATCCACCATAACTAGAAACCAAATCAAGATAACATACAATAACTCATTAAGATGGTGCACATCACAGTGCCGATAGACAAAAGCAGCTACGCTTTTCTGTTTCTCAGCTAGACGTATGCCATCAATGATTGACGCATGATTCAGGGCATCGGAAAAAACAGCAACTCTTTCATCTATTGAAGCTTGACTGCCTTTCGCTAGGAGCAGACTAACATTTCCTATAGCTGTCATGAAGGTCATATTGGCTGAAAAGCCTGTGGGACAAAGAAGGCAATCCTAATACGTAAAATCAGAGCATCAGTTTGGATCAGTCATTCACTGAAAGTATGTCAGTTTTTGGATAAAAAACCCAATTTAGAACCATTGCTAGTTAAAAACATTCCATAAATTTGAAAGATACATCCACTCATCATAACACTATGCAGAGTCCTAGATGACGATTATGGAACTTTGAAATATTTACTTCAGCATCCAGGTGGTATAAGAATAGAAGAAACACAAATTAGATGATATGATTTAATAGTTCATTGTCATCAAGCAAGTGGCAATCGGTTCCTTATTTGCCGACATTTGCAGCTAGGTGTGAGCACCTAGTTTATTAAACAAAAAAATTTTTCTTCACTACATAAATAATAAACACGCAAGTTTCTTTCTGTGGTGTACAAGACATCAGAAGCAATTGGCAAAAGGTAACTCTTTTTTGTGCTTTATTTGTGTGTGTCTGTGAGGGGGAGAGCTGAGAACATAAGCAGGAGGAAAAGAACATGTACATATTTTGCTATAACAAATTCTTTTGAGAGCAGTCCCCCTTCATGCCCAAACACAAGGTACAGAGTTCCCTTGCTCATTAATAAAATTCCCAAGTTATTTCCCAAATTCTAGAAGGAAAAGATAGAATGGAGAATAAGTGAGGTCCTAACACCTTACAAGCTCCTGCTTTATTATGTCCTTGATAGATAATCTCCCAACTAAGCAAGTTCACCAAATCAAATTATAACCTTGAAGAGTTGACTAATGGAAAAGATAATACCTCCTTGCTTTTCAACTCTGCCAGTGATGACTCTAACAATCTATGATAATTCGTATAACCACATATTAGCGCAGAACCTCTTGGACCCATTCCATGATTTTGGACTGCCTGAATACAATAATCGGAGAAAGTTAGCCAACAGGACATGATAGCATTATAAGAATTCATTAAACAAAATGCTGAAGACGCGTTAATAAAATGCCTGTGTTGCAGCTTTGATAACTGAGGGATGGGAACTCAAGCCCAGATAATCATTTCCGGAAAATAGAATCAACTTTCTGTATCTTCCAGCACTTTCCCCTGCTTCAGTATAAGCAACGCCACTACCACCAAGGTCATCTCCTATAATTGATCAAGAGTAAGTGATGAGTGCAACATTTCAGCTTGTTATGATAATTCATACAAGAGACTGTGGCGATGCAGTATCGCAAAGTATTTCTTTTTTGTAAAACTTGTAGCTTTTCCTAAGGTAACATCCTTCAGCCTTTTTACAAGAACTGGCACAGCATGCACGAGTGATGCAACTAGGAGGTAAATGAAGCTACCACTCTCTGTACCAATCTATGAGACAATTATTAATTTTTTATTTTTTTGATGTTCTAAAACATTTAGACACAATTCCATTTTTGCATGACTATCACAACTGTCCAGTAAGTTTCTCAGATGATTAGTCAACTTGATAAATTTATATACTAAAGTCACTTTTCTTTGTTTTGTATCAAAGAAGTCACTAAATTATTCATTTGTTTCATAAAAGCCACTCGCCAGAAATTTACATAACACCACTGGAAAATTCACTTTGTTTTGTTGAAGGTGAAATTCAGTGTTACCAGAGATAATGGCTCATATAACAGAGTGCAAATAAAAAGATGCATTTCTCTTGAGAATGAAGTAGAAGAGAGATAGTTAAAAGACATTATTCAATAATAACATACCAAGTGTAATCCTACAAGTGGAGTCTGGGGAGAGTGGGGTGAACGCAGACCTTACCCTACCTTGTGTGGGGAGGAGAGGTTATTCCCAATAGAAACTGGCTCAAGAAAAATGTTTTCAAAAAAACAAGTTCGGCAAATGCAAGAGTAGAAGCTATGGTCAAAATACCGTAGAAAACAGAAGTACTAAAAACAAAAATAGTAAAGATAATCCAAGTAAAAGAAACAACTGTAGTAATACAATTTGAAAAATAAGATAGTAATAGAATAATAATAATTTTTTAGGGCCATCGGATTGGGTAAAACCTGAATTAACCATGGTGCACTTGCGGGAAACTCCTAAACGAGGGCCTGTGCACCCCCGGGATTAGTCGGGGCTCTAAGAGACTCAGACATCCGGTGCAAATTAAAAAAAAAGAATAATAATAATGATACGGGTAAGTAGAGAGTAGACAAGGTGCTCTGAACTAGAACTATGCACTCCTATAAGAAAGAGTGAAATCGCTCAACTAACTACATACCCTCTACCCTAATCCTCCACCTCCATACTTTTCTATACAGGAGCATGTCCTCAGTGAGCTGAAGATATGACATGATTGGCATGTCTAATCACCTCTTCCCAATGTTTCCTCGAACTACCTATACTTCTCCTTAGACCTATCATTATCAACCTATTGCACCACCTGATTAGGATCTTGTGCTCCTCCCTTTTACATGTCCAAACTATCTCAATTCCATTTCCTACGTCTTGTCCATCACTAAGGTCATTCCATATATCTCCAATACTAATCTAAAGCATCCCCACTCCACTACATTCATCTTCTAAACATGTGAATGCTTGGCTAACCAACACTATGCCCTATAGAATAGCTAGTCTAACAACCACTCTGTAGAAATTACTATTATGTCTCGGTAGCACATTCTATCACATAATACACCAGATGCAAGCTGGCATTTTATTCACCCCACTCCAATTTGATATGTGACATGGATTGACCCAAGATACTTGAAGCTTCCTCTCTTAGGGATGGCTAGTTGACAATCCTCACTTCCACATCCACCTCATGTGATATTACATTGAACTTACACTCCATCAACTCTATCTTATCCATGTTCAACCTTGAAACCTTTAGGCTCTAGGTTCTGGCTTCAAACCTCCCATCTATTATTAACTTTATCATTTGTGTCAGCAATCAATAGTTTGTCATCTTTAAATAACATACAACATGGTAACTCTCCTTGAATATGTCGTGTTAATTCATCTATCACCAAGACAAATAAAAATAGGCTAAGAGTTAATCCTTGGTCCAACCCTATCTGAAAAGTGCTTAAAGTCTCCTTCCACAGTTCTCATCGGGTTTGGCTCAATGGTACACGTTTGTTGATCTCCCTGACATGAATCTGAATTGGTTCTTTGAAATAGACACATGCCTCCTCGTCCTCATCTACCACCTTCTGCTGAACTTTCATAGTATGACTTAGTAGTTTAATACCCTTGTAGGTGTTATAATATTGAGTATCACTCTTGTTCTTGTACAATGGGACCACTTTACTCCGCCTTCATTCTATGGGCATTTTAGTCATCCTAAAAATGACATTAAAGTAATAAAAGAACTTGGTTGACCACTTAATTCCTACTTTGCACACGCTCTGGAAAATCCATAGGAATTTCGCCTGGCCCAATCGCTCTTCCCCCTCTCATCTTATGAATGCCCCCTTGACCTCTTCAAACTTTATACGTCTATAATACCCAAAATCTCGATTGCTCTCGGAGTATTCTAAATCACCCAGCATAATATTCTTGTCCTCCTCCTTCTATGCTTTTCATCTTTGCTTAATGTGTGCTCTTCCACCAATAATGTTATAACACATTATTCATTGCAATTTAAAGAATTCATAGAAAGACATTGAATAAAACACGATAATCAGATACTCCAACTTGCATCTGATGAAAAGGCTAAAATAAGCAAGAATCAAGTTCAGCTCAAGTACAATTACAGACACAAAATGGTTGCAGCCTCATTGGCCACAAAACATGCATCACGGTGAAGCTACAACTTAGACAAATTTAAGGCATCTTAGAGCAGCAAATTCTGCCAACTTATCCAACTCAATTACGGGAGGTACCTAACTGAGATGTTACAACAATGTAAAAGAAGCTAGGAGCTGCACGCCGCCGACCCTTTTACACAAGTAAAACCAGTACGGGTAGATCACATTGAATGGGTTCCCGGCAATGGTGACTATTAAAGAAATTAATGAATAGTTTCATGACTTTTTCTTATATATAAAATAAAGAAAAGTGAGTATAATAGATAAAATTCATCAAGTTGAGTGACAATTTGAGAAGTTAACTCCACAACTATCAATATATACTAGTCAAATTTCAAACTTTTTTTATATCCAATCAAACTAAATTTTCCACAGATTATATTTATATCTTCTGTCATCAAATTTGGAATTAGGGAAAATAAAAAAGGAGAATGGGAAAAAAGAGAAATTATACCAGGAGAGGGAATATCTTGAAGCCATTTCTGGAATGTGGTCTCTGAAATCTCTACTTCGACTGAGGCTCTATCCCATTGGCGCAATCCATCGAAACATTCAAACTCATCTGTATGTGAATTATCGCTGGAGAGATGAATTGGCCTAAGTGAACGAAGGAGTTTACGGGACTCCAGTTCCTCAAGTGTCTGCTCAACCCATTCGTTCCAAGAGTTCATTGCCAAGCAACGGAACGGCGGGCGTGAAGAACAACGTGAAGGTTGTATGCACACTTTTTGGAAAGAGATAAAAGGAAATCAAAGTTGATTTCGTTTTGTTGTTAACCTACTTTTCTGAGGGCCCGTCAAGATTCTTGTCGTTTTAGTTAACTAAACTCACTTGTGCATATATTTTTTTCCCACTTACATTCAAGCCCCCAATTAAATTTTGATTTTTGGGTGATGCAAATGAAATATCATTACCACTGCATCACAATCTATGTTGGTCAATTATTGAATAAGTTAACTCATGTGTGTCAAACATCATGTTGAAAAAATAAAAAAAATAAACAAGAAAAGTATACAAATTATTTGCAAAACATAAAAATATATTGTGATCGATAATATCATTGAAGCATTGAGAAGTTTCACTGAACGATTGAAACAAATCTCAATAATATTATGATAATATATAAATATATGTGAAACAGTTTAGAATGATATCATGCTCATGTATAATATATATGATGGTATTATGAAGGATTGAGTAGTGTCTTATTGAAGGACTAAAGCAGTTTTCTATGATATCATGTCAGTGTATAGATATATTACGATGGTATCATGCATAGAGGATTGTGGAGTGTCTCATTGGAGGACTATTTTAGTTCTTCATGATATCATATTAATATATAGATATATCATGATAGTATTCTGAAAGATTGAAGAGTGTCATACCGAAGAATTTGTTAGTATATTTCGTGATGAAGAAACTTAGACAACTCAATCATTTTCTTGGCTTGAAGGTTGATCGCAATGAAAAAAACTATTTGCATCAGCAAAAACTATTCAAGAGGTTTGTTGAAGAAGTTTGGAATATTCAATTACAACTCAGTCTTAACATTAGTGAATCCAAATAGTAAGATCCTCATGAAGGGAAAGACTTGAAAGATGCAACATCATATAATTGATGGGTTGTTTGATCTACTTAAATTTAACAATATCTAACATTTCTTACATAATTGGTGTAACTAGTTAGTATATGCAAAAAA
>JAABOM020000096.1:7026838-7042848 GCA_011800125.2 Solanum clarkiae
ATGTGTGTGGATGTAGCCATGAGGTAGGGGAACAAGACAAACTTTGTTTTCCAACACATGTTATGTTGAGTGTCGTTAACTGATAATCTGTAATACTAAGTTGTTAAACCTTTCATGCAATTTCAAGAACCTATGACAGAGAGGTTTGATAATCTAATAGGAAGAACAGTATTAATGTGTGTGGATGTAGCCATGAGGTAGGGGAACAAGACAAACTTTGTTTTCCAACACATGTTATGTTGAGTGTCGTTTTTTTTCAAGTAATATCATGATGACATTGAGAAGTAACTGTGAGGATCGGAAATATGATTCAGAGCTGTATTACCTAAGATATGTTATGCTCTATCCCTAATATTTTCTGTTTTTTGGGGTTGATATATTTGAGTTTAGGGTCTTCGGGAAACAACCTCATTATCTCTATAAGGTAGTGGTAACGTTTGCGTACATTTTACCCTTCCTGGACCCCACTTGTGGGATTTCGCTGGGTATGTTGTTGTTGTTGTTGTATGTTATGCACTGAATCTTTTTATTCTGCCCCTTGTATATCAATTTAAGCATCTTGCGAAGGATACTTCTGTTGCCTAGTACTATATCTTCTTCCTCCCTAGCTCACTAACCTTCTCTTTGGAATTGATAATTTATTTTATTTAAAGTTTTTCAATCTTTCAATAACTTCTTAAGAATTTGAGTACCCCATATGACCGAAAGAAGGTGGAACTATATATCTTGTAGTTCTCTTGATCATTCTTTCAGATATTTCTTCATTCATAGTTCTCTACTTGTCTCATTAAAAAAAATGGCTCCCAGTGGACAAAGCATGCTCATTAGCTGGGTGGCACCCCACAGGGTGTGATGTAGAAAGCCTACCCTAATGCAAACATTAGTGTCTGCATCCATGACTTACTGTGACCTATAGGTACCATGGAGAAAACTTTACCGTTGCTCCAAAGATCCTTTTCAAACTTTTGTTATGCACCAGTATAGGTCATGTGCCACTTTAACTTTGTACACAGTTCCTTGTCTGAGAAGAGCTGCATCAATTGAGGAAGAATATGAGGCTGCTGGAGGTGAAGTTCTTCTTGATAATGAGGAGAATGATGGTTGGCTGGCAACTCATGGCAAACCGAAAGGTATCTAGTATATCAGTATATTCCAATAATAAATTGAGTTTAATCCATTTTGCCTTGTGACATTTTGGCCCATTTATTTCTTAGAAAACAATGGTGCTGAGGATGATAACTTGCCATCTATGGAAGCATTAGAAATCAACAAAAAGAACACTATCCAGTCAATCCCATCATACTTTGGATGCGAGGAAGAAGAAGACATACCTGACATGGGAGAGTATGAGGAAGCTGACAATCTTATAGACACAGACCCTGTACGAAGTTGTCTCTCTCTGCATGGATTATTGTTTTGAAACTGTGTAATTCACGTCTAATCTTAACTGCGTACTGTTTCACCTTGTATTTGATCTTAGCAAGTCCTATCACAGTGGTTTTGTGCAGAGTCATGATCCTATCTGTTGTCTACCTGTCTCTAGTGGTTCATGCTCATAATCTAAAACTCCTGAAACTATTTCGATGTGGTCTTTGATGATGATTTCCTGGTTCTCTAATTGATAGTTTATATAGAAAGCATTTTTATTTTATTTGGTTAATTGTTCCTACAGGTGTCACAATGAATGCTTTTATAATCAACTTGCCAACCAAATGGCTCTCCTTATAGTGTCCATGATCTTTAGAGTAAATGTGTATCTATTCTACAAATAATGTGTATTTTAGAAATAGAGCTATTGAACCCTTTGGGGTGGCCCATCCTCTTCATCATAAATGATCTGCTTGCGCGGACTTCCATGTTGGAGGTCTCAAGTTCGAAACCCCTTGCCTGCGAAGGGGTTTGCCTTTGGGGTTGTGCTAGTGGCACCAGGCTTGCCCAGTGTGTGGTTACCTCTCCTTTGTGGTTTGCGAGCTATCGCATAGGAACGGTGGTTTTACATTATGCGCACCCAAAGCGTAGCGGCTGTGAGTCTCCCTTGTCATTAAAAAAAAAGAAATAGAGCTATTGAAAACTAACCGGTTGGTATCGTTAGTTTTTTAAACAGCTAAAGATAGATACTGAATGTCATAGAAGTGTAGTGACTGTTCACGTGATTCTTTGTTAGTTAGAGATTGTTAGCATCTGTTAGCATCTCATTGCTCGCACATGAACCTGAGCTGGTGTGCAAGATTTTAAAATAAGCTTATCACCACAGAGAAGGCTTGAGGGATCCTTTTGGAATCTTTCTTGATTTTTTCTTTTGGGAAACTGGTAATATGTGTATATATATGTTAGATCTGCACCATAACAGTGCTATCTACAATTACAAGATCCCAACCATACTTAGGGCTACTGCTTCACAAGGAGCCTGGCATATCAACTAGTGATTCAGTCTTTTCTACATAGTTTTCTTTACACCAAAAATTAAATAAAAGAATACAATTCATCTCGACTTTCTGCAAAAAATTGCTTTTGTCTTCAAAAATTCTATAGTTTCTCTCTTTCAATTGTCGTCCATATACAGGCTAGGACAAGTTTCCATCACTTCGTATGTCTCATTGTACCACCATTATAGTTCTAGCACTTAAATCACAGCTTGTTGCTGACATAGACCATCTAAGTCCTACAAAGTTCAAAAAAAGTTGCTATAACTGTCTAATTATAGGACAATGTAGAAACAGATGGCTATTGTTTTATCTGGCTGCATCACACGTATAACATCTAGAGCATAGATGAAATCCCCTTCTTCTTAAGTTTTCCTGAGTGAGACATGCTTCTCTTGCTACAAGCGAAGAAAACATAAAGACTTTGTAAGGGGCCTTAGTATTCCACATGAATTTCCATGACAACCGGTCAAATTGTGCATTTTGCCTAATATGATGGTTGTATGCAGATTTGACAGTATAGACTCCACCACTTCCAGGTTTCCAGCACAACATATCCTCAGATTCAAACCTTGAAAACATTCCAAGGTATTGAAAAAGTCCACAACTTTTTCCAATCCCCAATCATGTAATAATCTTCTAAAAGTGATATTCTATCCATGTACTCCTTTAGCTGATTCAAGGTTAATATCTGATAAAGTAGCAATAGTGTAGAAATCAGGGAACAGAACTTTTAAAGGACCATGCCCAAGCCAGTTGTCATGCCAGAAGAGAATTTTCCTCCCATTGCCAACTTTGACTCTCATATTTCTAGCCAAACATGGCCACAAGGATCTAATGGCTCTCCAAATTCCAACTCCAAAGGGACAATTCACTTAATTAGAGCACCAGTGGTCATTTTGGCCATATATATCATGCACAAATCTCCTCCATAATGCATTATTATATCTCCATAACCATTTCATCAACAAGCTTTGATTATGGGCTTTGAGGTCTTTAATGCCAAGGCCTCTATCCTTTTTGCTGGTAATGAGGCATTCCTATTTGACCAAATAAATTGCTTACTTTACTTTGTTTCCCTGCCGAATAAATTCCTCCTTCAGGAGTCTAATCTTTTCAAAACCTTAGAAGGGACAGGAAACAAAGACATGACATTAAGTAGGGACAGCATCTAATACACTATTGACTAGAATGATATTGCCACCCAATGATAAATATTGCCTCTTCCTGTTAGAAAGCCTTTTCTCACACCTTTCTATAACACCATTCCAGATTCCAGAGCTTTACTTTTTGTGCCACAAAGACAATCCTAGATACACAATAGGTAAGGATCCACCTTACACCCTAGAACTCCTGCTAAAACTTGGATGTTGTCCGCTTTGTTGAGTGGGAAAAGCATACTCTTATTGTAGTTTACATGTAGCTCTGATACTGCTTCAAAAATCACTAGGATGGTTCTTAAATATTTGATTTGGTTGATATCAGCATCATAAAAACCAGTGAATCATCAGCATATATAAATGAGTGATCTCAGTACGGTTGTTCTCCCCATTGCAGCTTAGAATCCTTTCAAGAAGCTCCTTTCCTTTGCTATCTGAAACATCTGGTTCAACCCTTCCATCAGAATAAGAAATAGAAAGGGCGAGAGGGAATAACCTTGTCTCAAACCTCTTTTGATGGGAAAAAACCTTGTGGAGACGCATTCACCAAATCTGAAAATTTGTAACAGTCTTTATGCAAAAAGAAATCCATTTGATCCACTTCACACCAAATCCCAAATCGTTTAGAACTTTAAGAAGAAAGTTCTGATTAACATGGTCACAGGCTTTCTCGATATCAAGTTTACATAGGATGCCTTCTTCCTGTCTATTAAGTTCGAATCAACACACTCATTGGCTATCAAGGCTGCATCCATAATCTGCCTACCTCTTATGAAAGCCATTTGGTGACCATTTATCAGCTTGTTGATCACATGAGTAGCTTAGATATGATTTTATACACACTCCCAATCAAACCAATGGGTCTGAAATCTTTAAGTCTACTAGCACCATTCTTCTTGGGAATTAATGCAATATAAGTTGCATTAAAGGTCTTTCCAAAGTATTCACTTCTATGAAAATTCCTAACAGTATTCATCAGATCTTCTTTCACAATCTCCAGCAACAATGAAAAATCCCCATAGATTAGCCATGTGGGCCTGGGGCTTTGTCAGCAGCACATACTTTCAGACAATCTAACACCTCTTGTTCTTCAAAATCCTTTCCATTCATTCTCCTGTTCAGTAACTTTATAGTCACCTTGAAAGTTGAAATTGGGTTTCCAAGCTTCTCTCTCACTGTAAAGTTTGTGATAGAATTCCACAATCTCTCCCTAAATACTTTGTGGATCAGTTCCAAGTAATACTCATATCTTGTCTTTTCTTGTACTCATTAGTTGCCTCCAATTTGACTTTTTCCTGGGATAATATATTATATATAAGAAAATTCTATTTGACACAGTTATGTGCAAGAAAACTCTTTTCAAACTTTCTGAAGCTGTCTTTCAGTTCAATGACTACTGGCTACATTCACATTCTTTTCCAAAATAAAAGAGAAAGAATGCTTCTCTGATCTTTGTTTGGGCACAAAATTCAGTTTGTCGGATTTTTTAATTCTTTCTTGTAACTAGGAAACTTTCCGATCTTTGTAAATTATCAGCTTTGAGATTATTCCATTTAGTACCAAAAGAGTTAACTTCTCATGATTAACAGGCTACCCTTCAGAGCACATATCTTGTGGCCAATGAGCCTGATGATGACAACATTCTAAGAACACGAACCTATGATGTCAGCATCACGTAAGTCAACGTTATACATTAGATTTTGTAATATTGGCTATTTCATGCACTTCCGATTAAAGAGAAGTGCTAATAACTGCTATGCCAAATGTCCATCTGTACTTTTGTAGGTATGACAAATATTACCAAACGCCTCGTGTGTGGCTCACTGGATATGATGAGGTAAGTCAACATAAAACTTTTCATTGCCTTGAATATGCATCATTGAAGACTGCATTTTTTGTATTATAATGGAAAGAGTTGCAAGATGGTCGGACACATTTGTGGAATAATAACTTAGTAACCATATATTTGAAGAAATGGATGAAACAATGAGATCTCACCTGGATTTATGGGTGTTTTCTTTTTGAGGTGGGGAGGGGGAGGGGGGGTAGTGTATAAATCTAGTGGTGTATTTTTGAGAAAGTTGTTTTTTCTCCTGTTGCCTCAGGTGAATTGCTGTCAGCTCAAATAACTAAAAGAGTGCTTTTTTGTGTTTTTCTTTCTGATATCACTTTCTTTATATGCTCAGTAAAAACAGACCTCATTATGCTGATTATACATTATTTTTTAGTCTTATCCAAATATGAGAGTGTAATATTGTGTCAACTTAAGTAGATTTGATACTTAGCATGAGGTTGTTTTTCTTCTTTATGTTACACCAAAATACAATTTGTGCACATTTCTGCAGAATTTCTGCGCAAAGCATGCTTCAGTCATCTTAGTCTTAATTCTATGTACACTATACAAGATCTGCGCAAAGATGAAATTTTGAACCAATGTGGTTCTCCCTGTTGAAATTTTCTGAAGTTTCTATTCCTAAGATACTTGAAAATATCCTTGTACATAAGTATATACATTAAATGTTGCATTCAGAAGATTCTCTTTTTTTCAGAAATGCATCATGGTCTTTTGGGAGACTTCATGTCTGATTGCAAATGCAGTGAACCATATGTTTTTACAACTGTGAGGGTGATCTTTCTTCCGTAATAACATTCATAATGTGTAATAAGTGCTATACTTGATTTTATGTGACAGTCAAGGATGCTTTTGCAACCAGAGCTCGTACTTGAAGATGTCAGTCAAGACCATGCACGCAAGACGGTGAGATACATCTTTTAATTCTTGATGTATGTTGGCAGACATCTTTTAATTCTTGATGTATGTTGGGACTAGCTTAAGTAGGTTTCTCCATGCTGCTGTTTTTCTGTAAATGAAATTGCAGCAGTTCGGTCCAAGTAATACAAGACATTCAAAGTTAGAAATTTAGAACACTGCTCCTTGTCTAGTTTCTTGAGAAGTTCTAGCCTAGATGGTATTGTTGTTTGCTTGGTAATCTCAGGGCTTTGCATTTTTCAGTTACAAGGAAGAAATTCACCTGCCTCTCTATCTCTATAAGGTAGTGGTAAGGTTTGCATGCATTTTGCCCTCCCCAGACCCCAGTTGTGGGATTCCACTGGATATGTTTTTTTTAGGAAGAAACTCACCTAGAGAATTGGTTCAGCTTACCTATTTAGTTATTTGAAACATCCATTCCAACTGTTTAAATAAAAAATTTAGTATGATGGTGTGGTGAAGGTTTTGGAAATTATCCTGATCTGTGTGAAGTGATGAATGTAATATCCTGCAAACCTATATCAAACATGGTCTAGTTGTTTGGTTATAGGCGGTTAGATTCTTTCTTGCTAATTGGCATCTGGAAATCAAGTCCAAGTGCATGCATTCAACTTATCGACTTTTCCCCATGTTGTTTTCTTTATCCATTTTTTTCTTTTATTTAAATTTAAATTTTGAAGTGAAAACTAAATGTGATAGTTTGTCAAAAGTTTGTTGCTTATACCTCCGCTCCCTTCCCCACTACAACTACTAGCCTCCTCCGAACTCAGATCATTGCCATCTATTGGATTGGTAATCAACCATTCCTATAGACACTCACTCTCTCCCTCCCTTCCCCCTCTTTTCTCTCTTTCAAGCTTCCAATTGAGCCACTTTCTAAGAAATTCAACTAAATGAGGCAATGATTTGTTTTACCCATTTGACCACTATAACTCTTTTCAAGGCTCCTTTGTTCCTTATACATAATAGAGCTTGAATGCTTGCTCTGTGTTGATACAGCTTATGGGTGAATAACATCCTGCGTGAGGGTTTCTTATCTAAACCCTAGTTTTTACTGGGTTTGTGATAGACGCCAAAACTGATTTGCAAAACGGTAATTGCCATATGCATTCAGTACAAAACTAAACCCGCCAAGGACTATTTCAGTTGACCCAACGATATCCATTTTAGTGGACTAAAAATTTTTGTTCATGTACCAAATAGTAGATGGCAATTTAACAACTGAATAAACCGTCACACTGATTATCAACTTCCTTTCCTTCTATTGCCCTTTCTCTTGTTTAACTATAACAACTTTTCTGTCGATGAATAATCATTCATTCTCAAAATTTTTAACTCAGGTGACCATTGAAGACCATCCACATCTTCCAGGGAAACATGCTTCTGTGCATCCTTGCCGACACGGGGCTGTGATGAAGAAAATTATTGATGTTTTGATGTTGAGAGGAGTTGAGCCCGAAGTTGACAAGTACACTCTAATTTCTCTTCTAGTATCCATGTGTTTCCTGCTAAACATTATACATATTCTCACACACATAATACCCATATGATTTGGTTACGTGGGGATACTTGGAACTCGTAGGTGTATGTCTGATAAAGCATGCCCAGGGACATTAGTTCTGTATGTATGTTACATTGAAAAGAGCTATACTATTTAGCGACAAACCAGATCGGGGTTCTGTTCATGGCATTTATTTTTCAAGAAAGTTGTTACGTTGACATCCAAATTTTTAGGGATTCGGTGCTGTCTCTCTTGATAGGCATTACCTACCTTGCACATTGTTCTTCACATCTGTCTACCACGAGAAGGTTCCCTGCAGCTTGTCACGGACTTGGTCGTGATTCCAACGTACCGTGCGGTCTAGCGAACTTTTCTCTCTTAAGTAGCAATCCAAGCAAGAAGCAATCCAAGAAAAGCAAAGCATTGTAAATCCTTCAAGAGTTCTTTAAGACAAAGTTTCTTTCTTTGTTCCTCTAAAGTTCAAGTTCCTTCGTGAAGTTCCTTAGCAGGAACATATTTTAGCAGTGGTAGACATGGTAGTAGAAATCATATAAATAGAATTTCATCCTGATCAGAAACAGAATACTCAGTTTTTGAAGAAATATTTAGCCCTTTTGTTGGAACAAAAATTAATGCACTGTGATGATAATATCTATTATGTTGACATAACCGATATATTATTTCAATCCTATCCCCCTCCATCTAGGTTTTACCAATGACCTCAAGTTATTGATTACAAAATGTAGTAGTATACTTTTGACATCAATAGAATAGTTGGGAACAAGAATTATTATTGACACTTCTATAATTTTAGATAGAAATATAATTCTTGTTTCCTTAAGACTATTATTTATCTACTTTGTTTCATTGCATATAAGAGAAGTGCAATCAATTCATTATGTGGACTCTCTATATCTTTTCTGTTCTATTCAAGTCAATTTCATTCCAGTGCTAATTTTAACTCGACTCAGGATTTCTCTAAATCTAAGTTACCCCTGTGTTGTTAATTGATTTAATCTCAACTAGTTTGTATTGGCTACATGGATACTTTGTTTTAATTGCGTTATGTTTTTGTTTAAGTCTTTGTTGATGCAAATAGATCTTTTATCCTTCTCGTCCCTTTTATGAGCTTTAATCATCATTTGTCACACCTACCAACGGTGCATTGGGAGGTTCACATAGGACACGGGCAAACTATCTAAAGCCGATCTCTCAGTTTATCCTCTATGTTTGCTACTTGCAACATCTGTCTGATGTAATTATTTCAAATCTTGTCATATTTCGTATGATTGTATATCTGATTAATATTCACATTCTACAACAGTCATCTTATGGATCTGTTGGGCCTTAAAGAGCAAGTCTCCCATATAACATCATTCGTCTCAGAACTGTTTGTAAAACTTGCCTTTCATCTTGTTAGGTATCTTTTTTATAGTGCAACACTTTTGTGATACTCCTATATCGTTTTTTGATGATTGAGAATCTCCTTGCGAGTTAGATGGCCCAGCTACAGTTGGCTGTATAGGTTCGAACCTCAGGAAAGTATGGAAGCCCCTCTATCATACTCCAATTAAAATACTGGGCTTTGGTCTTCATGGGTTCAAATTTGTGATTGTGTTCACCACAGCCCCAATATACTGACTACTGTTGAACCTCATTCCTCGGGATGTAATGCTCCTCTAGTTGTGCTATCATGTTTTACTTCTGTGTTACTTTTTTATCTATGATATCATTATGCTCTAATATGAAGATATTACACAATTAAAATGGGATGCTTAAAATGGACAAGTGCCCCGGGTACTGAGTAATAGCTAACAAAGTGAAAGGTAAGTCCTATAGAACAGTTGTAAGACTAGCAATGTGAAGGGAATATTGGACTGTTTAGCACATCCTCAAGATGTGTTGCAGAGATGCCAATGGTTAGATGGATGCACGCTATATGACATTAGACAAGATAAAATGGCCACATTGGCCTGAAGGTGCACAGCCATTTTCTTATTCTATCAAGAGGGTGGGTGCTATTGTTCCTTTCTTTTATTTTTGTACCACAGATTAAAGGTAAAACGAGAGGTTGCCTGAGATGGTTTGGTCATGTCCTGAGTCGACCTCCATATGCACTGGTCTGTAGTTGTCATGTAAAGTGAAGATGCTTAGATCTAAAATCACATGGAAGGAAGTTGTCTCAAAAGACTTACCATCTCATGAAATCAATGCAAACTTGGCAAAAAATAGAGCATAACAGAAGGAAAAGGATTCCTATAAGCAATACCAATTAGATGATAATATATTTTAGCCATGTGCAAGTAGCAGACATTTAGGTCTGTTCTTTCTAGGAGTCTCTTAGCGGCTGTTAAAGATTATTATGCCAATGGGAAATATAGAAACTTCAAGTACTTTTCGTATTTTTTGTAATTTTGTATAGTGTTGGTCTGAGATGAATTTAAATGGAAAATATGGTCGGTGAGAATTCATATAGCCAATCCGAACTTGTTTGGGACTAAGGCGTAGTTGTTGTATATCATATCATTCTGTCATAAACCCAAGCCTGTATATCTGATTATTCCATTTAGGCACCACAGTCCATCTGATCACACTTTATTTTCGCTATTATGGGAAGTACACTTGGGAGTCATATGCTCAATTTTTTTCCCACTTATCCTAGGAAGAGATGCAGTGTTTCTCGACAGTTTCAAGTCCTGGTTGACTTTCCTCCTCTAGTCATATGTTGTAGCCACTAAAAGAAAGAAAATAAGAGGGTTTGTACCCAACGGTAATGATTGTGATGATTCTTATGGTACCCACTGGTTCTTTCACTATCATCAAAGGTAATTCGAGCAGGTCTCGTGGAGTAAAATTTGCTTGTTTTAGACTGAAGATTTGAGACATGTGGCCCAACAACTGAAATGCACGAACTTCCTGAATTTGGATCTCCTTTTAGTTCTCTACTTGCATCAGGTTTTCGTCTCCTCTTGAATGTTGATCTCAAGCACCATTTGCAGGTATCTATTCCTATTCTTGAAGTTTGTGGCTTCGGTTATTCCAACAATTGAATATGATTACACCATGGATTTTGATCTTGGTAGCAGTAGCTCCTGATTTGCAGTCGACTTCCTTCGGTCAGTAACAGTGGTGTTTAGGCTTTTTTCCCCCCTTTTTTCAGCATAACTAGCAAGATGATGAGTATGGATGCTGTATTATTTTCAGATAGATGCTGCAAATAACATGTGAAGCAGTCAAATACTCTGATGATGATGTCTATGTTGGTGTGACGAGCAATGATTTGTACAGTGTTTATAGACGTTCTTCTGGAAATGTGGAGCATGCATGACGCATTGTCAGCATGCCTTGTTTATTTTGTATATTAACAAGAATTAAGGTCATTCGAGTTTGCATGATCCACTTGAAAGCTGAAATTGTTTATTACTGAAACTTAAATGGATGAATGCTACAGAAATGACAAGTGATGGTGTTTGTAAATCTCCATTTTACTGTTCCTCTATGCTTCAACAAGGATGTCTTAATAAAATTAGTAGTCTAAAGCTAATAATAAGATGCAGCTACACAATTTTAGAGTCACTTGTTCTTAGGTTGGCAGTTTTAATAAATATAAAAACTTGACGTTATTTCTTATTCGATTATCTTGTATTGAAAATTTTTCTTCTGTTAAAAAGTCTATATTTGAAATAGACTCATTTTCATTTTAGAGTAGGGAAAAAACCATCTCAATACATTTTAAGAGCTTCTATAACATAAAAATGTCACAAAAAATTATTTGCCCTAAAATGGCAACTTTTTATTACATCAATGTACATCTTAGGTGAAAACACACACACACAAAAAAAAAAAAAGGAAAAATAAAAATGAGGCAACATTATTTATTGACATATTCATCAAGAAAATATTTAAAATAAGAAACAAACGTGTGGGGTGAAAGAGAGTGCAATAAATGCGTTCTTGTATTGCATTAAATATTCACATAAAGTTGACATTTTCATTGAGAAAATATAATATTTTTTGTATTGTAAAAGCAAACATCCAACAAGGTACAAAAATTTAAACTTACTCCATATTTACTCTCTTTATTAAATGATGACAATGATTATGCACAATAAAATAAAAAATTCTATATATTTCTACACATGGGATTACATTAAGTTACATGCAAGCTTGGAGGGGGAGGCAAAAGACATTTAGTGTGCTTCAAGGTGACCTAACTTTGTTTTACGAGAAAATACCAATTTATTTATACATACTGGAAAAAACATATCCAGGAAGTATTGTTGATTTGAAAAAGATCGAGGATGGACGATTTCTTTGCAATTTCATTGCGCTAGACGCATGCATTAGTGGTTGGGAATACTGTCGTTCAATTATGGTGATTGATGGTACGCATGTAAGGTCACACTTTGAAGGTACAATGTTGATTGCTAGCACTTTGAATTTGGGGGGTAAGTAAAACTTCAAACATGATAACATTATTGTAGGTCACATACTGCCCTTAGTATACAGTGTCATGGATTCAGAAAATAATAAATCATGTAATTGGTTCCTCCAATATTTCAAGTTAGCCTTCGGTGATAGGCAAGGTATGTGCTTTGTTTCGGATAGAAACAAAAGCATTTGAAATGCTATCACATCAGTTTATCCTGGATTCCACACTACGTTTGCATATATCATCTGTGGACAAATTTTCTAAAGAGAACCCATAATAATGCCGAGGAGGTGAGAAAATTATTTTTTGCCTTGGCTAAGGCATACACAATCAAGGAATTTGATGACTTGTTGGGTCAATTGAAGGAGATAAGTCCAAGATATCATGCCTATTTAGTTGAGACTGATTTTAAAAAGTAGCCACGTGCACACACAACTACCAAGAGGATATGGACACTAACAAATAATATTGCCGAGTCGATCAACAATGCTATTTTGCCTAGTCGTAAGCTCCCTGTGATTCCTATGCTAGAGTACATGCGAAAAACAATTGAAACGTAGAATGATAAACACAACGACGAAGGAAGAGAGACTATAACAATTTTGACGAATAAATACAACAAAATGTTGTTTGACAATGAGAGATTGTCACATTGAGTGACCGTATGGTTCTATTTTTCCAAAATAAAATAGTGAAATTTAGAATGTATATGGATAAAGGTGTTGTTAACACAACAACTATTATTAATGATGTAAACTTTTTTTTGTTGAGTTATAGGTGAGAGCTTCAACAGAATATCTCCACATTGTTACAGAAGGAGCTAAAAAATTCATTGTCTGCTTGCACACGAAGATGTGTTCTTTTGAGAGATTTCAATATGATGAAATTTCGTGTGCACATGCAGTTGCAACTATTGCATACAAGAATAAATATGTCGAGGACTACTACTCTATATATTATAACAGTAAAAAATTTCAAGATGCATATGCAATATCAATAGAGTCACTGCCTTGTAAGAGTAGTTGGATTATTTCAGATAACGTTCTTGATGAGACAGTACTGCCACTGAACGTGAAAAGGGGATAGGAAGACCTTCCAATTATGATTAAAAAAAGAATTGTTCGGAAGTGAAATTCAAAAGGAGAAAAATAACATGTAGTAAATGTGGATTAGCAGGTCATAACAAAAAGAGTTGCATACATTATGTAGGGAAACAGTAATTAATTATTTTTCGTTTAATATTTTATGTCGCTGATGGGTTTTTTTTTGGAAAACCACTGTTGTTTTTGTCTAGACTTTAGGGATGGATTCTGATTGGTGTAATATATGGTAAATAATGTGAAAATTTTGTTATCAAAAAATTAGTACAAAAATTTGTTGGACCTTATATTATAATGCTATTGTCCAATTAAATGATGAATTATAGTTGAAGTTAAATTTTATTTTATTTATAAGAAAAAAGAAGTACACTTAGTTGAAAGCAAGGTAGAAAATGAAATAAATTGAGCTGATTGTAGAACCAACAATAAATAATATGTTGGCCAGAATAATGAACATTATTAAAGATAAAGTTGGTATAAAATATGGATAAGTATTAGATGTTGTTACGTTTGTCATTTCATTGGTTGAAAGGAGGTGAAAAATTTGATCGTTCACAAAAAATTATTGTGTTACCATAAAGTAACAAATTTAACGAAGTAAGCAAGAATAAAGAAAGAACTCCTTGTAGATATAGCAGACTTTTTAAAATAAGTTGAATCTGGTTTAAAGTTAAAAAAAATGCACAACAATTACATAGAATGTGATTGAAGGATTGCTAAACATGTTAACCAATTTAATAGCATCCATTGAACCAAAAAAAAAATGTGTTCCCCAGATTCGAACCAAATAACTAAAAACATAACCAGCAATACAACAAACGCCTGTAAAAGAACAATGTGAAGACAAATAGACAAGTCGAACTTTTTTTTTGTTCATATTAGTGTTGCTTTTATAAAAGAATAACATACATACGTACAATAAATACAACCAATAATAGAAAAATTAACCAGAATACAACCAAAAAGTATGCAAACTCCTTATAAGTATGGACGACTTTTAAAATAAGTTGAAGTTAATTTAAAGTAGAGAAATATATTGAATACTTAGACATAATTTGATTGAAAATTTGTTAGCTAGATTTACCATTGTAATAGCGTTCATTGAACCAAAAATCAATCTTTTACACACTCTAAACAAACAAATAACTAAGAAATCGATTCAGAATAAATGAAACTCCTGCAAGCAACAATGTACAGATAAGTGGACAAGTTCAACTTTGATTCATAAAAGAGTTGATTTTAGAAAACAGTAACATACATATAGTTGAGTAAGCATGAAAGGAGTACCCAACAATAAAGATGACAAAAATACACAAAATAAATCGTCAATATTTACAAAAAGACTGAAATGTAGAAACATAATAGATGTCTAATTATTGTTAGTAGTGACAAACTTCAAAACATCGACGCTGTCGCAAATTGAAAAATACTCCGTATCAACTCTGACAGCCGCAACTCGACTAATGGCCTTCCCTATAACTTCACTTTCACTAACCGCTTCTTCCTCAATCTTTTATAATCCATACTCCCAAAGCAGTGCCCATACCTCAATCGAAAGAGATACGAGTGTATCAAACAATCCGAGATATCCAACTGACCTTGAGAGTAGTACTCAGCAAATGCGCATGTGTATAGATCACAGTCACTACAAAATAACAAAAAAAAAAAAACACATAAAGCGTAGCAAGTCTTACATATAAATAAAGGAAGAACAAATATGAACGACTACAAGGAACATGTATCAAAAAAAAAATCAAAATGAAAAGGAAGCAGCAACTGGGAAAAAAAAGGGGGACCAGAAACATTACCCAACAATATTAAAGCAAAAGTCGTCAAAAGAATAAAACTAAAGAAGTAGAAGCAATAAATAACACAAATAATATAAAGGATAAAAAATAAGATAATTAAACAACGAACAAACTGCAGAACAACTCATTGAGGATAAATTGGGAACAATTGTCATTTGGATTAAGAAATCAAGACAATTACACAGCATAACTATATTACACAAACAATTTTAAAAAAGACACCAAAAATTCTAATAGGGGAAAAAAAATACTTACTTTGAATCATCAGTTGTTGAGGAATGTCGTCGGCAATGACATAAACTAGAGGATCCCCCAGAGTCCGATCCATGGATGCCAACATTTTCTCCCAACTGATATCAGTTCGTTTGCCGTAGAAATAAGTGATAATAAAAAACAATGGAATAATTTCGACAAGCTTCCTCACCACATCGTTCACAGCGGCAAAGTCCATAGATCCAACTTCAGACAATGAATCATACACATAAATACATAAACTTATTTTGTGGATCACAACCAAAATTCAATGATAGAGGTCAGGTATGTTTATGGAATGCAAATATAATTGACAACTTCCTATGAAGTATCCGCCTATATTTTAAAGTCACGAATGTATTAAGCAACCTCATGGTCGGTGCTTGTTAAACCCCGTAAATAAATAATTATGGTAAATCTAGGCGTTGAAAAATTTTCGTAAATTTTTTTGAAAATTCAATTAAGTCTATTATGTTGCATAAGTCTTGGAGTGGGGTGTATTGGCGAGGTGAAATTTAAAACTTGAGTTCGGAAGTCCTTAATTGGATTAAATTATAAAAGTTT
>JAABOM020000096.1:7068481-7091332 GCA_011800125.2 Solanum clarkiae
ATTCAAATAATTTCTGTCAGGGAGGGAATCATCCTATTAGCATCGCTCTAACGCACGATCTAAGATCAGAAGGAAGAACAACATCCTAAATGTCTTGTAGCCTCCTGTTTATAGATGTGGTGCACAACACACCGATAAACAAGACTCTACTAGACACGGTCTGTGGATACTCCGAGGACTAACCGCTCTGATACCACTATGTCACAACCCAGCCTAGGGTCGTGACCAGTGCCCGATAGAGGCACTTAGACACATACTAACCCGAATTTTCCAATTTATCCGACGAGGAAACTCTGTTGAAATTCCGGAAGGTTTCCAGGTCGGATAAGTTGAGAAATTCGGGTTAGTATGTGTCTAAGTACCCTTATCGGGCACTGGTCATGACCCTAGGCTGGGTTGTGACAGGTGGGTAGCCCAAATATTTTAAAACTTAACCTTCGCATGGTCAACAAACGCTTGTGTGCATATAGTTACGTGACGATCGTCCTAATAAAACAAAAACCATATTGACACATATGTGTATCATGATTACGACTCTATCTCTTTCAAGAGACAGAATGATCAAAGTGAAATGACTCAAATTCTTTTATATGAAGATTAAAGCCTTTTCCGTCTTCTTCTGACAAATTCAATAAATTTTGAGTTTAAGCACGAGATCTTAATTCGTTCTTGAAGACTTGAACAGAATTGACAACTTTGATTACCACAAGGACATGTTATCTTTAACATTGATTGATTTGATAGACTTGTCATTTTTTCCTTATAATATTTCTGCAAATAGCATCATTTTCAAATTTGATATCAATTTCAGGGATGATTCCAACCTTACTAGCATAGCCACCTATAAAATTTGAGATCAAGTGTTATCAATCATAACTAAGTAAAGTATATAATTATAGATAAAACGTGAGATTATGTCATTCAACTATAAAGATTAGGTTATGGTAAACTGAGTGGTGATCTTAATCGTGACTTTGTTTGCTCCTTTACAATCCTATATTCCTTGTGTGTGCTTTGTATCTTGTAATACTGACTTGATTCTTTTGAACTTTGAGAGCATCTGTCGAGCTTGTGTCTAATTACTGCAAAATATAATGCAAGTAATTAGAAGTCATTTTGACATAATTCAATAAATTAAAGATAAGATGAGATGAAAAATCACTTAATAGATCGTGACGAGGCCATGATAGGTGTAAGTGGCGCTTATGCTTGAAGATTTTGATATCAACATCTTTGTGATTTTGTTGTTCTTGCATCCAAAGAAAAATTCTTAGTTTGAGAGACTGATTTGTGTTGGCCTTGTCCTCATGCTCCTTCTTGCAATTGACTTGCACATTAGTTTTCTCTTTAAAATACAGTTTTAGAGAAATTTTTTTGAGGACCCTCCCCAAAAAATTTTCCCTAGTTTGCTTGAATGTAGCAAATGACATCTTTGTGGAATTTTTGAGACTTTCTCAAAAATTCTGCCCTAGTTGCATATTGTGATCCCTGATCTTGTTAGAGAAACTTGTCTTCTAGTGAATTTTTGAGATCCTCTTAAAAATTCTGCCCCATTTTTCATTATAAAGAGAAATGAAAATCTAATGGGGAATATTACCGAGCCATTGTGACGCCTACGTATCTCGTTGATATAGGAATCAAGTCAAACGTAGTTTCAACAACAAGAATGTTGCAATTTGATAATAAGGTGACCAAGGCTGACTTAGGCTGCCTACATATCTCATTCTTGAGAATTCAGGTCAAATATAGTTCATTACAAAGAAATAAGAGTAATTTGGAAAAAAGAGATTAAATACGCAATGACTTCATACATAGAATCTTGTCAACATTTTGCACACTTATCTTGTCTTGTGATGGCGAATGTCTTCAACCGATCTTAATCAAGTCATCTTGTGCTTTCTTTCAAGCATCAAAGGTATTATCTTTTGGGGAGCTTAATCAATTATGATTAACTTGTTATCAAGCATGTTCTGAATCTTGTGCTTGAGGGTTGAACAATTTTCCGTATCATGTCCGATAGCTCCTGAATGATAAGCACATCTATGGTCTGCCCTGTAACATTTGCTCGAAGGATTGGCTGGTCTTCCTTTTATAGGATGGAGCATACCAACTTCTTTCAACCTTTCATAAAGCTAAGTTTGGGACTCCTTCGGCGGTGTAAATACTTTGGGAGGCTTCCTAAAACTTGGATGAGAGAATTTTCCTTGATTGACGTGACAATTTTGATATCTTTTTGGTGGAATAGCTTTGACAACATACACTTCTTCTTTTTTCTTCTTTGATATCTCCATATCACTAGTTCTAATGATTCCTTCATTAACTCATAATGTGATTTTTCCGTTCTTGAAGCCATTCTCTAAAGTTTCTCCTACCTTGATGACATTAATGAATTTTCATCCTATCATATACAACATTCTTTCATAGTATTCAGGCTTTTGAATATGAATAAATATTTCGGTAATTTCACATTCAGACATTAGAGGTTGAACTCTTGCAGCCTCTCTTCTCCAACGAAGAGCATATTTTCAATAATTTTTTGTAGATTTTTTCTTGATCTTCTCCAAATAGTAGCGATCAGGGGCGACGTTTATGTTATATCCAAATCTTTCAATAAAATCCTTTGCGAGTGCCTTCCAACTCAGTCATTGCTTTAGCTCTAGTGAGGTAAACCATTTTAAGGCTTCTCCCTTAAGACTTCGGCTAAAAAGGCGCATCAAAAGTGATTCATTTTTCCCAACCCCCACGAGTCCGTCATAATAAATCTTTAAATGAGTCAAAGGATTGCCAGTTCCATCAAAAATATCAAACTTCAAAATTTTAAATCCTTCTGGAAAGTCCAAGTTGGGATGAATACACAAATCTTCGTAGTTCAGGCCTACGATATCTGGTGCATGACGATACTATTTCATGGCCTTTGCAACTTCTTCTTTTATGCTCATTTCTTCCTTGGGCCTCCACTCATTTTCTTTCTCTTTATACTGATTGGATTTGATATATGTGGGATAAAGAAGGTATTATTCATGAAAAGTGGCCCTTACAGGCATGGACAAATGACAGATAGTTTTTGGGTATTTTGGATAGGGGTATGATGTGCGATAGACAATTTCTGAGAACTATTGGAATTCAAATTTTGAGGAGAAGGTAATATTTGGTATGAAAAGCTAACATGGCGTGGGTTAGGGATGTTTAAATCAATGGTAGGTAATTTCTAGGTTGAGTAATACGAGGATTACTTAGGATGTTTTCTAGAGGGCTCAGAGAATGAGAATAAAGTGGAGGCTTTCTTTCTTAGAAATGGAGTACCGGTAGTGATAATAAAATTCTCTGACTCTCTAGTATGTTGTAACTCAGTTCTCATCTGTTGCATCAGGTTGCGCGACTGCTTCATTTTGTTCATCAATAACTAGATCTCTTGTAGAAACATTGATCAAACCAATATTTTCACTATTTTTAGTCATTTCCTGTACCCTTTAAAAACTTTAGTTGAAGAAAAAATCTTTGGAGACTCTAGACTTCGTAAGCTATAAATGTTTGGTCAGCTCCCTTAACACAAATCAGTTCTAATTATCTGATACAGAAAAATAACTCAAAAGATAAATATATTAGTCCCAGTTCATAATAAATATGCAAATCTCACAGAAAGGTAAACACATAATAGTTGCCTTTGCTCGAAGATGTACAAGCCCACGAATATAGGAAAGTAACTAAATAGGTGAAATTATGACTATTTAATTTAAGATTTGCGAATCAGGAAGATATACCAAGGTTCTCTCTCATCTTCTAAAATTTATAATTCTTTGTAGGAATGGAGGAAAAAATAAGTTTTTCAAAATGAAGGGTCAAGCCTTAGAAGACTGCCTACGTATCTCGCAAGGGAGAGAAATTAGGCCCTACATAGTTCGACCTTGCTTGGTAGAAATTCACTCTTGTCACATGAGAGATCAAAATTTAGAATTTTGAGAATGAAGTTCGAATTTTGTTGAGAAACTCAAGACTCAAAGAATGTTAGGACGAACATTTGATAGTGACTTAATTTTTGTGTTTAGGAGAAACTTTCGATCAAAAATAAATGGACTAGAAGTCTTCAAACAAAGCAACATAATCACATAAACAGTTATAAAATATAACATAAAAACAGATATAGCATATCCAAAACAAAAATGTGACCCTTTTGAGCCAAGGATAGGCCTAACGATTTGAAGGATGTATACGCAATTTGAAACGTCACATTGCCCCAAAATATTATACAAGCCTTATGAATAAACTGAATTGGGATACATGACATAGGGAAAAGGAGTACAAAAGTCATTATGTAGGGGTATAGTCCTAAGCTAAGTCGTCGTGGAAAAATCTCTTCTTCTTGACTTCTTGGCGTATCTGAACGTCTTTGGATGAAGTAATGCCTCATGAAGATCCTTCTTTGACCAAACTAAGCTTATTAAATAAATTATCAACCCCAACGGACAATGGTTCGTCAAAACATATATATCCTTCAAATATAAACATATAAACATGATCGTCCATTTGGGTCGGGGGCCACTATGGACTCAAGGTGGTCTACTAATGGGCCTAAAACCCCTCAGGTATTGGATCGACCTAGGAAAATGATGAGAAGTAGGGAATTGTTTTAGCTCTACCTTATGTTTTCTAAGATTTGACTTACTAGACAATAGATTCGCGAGCAGACAACTCGAGTGAGGAGGCTACGCGGCCACATGGAAAAAGATCTGAACACTCCGTGATATGCCAACTCTCCTAAATTTTAGATTTTTTGAAAGAAGTTTGCGAGTGCGCAAAGCACACCTCACGTGTATGTGTGATAGTGTCAATTTTCTAGAATTGGAGGAAGTATGAGCGAAATAACAATTTATTTGAATTTGAATAAATAAAGCAAATAAGGAAATTAAAATTACTGAATATTACAAAATAAATAGTTAGTCAAACAAACTAATCTAATGGTTAGAACCTAATTAAGTCCCCAGCGGAGTCGCCATTTCTGTTATTTGAAAAAATGACCTTGGATTTCGAAAATTTGATTTATTACTTAATTGATTTAAGTAAACCAAATTCTCAAAATTAAGCAGAGTCGTCACTTAATTTTTAGAAAAAATCAAGAAAATCCTTAAAATACTTTTAAAAGACTTAAACAGAAAAAATCTTTTAAAAATCAAAAGAAAAGATTTAGGTTCATATTTCCAATTCGAGAAGATTTTACACATTCGAAATGGCCGCTAACACGTGGTTATCCGATGATTAGAAAATTTTGACTAACTTTAGGAAAATTAACTTAAGAAATGGAACTTAAAAAAAAACAGTCTAGATTAGAAAGTTTAAATTATCACATTGTCTAATTTGACTAATAAAAACATTTGAACATGATTTGAATAACTAAGAACTTTTCACAAATACGTTTGAAATATTTAAAAGACCTAAAATGCATTTTGCAAATTAGGGGATCACAAAATCAAAATAAAAATAACACAAATGATATGACTTTTAGGGAATATAATTAAGCTAAACTAAATAAAAAGCAAATAGATGTTAGTGTTAGAGTGGCATAAATATAAACAAATAGTAAACAAGAAAAAGGAAAGAAGAATATTAAACTTGGGCTTGCCCAAATTCGTCACTGTCTGGGCTCAATAAGCCCAATTTATCCTGTCCTGGTTCTAAGGAATGGGCTACTAAAGTTTGGGCTCTTTTAGAGCTCCTATTTCTCCAGTATCGCTGCACTGTATACACACTATATATCAATGTATACAATGTGAATTTGGCTCCTAAAACCCATCATGGCCACCTCCAATAACCTATAACAGACTCCCTAAGCTTGAAGAGCAGCTTGTTGGGTTTTAATCCAACCCGAAATGCAAAGAAAGAATCTCGTGGAGTCGGATGGAATTCACATGCAAAGTAAACAAGAATACATAAGTAACAATTCAATAACTTAAACTTTAAAATATAAAGGTAGCCATGTACCATTGTTCCTGATCTTAAGCGTCATAAAAGAGGAAAAAAGTAGCTCATGTATATAAATTACAGTAGACAACAAGTAGTTAGAAGCAAATACCAACCGAACTTAAAACACAAACAATTATTCTTTAACATACCATTTAGTACTATTCAAAGTTAGGCTAAGCAATTTTGTTGAGGCTGATCATTATCTAGTCTTAAATAATTCTTTTAACCAACGTAAACTCATGTTCACAATATGGAAAAACAAGTTGTAGCTTAGCAATTAAGAGCAACTACTATACAATTGGTGAATAAATGGTGATCAAGAATTAATTCTTGGAGCAATAAGCATGTTGCTAGAATGATTTTCCTATTCATTTCAACATATGTTAGATGAGAATAAATACCATTTACACTACTTATAAGCCTAAAGGATATATTCTTTTAGATGCACAACAACATCTAAAAACGCAACAATGCACACATCGATAAAATAAAAAGTTTAGATAAAGATATTACCTGTATCGGAGCAGCAAATTGAGGACACCACCAAAGAGGGATTCTTAACGGAGCAGACAACTCTAGACAATCAAAGAGGGAGACGCTTTTCTTAAGATTCCTAAGCCTAGAATGCTCTTTTAGCTATTCGTGCTATGGTTCAAGAAGTATAATTCATATGAGAGTCTTTCCCATCTCTTCTTTTTTTTTCAACCCCCTTTTTCATAAGAGAAAGAGAAGCTTATATAGAAAACCAATTAGGGTAAGAATTAGGGGGCAAAAACGCTGGGGAATTTGGAAAAATTAGGGGCCAAACTCGAAAATAAGAACGTTAGGAATTGAGTTGTTGGATTTCGGGCGTTGGGGTTCGTGTCTTGTTCTTATTCTCCCTTGTTTAAAATGAAGTAGAAGAGAAATGAAAGGATCGTGTGTAGGAAGGAGGGGAAGGGGACATGTGGGCCCACGTGAAAAGAGAAAGAAAAAGATTTTTTCTTTTTTAAAAAAAAAAAGTAAAGTAAAAGGAACAAGGTAGGGGACATGTAGGATCGGAGTGCGGATTTGAATTTTAAAGTACACGATGAATTAAATTAGATCAATTAACGAGCTTCTTTAAAATTAACTAAGTGAAATAATTATCTCAATTATGAACTACTTAACTTCGAAAATAATTTATAAAAATAAACAAGAATGTAATATTTTAGTCCTTTTTTTTTTGAATAATCATGAGAAAGCATATAATTACATACGCACAAAGTATATAAAATAAAATATATAATCCCAAAAAATAACTTAAGATATCATATATAAAACTTAAATTTTTTTAAATTTTTAATTTTTCTTAAAATAATTATTTCAAATTGTTAAAAATTGAAGAAGCTCAATAATTAATTTATATTGTGGAGGGTAAAAATTGCATGTCAACATTATAGCTGACATAATCATTGTTATTTTGGTTTTGAGTTTTGGTATTTATAATTTCTTTGTTTGATTAATGTTAATAAGTTGGTGTTGCAATTGGTAATATTGTTGCTCAACATTTTTTTTGGTATTTTTTTAGTATTTTTTTTTTTGTTTAAAATATGTTCACTAGGTTGTATGTAGATCGTGTATTTCTTTGTTTCCCCTTCTATTAACTCTACAAGTGATAATTTTTAGTGTTATAGCTAACACAATTCTTTGGTTTTGAGTTTTGTTGTTTGTATTTTTTTTGTCTGATTAATGTTAATAAGTTGGTGTTGCAATTGCTTATGTTGTCTGGGGTTCTTTATGCCTTTTACGTCTCTGAATGTCATTCTTTTAACTTTTTTTTTCAAAGTGATATAAACCTTTGTTTTTATTATAGTATTGAAGTAATATCATATGGCTGAATACTGATGTTATTTATTGGCTGATTTTCTAGTGTTATTCGTTGGCTGAATACTGGTGTTATTCGTTGACTTTTTTTTTATTGTTATATTTGCATGATATGTGAAAAAAAATTTGTGACATTTTTGGTTATTTTTTTACAAGGGAAATGGTAGTTAACTGTTGGCAGCATGTGATTTTATTTTGGAGTTATTATTGGTTGAACATTGCTAATTTTTTTGTTCGTGATATATGTTGGTTATATGTCCTGATATTTAGTTATTTTTTTATTTTTTTAGATAGTTGATTGAATTTGTTGGTTATATTTATTTTATAGTAATTGCGACCTACACTTGTGTTTTTGCCAAATACTATTCTCAAGGTCAGTTGGATATTCCAACTTGTTTCATAGACCCGTATCTCTTTCGTTTGAGGTATAGCGTATTGCTTTGGGAGTATGGAAGTCGAAAGATAAAGGATGAAGTAGTTAGTGAAAACAAAGTCACTGGGAAGGTTGTTAATCGATTCGGGGCTCCGAAAGTAGCTAGGGAATACATTCTAGTCAATGACAGCGTGGGTCATTCAATGTTGTATCTAGAAGGAAGAATTAGACACGTTACTATCATATTTTGACTTTTCAATCACTTCTGTAAATGTTGATATAGTATATATTTTTATTAAGATTTTTTGGATTTTTCGTCAGCTTTTATGGATGTGTAGTTCTTTTTTGTTAACACTCATACAGTTTATAGACATTTGGTTTAATATTGGTTATATTTTTTGTTATATTCTTGATTTTTATGGTAACACACTGATTTATGTGATTATATTTGAGTTTATTAAAATCAACATTATCATGTACAGGTTACAGAGATTTTTGTTTATTGTTGGTTGTATATTTTGGGTATAGTATAATATTGTTGGTTGTAAATTTTATTTTTTGTTATAGTATTGTATATTTGGTTGTACATTTAGTGTTTTTTTTCTATATGAAACCAATATTGACTTGTAAATTTGACTTTACATATTTTCTGGAATCTGTCTAGACCTCTGATTTAATATTTGTTATTTTTGGTGAAATTATTGAGTTTTAAATTAACACAATGGTTTAGGTGGTAGGACCTTCACATCTTATATTGTAACTTTACATATTTCCCCCATACTTTATAGAGATTTTGTTTATTATTGGTTGTATATTTGGTTGTTTTACTAATTTTTTATGGGTAACACAATGTTATTGGTTTTTTTTTTTTTTCAAAGTGAAACCAACCTTGACTTATAAATTTGACTCTACACATAAGCCTGTCCAGAAATTTGGTTTAATGTATGTTATTTGTTTTGGTAAAATTATTGATTTTTAAGGTAACACAATGGTTTAGGTGGAAGGACATTTACATCTTGTACTTAGAAAAACTTTTTAACATACTTTCAATCAAAACAAAGTAAAACAAAATTCTACTTAATGGTTGTGCATATTTTAAACCAAGCTAACTCTTTACAAAATTCTCTTATACTTTACAGAGATTTTGTTTATTGTTGGTTGCATGTTTGGTTAATTTATTGATTTTTTATGGGTAACACTGTAATGACCTGGCCCAACACTGTGAAGTATTGTCCGCTCTAAGGCCTAGCCCATCATGGATTTGTCCCTTTGGGCTCACCCCAAAAGGTGTCTCACAGTATATAGAGCAGTCCTTTAGTTATATACCCAGTATCTCTCTTGTGTTTTGCCGATGTGGGACATCTTACCTCAAGATGGGTTGTTGCATACACTCTCTCTATGGACTCAGCGTCCTTGTTGAGGTTTGCCCCACTGCATGGGATTCGCCTAAACTCAATTGAACTATAGTCCCACATCAATATATGAGTGGCTCTGATACCAACTGTAACAACTTGGCCCAATACTGTGAAGTATTGACCGCTCTTAGGCCTAGCCAATTACGGATTTGTTCCTTTGGGCTAACCTCAAAAGGCGTCTCACAGTATATAGACTTGTCCTTTACTTATATACCCAGCATCTTTCCTGTATTTTGCCGATGTGGAACATTTCACCTCAAGATGGGTTGTTACAAACACAATGTTTTTGGTGTTGTTTTTTTTTTTTTCAAAATAAAACCAACCTTTACTCGTAAATTTGACTTTACATATTTTTGAGAACCCTGTCTAGAACTTGGTTTAATGTATGTTTTTTTTTTTTTTTGATTAAGTGATTGATTTTAAGGTAACACAATGATTTATGAGGAAGAACCTTCACATCTCGTACTCAGACAAACTTTTTAACATAGTTTCAATCAAAACAAAGCCAAACAAAATTCCACCTAATGGTTGTGCATATTTTAAATCAAACAATTCTTGTACTTATACAAATTTTTTAACATAGTTTCAACCAACAAAGCCTAACAAAAGTCTACCTAATAGTTGTAGATTTTTTAACCTTTAAATAAACTGAATTTATTGTTTTTATGAAAACCAACACTGGCGTGTACAGTTGACTTACATAACATTGTACCTAAATAAAATCAAGTCTAAAACATATTTTCCCCACAATTTACAGAGAATTTGTTTAATGTTGATTATATATCTGGTTGATTTATTGATTTTGTATAGTAACATAAATGTTTTTATTTTTTTCCAAAATGAAACCAACCTTGATTTATAAATTTCACCTTATAAGTTAATCTGTCTAGACATTTGGTTTAATCTTTGTTGTTTTTTGGCAAAATTATTGAATTTTAAGGTAACACAATACTTTAGGTGGAAAGACCTTCACATCTTCTACTCAGACAAACTTTTTAACATAGTTTCAACCAAAACAAAATAGAACAGAACTCTACCTAATGGTTGTCGATATTTTAAACCATAAATAAACTGAATGTACTGTTTTTATTAAAACCAACATTGGTCTGTACTGTTGATTTAATATGAAATTTTACATAAACAATTTATAGAGTCTTTATTTAATGTTGGTGGTATATTTGGTTAATTTATTGATTTTTATGGTAACACAATATTTTTTTTGTGCTTTTGGTATTTTTTCAAAATAAAACCACATTTGACTTGTAAATTTCACTTTACATTTTTTGGCAACCGATCTAGACATTTGGTTTGTTCTTTTTGCTTTTTTGGTAAAATTATTGGATTCTAAAGTAACACAATGGTTAAGGTGGAAGGATCTTCATATGTTATACTCAGACAAACTTTTTAACATAGTTTCACCCAAAACAAAGTCAAACAATTATGTATATTTTATACTACAACTAAATTGAATTACAATTGAACAAACAAATAACCATTAATATTATACCACTTAGCAACAAAGATTATAATATCTTTAATAAGAATATGATTTCAACCAAAACAAAGTTAATTAAAACTCTACTTTTTTTTCTTCATATTTTCAACCATAAATAAAATAAACTACAATTACATGTACTATTCATTACTATCACTTAATGAAGAGAGAGAAAATCGAGGAGGGTTTTAATTGCATGTACTATTCAGCATGCTTTTTTTATGGATATGCAAATTTTTTTGTCATTCCCAATGCACAAAGCCATTGTCAATAAGTCATGCACTTATTGCGTCTTTTTTATTATCACACGTTTTGGTGGTAAATAATTTTTGTGACATTCTTAGGTAATAAACCCTCTTAAGATGTATAGAGTTTTTTTTCCCTTTTCTTACTCATACATCTTACATGGACCATCAATTAAGTCGACAAGAATTATTACGCCAACAACCAAGAACTAGACTATCTTTGATATTCATAAGCTGATCATAATTTACATAATACATTCCTATCCTAAAAAGAAATAATAACACAGTAATCATCCAGTCTGTATACGAAGGCCTAGGCATGATCTCTCCTATCAATTTACACTATACTAAGTGATAAGAGACAGGTTAACAACTACTCAATTATAAAAACTTAGCCTACCTAGGCATCTAGAAGCTATTGAAGGGTCCCAACACAATTTCTAACTTCCAATAGACAGAACGATGTCGGTAGGCTTGAAAATATCTGTAAGATTGTCTACCTTGTCACAGTTGACTACATTGGTATTTATTGACCGATACTCATTTTCCTTCTTTATGGGTAACTTAATAATGTATAAACCATCAACCTCCATGTTAATCCCCTTCACCATTCCACTAAACACATGTTGCATAACATAGATCAGGAAAGAAAGTGACAAAACACTTTATATCTCTGGTTAACTTAAACGAGGATATGAGGTTATGTGTAAACTCAGGAATGCATAACACATTGTTTATAGTATCACCACTGTCTAATTTGCATCTTCCCACACATGCTATGTCTTGTACATTATCATCTGGCAGATAGACTCTCCTGATATTCTCTCTAGTTAATTGACTAATTCCATCCAACAAGTCCTTACTGTAAACCACATGGTTGGTAGCCCCTATATCTGTTATCCACTTCCTAATTGCTTCATTGTGTTAATCAGGTAGGACTTCTTTGTAAATCATCTGATGATATTGTTCTTCAGTGAACATCAGCCGCCTCCTTGGTTTGAACTTTCTGGAGGTTGAAAGCTTCTTGCCTATTGTAAATTCCTGCATTGAGAAGTATCACGACCAGTTATTTCTGTCACTACATTAGCTATGTAGTGTGATGAGTATGTGTTCTTCCTCTTAGGCTTCGAATCTCCATGATGTCCTATATACTACAGCAAGTCTCTCTTGTACGGCCTCTCCATCTACAATAGTCACAGTGTAGGTGCTTATTCTTTTCTTTGTAGTTTCCTTTTCCATAAGATCCAGGGCTAGGAGATCCAGATAAACCAGCTGAATTATTTTTTTTCCAGAGGGACCAAGTCTAAAAGATCTATGCTGATTCATCCCTCCTTTGTTGTTGAATAAAGCTATGCCATCTAAACCTTCAGCTGATTTCCCCAAATTCCTCCAACTCTCCTCAGATACTAGCATTACAAATGCCTTATTGATGTTAGGAATGGGTATCATCATTAGGATTTGGCTTTTGGCTTAAGAATATGTTTTATTCAAACCTGTCAAAAATTGTAAGAGATATTGATATTGATAATGTTCAGCATACTTCTTCAATCCTGGACATTCACAACCAGACCATGGTACTAAAGAGTCAAATTCCACCCATAGATCCTTCAGTTTAGTGAAATAGCTTGAAATAGAGGGTGTTCCTTGTGTTGGTGTTACGATTTCTTTGTGCAACTAAAACACTCTAGAACCATTCTCTTTATCGAACCTTTCCTTCAGATTGCTTTGCACTATGCATGTTAGATCCTTGCTCATAGAGCTCATGATCTACGATAAGACTATAGCATTTGCTTTCTCCCACAAATCATGGAGTGAAGGATCAAATTTGTCCTTTGTGTGTTTGCCATCAACTAATATCACCTTACTATTTCCTAAAAGTCTGATCCTCATAGATCTACCCATAGTGCATAGTTCTCAGGACCAGTTAGCTAAAAAGAGATAAAAGAGCTACCTGGTGTGTCGCACGCTTGTAGATACAAAGGATGATTTGCATCAGTTGTTGTAGTCATTTTGGTGGTTCTCCCAATCTTGTTCTCCTCAATTTGCTTGATCCAGATGATTAGGCTTCAATCGATACTAATTCACCAATTTCAGGAAAAAGAGTAGCTCACTTCACTAATCATGCTTTGATACCATGATAAAATTCCTTCAATCTCAACAACGGGGTAAACCAGAGAAACTGAAAATACGCAAAGATGGAGAGAGTATCTTATTTTTGTATTCCTCAAAAATGAATTGATCAAGAGGTACAATGAGTTCAGCATATATGAACAAAATTTGTTCTATTGTAAACCAATAATTACAACTCAGCAACAGTTGGCAATTAGCCTACAGTAATCGGCTTAAACGACACTAACAAACTAATAAACCAACTTTTGATTATTTTATTTCTCAACATCATCTCTATTTGATTTGAGTCAAGGGTCTATCAGAAACAAACTCTTTACCTCCCAAGGTAGGGGTAAGGTCTATGTATACACTACCCTCCCCAAACCTGACTTGTAGGGGTAAGGTCACTTGTTGTACATACACAAAATAAGATTAGAGCTACCCTTTTCAGCTTCTTCATCAATTTCTCAGAAAGTTAGCAGACAAGCTTCAAATGTGCTGCTAAAATAAACCACCACACTACACTCTGTGTTTGTATACAATGGTCAGAAAAAATTATTCAACTATAGATGGTGAACATCTACCATAAACCTCCAAGCTAAGAGAGACCTAAACTTCCAAAGGCTGCCTTGTTGCAGAAAGATAATCAGTCTAAAATTGCTGGAAAGAAGAATCCTGCTTTCCATACTTCATGGGATGCAAATAACTATAGATACAAAGCATGAATTTTCCAAGACGAGTAGGGTGCCAGCCTTGCAATGGGAAATATCAACAGATTCACCCATGATCAATTTACAACCTAAACTTTGTGATCATATTATGTTAAGAATAAGCTGAATGAGAGTGAAGAAGCAGCTACTTTCCCAGCCCACAAACTTTAACAGAAAAGGATTACATGCCAAAATATCAGTATCACCCTCTGCTCAACTGATCAAGAGAAGGGATGCAAAAGCTCATCATCCAAATCTGACACTGATATAACTGATAAGAATGAGATTACGCAGAAAAGTTGCATGGCAAACATTCCATTTCTAAACACAACAGTCACAGCATATCCGTCTATAAACTAAAACCTCCATAATATCAGATATTTTACCTGACAGGAAATTGCTAACTGTAACGTACAAAGGACAAAAAAGAATCTGAAAAACAGAAGGCAAGTAAGAATGAATAAAGGTTAATATAATTTCTTCAATCACCAATACAATAACCTGGTGCTATGTTAACAATCCAGAGATCGAAGAAAATGAGAACACGTTTAGGGTGGCTTCTACGTTCAAACATTTAAGAGTATACTTTTGCGACCAGGTTATCTGATAATAGGACAAATCACCAAAGCAAAGAGATGCATCCTCTAAAAGATCTTTAACCCAGAACGAAAAATAAAACATTTTGTTGAACATAGTAGAAGCGTGTTCAGATTTCAGCAAAACTCAATCATCACCTGCTCCAACTAATACTGCACTATGTTCACTTAATTGGGTTCTGGTCTGGACAATTACTAAGCAAAACAAAGTTAAATAATCGTCAATACTTCCTTCTTTGGAGTTGCTGACCATGTGTATGTAGCAATGGAGCAAACTTTTTGCGTGGACAGGAGGTCAAACCTAGGAGCAGCTGGGCAGTTCATAAAACAAGTCACCAGACATAAAACGAGTTTCTGGAAAAGAGGAGCAGGGGAATAACTGAGTTAGCTGTAACCCCATCAAGAATAGCTTGAAAGAGCATTCATTAAAGAGGGAATGAAAAAGCCACCCCTATAAGCCAAAACTATGAACATGTTCAATGGCAAACCACCATATGCCAATCATATTTGCTAGTAGTTTATACTGAAGTTACTCAACCAGATTAAGATAAAGCAGCTAGCTACCACAATATCAAAAATTAAGAGGATAAGATGATCAAGGATCAAAGAACCAAAAGTTAGAAAGATGAAAGAGTTCTGGTTCATATCAAAGCTTAAAATCATAAACCAAATTCTTCATCATAACAACAGAATTTCATAGGGGTTTAACATAAATTGCTTCTAGTAATTAGTTTGTAGCATAATGCTAAAGAACGATTCCAACCACATCAACTGAACAGGCAGCCCCTAAACACCACAAATAAGCTTAATAAAACTGTAAAAGAACTTATGATAGACCAGAGGGACTCAGACAAGAGAACATTATAAAACCAAAAAGGGGAAAAGGTCATTAGGCGGGAAAATCAAAAACCAAACTGAGAGAATGAACTTCCTCATAGCAGCAGACCATGAATGAAGTATCCGGCAAGTTTTACATTGATGGAGTTAAGACCGCATTTATTTTTGAAGAAGAAGAAGCTAACACTTGTTTTTCTCTTTTGACTAATAAGGTAAGAAGGTAACAATTTTTGAGACTACATTGATATGATTTGACACATACCTTTCTTCTTACTTAACTCCAAACCTGCTCTATATTTGCTCAATTTTCAAAAGTAGGTCAATGCTCTTTTTCTTCATCTTTTTTTTTTCTTGAGAAGATAATACTCGGTTTTCTTAATTCTGTTGGTAATATATAGACAAGATGCGAACAGTATATTTGTCATGAAAACAAACTGCACATACATGTCATCCAACCCACCACTGTCTCATCTCTATTAAACTTTAAGGGGTCATTTGATTGGCGATATGTTATCCCAGGATAATTAATCCCAGGATAAGATCGCTTGGGATAAGGGATCCCACCATATATATGGGATAACTTATCCCATCACTAAGGCAAAAATGGTGGGATAAATAGTCCAAGGATTACCTTATACCTCCAACCAAGCATGAGATAAAATAATCCTACGTTTTATCCCGGGATTATTATAACTTATACCTCACACCAAATGACTCCTAATAGAGGTTTATATCCCTCTCATAAACTCAATTCTTCCTCACCGAACACCCTTTCAATGAAAGACAACTATTTTGCTATGTTTGGCACTCATTCAATTTCTTCAGGATGTCTAGAACTTTTATGCAAATGACTGCCTAAACCAGAATACAAATGACACCTATCAGCTGAAAATTATCATTTGTCATCCTTGCTTAAAGTCAATGCTTCACCATTCGACAATGAAAATACTATAGTTTGGAATGATTTCAAAGTAACTGAGACAGAAAACAGACCAAATCAGAACCAATATTTTTTGTTCAAGGAATAGAAATGTGCTTTCTGATTTTTATCGATGCAAAGAGAATTAACAAAAGCAAAAAAAGTTAAAAAGGACCTGATGAGCATTTGTACTGCATTTAGGAAACGTTCAGTGCTTGTTGTGTTATCAATTCTAGGGAGAATTCGAAGTTAAGATTATACTATAATATGCCTGTATCATTCGGTCACGATAGATCGCTAAGCTGCATACTTTGTGTCAATACCATTTCTGGAGTAACACATTTGTACTATAACACAAGAAAGTAAAAAAGAAGAAAATGTGCTAGTTTCTATCTTGCTTGTCATGCTGCACAGTCTTGATGGGTTAAAATGTAATACCTGTGAGATTGAGACTTGTCACAGATCCATAACACACAAGCAGATTGGTAAATTCACAAAAGATCGATAACTTTAAAAGGAAAAAGAACACCAAATTCATTAAGGGAATGAAAAAGTGTCTAATGTATTAGATATCAATAACATGCGATATGTCAAGACATAATCTATTTAGTGTTCTAATCATTATAAGAAATCTAAGACTTAATAGGAGGATGGACTTACAAGTTACAACCTTTAGAATCCATAACAAAGATACAGTTAACTCAAGTAAGCTGATACAGGGCAGGCGAAATCAGCAAGTGAGACACTACAAATTACAGGCTAAAAAATAAAATAATAAACATGATAATAAAGTCTATACAAATCAACCAATTAAGAATCACACAGGAAAATTCGCTTAAATTACCAAAATTAGATGAGACGAAATTCTGCAATATGTTGTTACAGTGTTATAGCTTGCATATATAAGTGACAACTGATAAACCTAAAACTATCAAAAGCAAGCTTATGGTGCACTACCTTGGCAGAGCGAATAGCTTTTCATGGTGTGGAATTCCTCCTCTGATCAGATGTTCCCCAGTTTCTATGAACATCAAATTTGTTACTTGATCTCCGCTGAGCACATTGATTATCATTAGTCTCCCGTCTCCAAGAAGATCAAGAGGTTCTTTCGTTGATTCTGTCGGAACTTCTTCATGCCAAAGTCTTCAATGAATTTATTGGAAGCTTTATGACCTCATATCTTGTTTGCACATCCCACTCATTGTTATGTTCTGCTTCTTCTTGATGTTCTTTCCACATCTCTGTTGGAACTTCTTCCTGCCGTAGTCTTCAATGAATTTATTGGAAGCTTTCTGTCCTCATATCTTGTCCGAGCATCTTGCTCACCATTATTTTCTTCTCTCCAGGATGATCTTCTCGATGGTCTTTCCACATCTCTGTAGGAACTTCTTCCTGCCAAAGTCTTCAATGAATTGATTGGAAGCTTTTTGTCTTCATATGTTGTCCGAGCATCTTGCTCACCATTATTTTCTTCTCTCCAAGAAGATCTTCTTGATGATCTTTCCACATCTCTGTTTCTTTCCGAGGACGTCTTTGGAGAGATGGCTAAAGTCTTCCTATCATAATCTCTTGTCCTCGAGTTTAATCTTTGGCTGGGTTTCCTATCATCATCTCTTGTCATCGAGTTCCTATCATCAACTCTTCTCCTCAAGTTTAATCTTTGGCTAGGCTTCTCATCTCTAGTCTCATTATCCTCCTCATCATCATGGTAGTCATTATGCACATCATCAGGGTCCTCATCATCATCTTCATCTTCTTCTTCCATATCAATATCAGTTTCCTTTGCATCACCTTCTTTCAGATCATGACTATCTTTTTGCTGCACATCTTTCGATTTTGTATCCTCCGTAACTTTGTTCATGAGATAAACATACTTATACCTCAGTTCCATCAATGAGTTCTTCTGAATCAACATTCCCCTTTTATAGCCCTCCTTCAATACCACAGTATGTGTGTTGATTTTACTCGACACGTAGAATATCCCTGGATGCAACAATAATGCCCTCTTAAACCTAGATCGAAGTCCCAAAACCTCTCCTATCAAAAGCAAATTATCTTTCTCCGCCTTCTTCCCAACACAAAGACTAAGAATTTCATGCAAAATTATCACTGCCCACTTATCAGCTTCATCACTCTTTGCAGGAAGATTCCTTACATTCTCATATGGTGAAATATATGGCAACTTTTTCCATTCATCAACCCATTTCTTGTACTTCTTATCCATCTCAAACCCATTCGAATACTTCAGATCAATCTTAACTAACAAATCTCCACTTTCACATTTCATTGCTTGTTTTTGCAAAAAGGAAACAGCAAGTTCATGACTCCAACAAACTAACTCCAACATTGACTCACTATTTACCTGAAAATAATCCGGATATTCTGGTACTATAGTTCCCACATAATTATTACACAAACCCAAATCCCATTTAAGCTTATCAATAACATGTAATGGAATTTTATTAATTTTACCTATCATCAAAAGCTTCAAAAGCCTATCTGCAACATCTTCTTTATAACTCACACTTTGGTAAAACAACTCTTCATCTGAATCAAGACTGAGAATTTCTGGGGTCAACTTGATATGGGGGTGTATGTTTATGCTACCTGGGAAAAATTCTTGGAAAATTGAAGGGTATTTTCTGATAAATTCAATGGGGCGATATGGGATTTGTAGAGAATCTTTAGATTGTGTGATGATGTTTAAAGGAATAGATTTTGACGGCTCAGATTTGATAAGGTTCTTGATGTTGAGAAGTGGTTTGAGATTCTTTTCTCTTTCGACAGCGTGGTCGAGACCACGATCTCTTACATGTTTGATGGAAAGGGCGTCGTCGAATAGTGTCCGCCATTGTTGACGCTGGTTATGGTGGCTGGTTCGACGGAGGCAATGCATGTAGACAATGTTGGGGCTGCTGTTTGTGAGGGTTTAAGGAGGGCTTTTCAGGTCTTGTACAGAAGCAACTAAAATGAGGGTGAATTTTGGGGTTTTAGGGGTATTTGGGGAATTGGGCGGTTATTTGAGTTAATTAATTAATTAATTTTCTAGAAAATATTTGCTCGAAAATAAGTAATTTTATAATGGAAGATGCTATTTGGCCCAAATTTTACTAACCTTTCTCTTTTAAATAAATAAAAAACTAAATCTTTTTTCAAAGTATTTGTTATTTTCAAAATTATACTTTAGTGACTTCTAAGATTTAGAACGTCATCAGTTTTACAATTCATTCCAACTTTTAAAACTCTTTTTACTTGTTTTCTCCATTTGACTTTTGCTATATAAACAAAAAAAAAAGTACGAAAAGTAATGCTTAATGTAAGAAGTTATTGCATATTTTAGATATTTTATATGTATAAATAATTCTACAATTTATTTAATTTAAAAAATTATTTGTTTACTTATAATTAAAAAAATGATAGATATATTTAATACGACTAATCTCCTTTTAATATCCTCTCTCTCTATATATAAATTATCTATTCCTTTAAATTCAATTTTTCTTAGTTCAATTTAAATATCTTCATCACTTAATTTAAATTGAAATTTTATAATTAATCCCAACTCAAAAAAGTGACTTTACTTTTGACGTATAATTTTTTCTTAGAGAAGTATTAAAAATACCCTCAAACTTGTCACGAATTATTAGTTTTGTCCCTAAACTATTGATAGGCTTAAAAACACCGCTCAACTTGACGAACTAAGCTTAAATACACCCTCGAACTTGGTACAAATTATTAGTTTTGTCCCTAAACTATTGATAGGCTTAAAAACATCTCACAACTTGTCGAACTGGGCTTAGAGGCCTATCAGTTTGCAACTCATTAAGGCATAAGTGAAAGGGACAAGAAGCTATATCACCAGCTTAATAAAGTAAGGCTAAAAATGTCTTAGTAAGTGGGCCAAAAGCCCTTTTAAAAAGGATTTAAAACAGCTCTCTTAAGCCATTTTAATTTGGACAAAAAATCTGCTTTTCTTGGTTATTCTTTGCTCTCTTTCAACGTGTGAAAATTAACCCTCACAACCTTACAAGGTTCCTAAATCAAGCCTAAACCTTGAAGTTAAAGGTAAGTAATGATACTTGTGTACTTAGTATGGTTTGTTTATGAAAAACAAGAAGTATATGTTAGTTATGCTTGTGCTGGAAATTTGGACAACATGTGTCCTAAGGATGGTTGTACACTTTTCTTGTTAATTAAGAGGTTTTTATCTTCTTGGTTGGCTGAATTATAAAGTAAGACTTATGTTTTTAACAAGGTTTAGTTTATTAGTGATGTAATCAAGCTGCTGCACTACTTTTACAGTCCGCAAAAGTGAGTTTTTATATGATATCACAATTGTGTTCTTAGTATGAATTTGTGGGCTGGTAGTTGGGAATTGTTGTTCCATGACCTCCATCTACTTTGGACTATTTTTGGACTACTTTAAGGTTGATTTCATGTGTAAGTATGTTATATACAATTTGGTTGAAGTTAAAACAGATTTGGGATTGTTGACTTCGAAATGGTGAGACGACATAATGTTATGCTGCCTATTTGTGTGTTGTGTAAGATTATTTTGTCTTGTACCTTGTGAGCTATTGTAAGACTATTGAGGGTCTAAAACAAGTTGTATATTATATATACATAAGAATGGTTATTAAAAAATATGATTATGAGTGGAAAGGTTGAGAGAATGCCTTTGGGTCACTAAATACAAGCTTGTTACCAGATGTTACTTTTTTATAAGATTGGAGTACCAAGAAGTGTTTCTTAGCTGCTAATACCAGTATTATTGCCTACTATGTTGTAGATAAATATTTGGAGGAAAGAAAGGTTACTTCGAGATAATAACAAAGTCGTACAACGAGGTATGTAAGGTTACTTGATTTCATATTAATTGATATGAAACATGGATCCCTTCTTGGTACATAAAGGCACTTACCAACTCCGATATATCTATTTACCGTGTCTCCACTTTTTCACATATTCATATGCTCCCATACATAGTCACCTTCAAATCTGCATACATACTTGGATACCAAGATACATAGGTTGTTATTGCTAAATAAAGTTCACGAGTTGTTTCATCTCATATGCATTTCATTATTTGTGTGACGTACTCTTTTCATTGTCATATTGTCTTGTATGATTATTTACATGTCACATGCTACATCTACAGTCCTACAGCTCCAATATTATGGCCTCCAAAAGAATCATCTCAAAAGTAATTGAAAGATAAAGTAAAGTATATTGTTGATTGATGGGTGGTAACCCGAGGGATGGAAGAATCACCTAGCAAGGGTCAATCCCATTATAGGGATAGCTCAGGGGTGAAAGAAATAGCCTAGCATGGGCCAATTCCAATATAGATATGCCACTGATCAGCTGGTCATTTGTATTACATATTATGCACAGATTATACAGTAAAGGTAAAGTAATACAAAGAACATAAAGTACATGATTCCACAGTATAATTAAAGGTGGTCTCCTATACTTACATGATTCCACAGTATAATTAAAGGTGGTCTCCTATCCTTATACCAGTGCATGATTTCATTTGAGTTCTTACTTCATATATAGTATTTTCTTCCTTACATATTCAGTACATTATCTCGTACTGACGTCCCTTACGGGGGGACCTACATTTCATATTGCAGGTACAGGTGCTAATAGATCTCCCCAATAGGAGTACAGGCTATCCAGCTACTGTTACTGAGCTCCAGATTGCTTCGGGGCTTTGTGTGTATGTCTAGAGCTTATATTTTTGTATTGTATAGTTAGTCGAGATGAGCCTTGTCCCGACCTTTATCAGATACTCTTCCTTATCTAGAGGCTTTGTAAATAATGTAAAGTAAAGTACAATCATATCTCATACTTTAGACATCGTGGCTCCAACAGTCCAGTCATATGTATTTTGGTTGTTGTTGTTGTCGTCGTTGTCGTTATTGTTGTCGTCGTTGTCGTTGTTGTTGTTGTTGTCGTCGTTGTTGTTGTTGTCGTCGTTGTTGTCGTCGTTGTCGTTGTTGTTGTCGTCGTTGTTGTTGTTGTTGTCGTTGTTGTCGTTGTTGTTGTTGTTGTTGTTGTTGTTGTTGTTGTTGTCGTCGTCGTCGTCGTCGTCGTCGTCGTTGTCGTCGTCGTTGTCGTCGTCGTTGTCGTCGTCGTTGTCGTTGTCGTTGTCGTTGATGTTGTCGTTGATGTTGTTGTTGTTGTTGTTGCTGTTGCTGTTGCTGTTGCTGTTGTTGTTGCTGTTGTAATATTAATATTTATAACCACCACTCTATTTAAATACTAGATAAGTATTATTATTATTATTATTATTATTATTATTATTATTATTATTATTATTATTATTATTATTATTATTATTATT
>JAABOM020000096.1:7091432-7110671 GCA_011800125.2 Solanum clarkiae
AATAAAAAATTTATTTAAAAAAATCTTGCGATAAATAAACTAATTTTCTAAAAATAATAATTAAAAATCTAAAGTCGAGGATTAGTGGGTAGAGTAGAATTATTTTTTTAAAAAAAATAAAATAATATCTAGATTATTATTTTAAGAGGGAGATGAAGTAAGAATTTCTAAAAAAAATTACTATTTAGTAAGAATTTTTTAAAAAAATTTACAATTTTTGTCCCGTGGGAGGGGGGCATGGTGAGAGGAAGTGGTAAGTAGGGTAATTTTTTGAAATAATAATACTTTATATTTAATTTTAGCTAATACTATAATTTATTTATTTTTTGCCAAGATGAAATATTTTGTCCATGTAGAGTGTGATGTGACATATTTTAAAAAATAAACGAGAGAGTATAGTACACACGTCATAGTGAGAGAGGAATAAAATATAGAAGTGTGTTTCTCAAACTAATAAGTGATAATTTAGGTATGAAACTCACATTTCCAATAGTTTGGGTATGAAACTCAAAAAAAGAGAATAGTTCAGGTGTGTTTTTGACACTTAATTCTTTTTTTTAAGACTATTTTAATAATCAAGATACAAATCTTAGTACTGATTATATGATATAACCTAAATTAAAAATATGTTTACGTAATCCTAAAAAATATTTTTAGTTGTAAAAAATCAACTGTTCAAATATATTTTATTTTAAATTAGTTCAAAATTTTCAGCATTTATTATTGTTTGCCAAAATTAACTAATAGAAACTTTTCATTTTAACACAATTACCATCTATAACAAAAGTAAAAATATGTAGGAATTTTAGTTTAATTATTATTTGCCCTTACATACCAAAATAGCATTGATGATGCGTCATCAGTATAATACTATATATAACCATTCTTTCCCACGCTCTGCTTTACAAAAATCTTGAATACCTTTCCGTCCTTTATTTGCAGGGTAAGCAACCCAATAAATGTTTGTACGCCTTAACTAGTTGAATTACAAGGTTAGCTAATTTCTTCAAAATATTCATCTTTTGAGTTTCTTTCCTTTGTTTTGATGATTTGTGAATTTTCTATTTTTATGTTGAAACGCCATCAAAATTTTTAGTTAAGGTGGTGCGTATGCAAGCCTTACCTTCGACTCAACTAAAACATACCAATCAAACATCTAATAAATGATTTAGTCTTTAGTCATCTTATCAGAGCCAACTATGAAGAAGGATAACAACAAGCCCTTAGGAATACAATTGATAGAGAGCATAAAGAAATCAAGCCTGTCTTTCAAGACATATCAAGTCATTGTTCTAATTGTCACTTTTTTTGGGTATACAAGTTACCATGCTAATAGAAAGACTACAAGCATCGTGAAACAAGCACTTGATCCTCAATCCCCTGCTGCTAGTCCAAATTTTCCATGGCAACGGAAATCATTTAGAGATGGTTGGTTTCCATTTAATGGTCCTGATGGAACAACATTGCTCGGAGACCTTGATGTGGCTTTCCTATTTGTGTATGCCATCGGAATGTATTTCTCAGGGCACGTGGGCGATAGGATGGATCTTAGACTCTTTTTGACCGCGGGAATGTTGGGAACTGGTTTATTCACAGCTCTTTTTGGAGTTGGATATTGGGCAAACATCCATAGTTTCTATTACTATCTTTTCATCCAAATGATTGCTGGATTGTTACAATCCACTGGATGGCCTTCAGTCGTTGCAGTGGTCGGGAATTGGTTTGGAAAGAAGAAGAGGGGACTTATAATGGGTGTTTGGAATGCTCACACCTCCGTTGGGAACATTACAGGATCATTAGTTGCCTCAATCTTATTGAAATATGGATGGGGTTGGTCTATGGTTGTTCCTGGTATCCTTATTGCTTTTAGTGGCGTGATAGTGTTCCTTTTATTACCCGTTCATCCCCAATCTGTTCGAGGTAATAAAGATGAAGATGAAGTGTTGTTATCTCACGGAAAAAAAGACGAGGGAGTGAATGAACCTCTCTTGAGATCGAGATCCGACAGGGAAGAGGAATCAGGCGCTGTGGGTTTTATAGAAGCATGGAAGATCCCGGGGGTTGCACCATTTGCTCTTTGCCTTTTTTTCACCAAATTGGTGTCTTACACATTTCTCTATTGGCTGCCTTACTACATTAGCCACACAGGCATGAACGTTAACTGTTCTATACTTGTCATGTTAGATATGTTGTTTTCTTACTCCTGTGTTTGTTTTAATGTTACTGCAGCAATAGATGGACGATTCTTGTCAAACGAGGAGTCTGGAAACTTATCAACGTTGTTTGATGTCGGAGGGGTAATAGGTGGAATCCTAGCAGGTTACATCTCTGATCAGTTGGATGCCAGAGCTATAACAGCTGCTAGCTTCATGTACAGTGTTATCCCAGCTTTATACCTATATCAAAGCTACGGACACATGTCCATGACTGTAAACATCACCCTCATGTTAATTACTGGAGTGTTTGTGAATGGGCCTTATGCATTGATAACAACAGCTGTTTCAGCTGACTTGGGGACAGATAGCTCTTTGAAGGGTAATTCACGAGCGCTTGCAACTGTCACTGCTATTATTGATGGAACTGGATCAATTGGTGCTGCAGTTGGACCATTTGTAACAGGTTATATTTCAGCTGATAGCTGGAATGCAGTTTTTGTAATGTTGATGGGAGCAGCTTTGGTTGCTGGATTGTTTTTGACTAGGCTTGTTGTAACTGAGGTTAATGGAAAGATTCAAGAATTGAGGTCTCAAGGATCATCTAGACCAATTATGTCTACTAATCTTGTTGAAGTGTGATTGCTATAATATTGTGTGAAAATTCAAAAATAGAGATGACTCTTTATGATCATCACATGCACATTCATTTCACATGTACATTTTGTGTGCCTCCTTTCTTTGTTTCCTACTCTATTCATTTTGAATCTTGTGATCTTAAACTAAAAATACTCTTTAATTATATGATCTAAAACATATCATGTGAAAAGTTAGAACTAAAGAGTTACAAAAAAGAACGCACTCTTTTTCAAATTGGCTAAAAGGAGAACACAAAATGGAGGGAGTATTTCCTTTTCAGAACTAGGATCAGCCAGATATAAAAATCAAACAAGGCTATACAACCACTTACTCCTTGTTTGGACGGTTGTTACCCATTGTATTGTATTGTATTGTATTGTATTGTATTGTATTGTATTGTATTGTTAGTTTAAATACAATATTTGTCTTGATTGTTATTTAAATTTCATTGTATTGTATTATTTAATTTCATTGTTAGGTAATGATGAAAAGACCTATTTTGTGTGACGACCAATTTGGTGTGGTTGCATCGTTATTTTAATATCTTCTTGTTTTTTTTTTTTACTTTATTTGTTTATTTAATAATTTTACGTTATCATTTACCATATCTTTCCATGGTATCAACCACATACCCTACAATTCCTTGTAGGTTTATCATTCAAATTATGAATGTATGACATTATATGACGACGGAAAACAATATAAGCAATCTGTTTGTAGTCATTGAAACAATACAGTACAATATGATACAATACAATACAATACATTATGAAATAACACATAACAACCATCCAAACAAAGAGTCAAACCTGACATCATTTCCTAAATACCAAGCTTGGATTTGAACATTCAATATGAAGTTATGATTTCAAATCAACTTATGGATATGCGATGTGAGCTCATGATGTAAAATTATAATTTCTTCAAAAAATATATATATAATTTGAGGTTCTAAATTGCAATTTTAACTTTTTTCAAAATGTAAAACTTAACTCATAAGTTTACAAGACCCATCATTTTAAATTTTATAAAACAAGACTCATGCTCAATATAAAGAATTGTCTGTACCATGTGAAAAAATTATATTAAAAATAACTAAATTATCGCAATTCAAGTATACATCCTAACCGAGACATGGTTCCTAGAACCACGAGTGATCCCAAGTTAATTCTTGGCATAACATATCAAAGCATATCATAAAGAGACTAAAACGGAAGCTAAAAGCATAAAAAGGGAAGTCCACGAATTGAAATACTAATGTCTAGAATTTAAAAAACATACTTGTTGGGAAATGATCCTCTAAATGCAGAGGACTCACCAATTGCTGACAGCAGAATGTTGCACCCTACTAGCCACAAATTTGAGAAGTAATTTAGATGTTGAGTGCGTGGATGAACTCAATCCAATGCTTTGAATGGCGCTTACATACCTGGAAGGTCGAAATTTTACTCGAAACTCGAAGACCTCAATAGAAATTCTTGAACCCTAAATTTTTTTCTTATAGAAATTTGCTTTCAAATAATCTAAGTGTTACTGAGAATATAGGTACATTGAGTATTAATAAGGAATTTATTTTAATCTCAAAATGTTAAGGTTTTGATTCGGGAAGGGTGGAAAAAGATGGAATTAATCCTCATTAAGAACTGTCGGAGGTCGTCTATAGGACCATCTACGGGTCATAAAATACCTTCTCATGAAAATCTAGAACTCTGAGAGTTTGGGTCTATGATCGACTTCTATATATCGTTATGCATGTTCATAGAAAAAGTACTGAGGCTTGATTTTCAGGACTTGGAAACTACAAAATCTCTCAAAGGTTCTTTGATCGAATTATGGGTCATAGAACTCAGCTCGTGGAATGGGTACTGGGAGCTAAGTACTTGGATCTGCAAAGGCCATCTGTGGATCACATTCTATGATATGTCCTTTTTTATCGAGGAAAAGGTACTGAGACTAGATTCTCAATATCTGTAAAATATGAGGTCTTTCTACAGTTCGTAGAACGTCTTACGAATTGTAAACCCAGCCCATAGAAGTGATTGAAATTAGTCACTGTAGGACATTAATTCCACAAACTTCATCTATGATATGTAAATGATTTGACGAGTCTTAGATGATGTCCATAGAACTCAATTTTCAAAAAAAAAAAAGATTAATTTCTAGACTTTCTGGACTATTTGGATTAGATTATTTTGGGAGTGTTACAAATTGAAGCATTTGTATTATAAAAGTTAACTATGAATTTAATACTTTAGATAAGTGTTTTCATGAATACGATATGAAAGCATGGGTTAAGGATCTATTCCATGATTATGAGTTTATGAATGATTCGGTATACTAGATTCTTACCATTTCACAAACAATGATTTGATTATGTATGATTATTCTTGTTGAGAGTTTATCTAGCACCGAGCAAACCTAACGAAGGCTTACTCGATAATAGAGGCATAAAACCTTTGAAATAGCAATCCTTTTGTTCCAGAACTATGTGTTACCATAGATTCAGGAGAGTCACCCGTTAGTTAAAGCATGACTCTTCGGTACGTCACCCATTAGTTGAGCCATGACTTGTACCTTGGTCAGTAATTAGTAGAGGCTTGACCATGTAAACTATTAGTAGAGGTCGAGTAATATTAGCTAGTGGATCTATCTAGTACAAACTTTTATGCTTTATTTGGCAAGCATATTGAACCCATTTTGGTAGGCAACACACCATACTTTATGTAATAGCTCATATGATATATATCATTAGCAGTATCTTTCACTATCCAGTTTTGTGATTTTGATCACTATCAGTACATGCTTTACTTGGTCATTGCATTGTTAGTTTCAGATTTATCAGATTATTTTATTTATGACAAAGTATTGCACATTCTACAAAGTCCAGTACGTTCAGTAGTACTGGCCACCTACTTTTTTTAATTTATTTTATAATATAGGTCACAATATTCCAACTTTCACGTGTGATTAGTAAGAATTCGGTCAATTTACAGCCTTTGGTGAGTCGTCACGCTTTGTCGATGCAATCACTATGAGTTTATTTCTTTCAGTTTTACTTTCAAACTTAATGTGATGAGCTAGGATTTGTCCTACGTTCCACCCATGTTTGTCCATGCTTTTTGCCAGATATAGTTTGCTTTGCTGCGTGTTCAAGTTCCCCCTTTTGTAGGGTTGTTATGGTGATAGTAGCTTGAGACTTACCTTTTGCTTTGTCATTCATTGTATGATCATTATGCTATCTTACGCCATGTTTATGCTGAAAAACTTGTTTAGGGTCCTTCAAATTTCTATTGTCGTGTCACACATAAGGTCTAGCATGGATCATGACAAAAAGGTCATATCTTTTTATTTCAAATTTCAAGTGATGCAAACTTGGTGGTGTTGGAAAGAAGACTCATAGAGCTTTAATTTGGTAGGTTGTGGCCATCTAATTCCTTAGATTTTGAAAGTCATTGTCATTTGAAGTTGACTCTTATATGAACTCATAAGAAAAAAATTCGTTGATAGCAATATTTTAAACTTAGTGTGGTGTTTGAAGTACCTTACGACCCTAATTCGCGTCTAAAACACTCAAATACTTAGGAATGAACCTTAACATACATATAAAACTTAGAAATCCTTGAATTTGGGCCTATATGCATATGAAGGATGGTTTGAATCTTTATACTACTGTGAGTGTCTAGTGAATTTTTATATAATTATGTGTAGGGGTGGCAATTTCAATCCATATAAGATAAAAAGAGTCCATTTAACCCATATTTATTTTAGTGGATCACTCATATTTTTCAAAATGGGTAAATATGAATTGATCTATTCTAACAGCTCATACAAATATGATCAAAATGGGTAAAATATGGGTACCCATATAGACTCATAGATCCCCCATCCATAATAAAAATTCTTAATTGCACTAAAAAAAATGTGTGCCTGACTTTTTTTTGTGGGAGTGGAAATAAGGGAATGGGAGATTGGGGATGTGCATCGGTCGGTTTGATTCAGTTTTATGTATTATGGGTTTGTTTTATTTGGTTTTTGATTTTTAAATATGTTAAACCGATAACAAATCAATAAAATATTTTTTATCGATTTTCGATTTGTTAGTTTTTGGTCCTTAATGGTTCGATCTTTGATTTAACCAATAAGAAAATAATCATAAAAAAATATATGACTTCTCTAACTATTTGATACAATGCAATGAGAGTTATACAAATGACCTCATATTCTAATTTACTTTCCAATATAAGAGTTATACATTGGAAACCAAACAAATACATGACTTACGAGTAACGATCTAGTGTCAAGTGATATTAAATTATTAATATTTAATATTTATGAAAAGATAAAGGAGGAAATTATTACAGTCTTAATGAGTTATCAGTTTACCTAATAACCCACTACTAAAAATCAAAATCGAATCAATAACCCGATAATCTTTCTTTTTGTAAAAACCATTATAAACCTGTTACCCAATAACCCGATAACAATAAACCAATAATATTTTTTTTTTGGTTCGATTTATCGATCGGTTTGATTTTTACACACCCCTATGGGAGGTAGAGTGGAAATATGGGCATGGAAGTGGGGAGAATTTTTTATTATTATTATTGACAAAAATAATTTTTAAAAAATTTAAATTTAAGTTTTGGTATTGAAGTAGAGAAATTTTAGATAAGGGGTGGGGGTGGGGTGGCAGTGGGTGAATGATAGGGTATTGAGGTAGAAAAAATTATTTTATCTTTTTTATGAAAAAAAATAATTTTTTTCAAAAATAATTATTTGAGAGTACGGTTGGGATGATAGGGATTGAGATTAAAGTGGGTTGAGTCATTTTTACCCAAACCATATTTGACCAAATTCATATTTACTCATATTTTAGATGGATGAATTGTGATCCAATCCATTTTGACCCAATCCATTTTGACTCAATCCATATTAAATCCATCCAAATTCAATCTAATCCACCCATTTGCCACCTCTATTTATGTGTATTTGAAAGTTTGCAATCACATATTTATAAAGAAAATATATAAAAATATGCAATTAATGTGGCGTCTTAAGATATTTTAATATCTTGTAAATGAACTAAATACCTTGTAAATGAACTAAAATTTTCTCATTTGGTAAGAATTATATAAGAATTGATTTTTTTTTAATAGTTTTCACAATTTATAGGTTTATTATTATGATTTATGAAGAAGAAAATATGCAAATCAATCTAATTTTAATTATAGTTATATCATATCGCATGTCCAATAGGCCCTAACAATATCAATTACAATAAGCAAATCACAAAAACATGGCTCATCAAAATCACTGTTGAATCCAACGACTAGAGTATACTTCATGTTTATATAGGTCCACTATGTGAGTTAAAAGATTTTTTTCTTTTTGAAAAAATTATCCAACAAGGCAAATATGTAATATGTATCTGTGATAAACTGTTATAATTTAAAATATTAGAATTTGTATCTATATATAAAATTTTATAGTAAATTCCTCTTTCCTCTCTCCATCTCTCCCTTGCCTTTTACCTTCCACTGCCCTCTCTTACACGAAGCCTCCCCCTCTCTTCCCCTCTCACCCTTGCTAATAAGAAGAAGTTCATTCAAATGTAAGAAGAAATTCAGAATATTTTCCTGTTGAGATGGATTTCATCAAGGATCTGTGTTGAGTCATTTTCTTTTTGCCTTAGTAATGGATGAATTGACATGATCTATTCAGGAGGAGGTTCCATAGTATATACTATTTGCGGGTGATATAGTACTGATTGATGAAACATGGCTAAAGTTAAAGATAGAATGGGAGTTTGGAGACATACTTTGGAATACAAATGGTTCAAACTAAGCAGGACCAAAACAGAATATTTGGAGTGCAAATTCAGTGTTGTGAGGGATGATACAGACGTTGAAGTGAGACTTGCCACTCAATCTACTCACAAGAGAGAAAACTTTAAATATCTTCAGTCTATCATCCAGAGTAGTGGCGATAATGATGATGATGTCACACATCGTATTGGGGCAGCATAGACGAAATAGAGGTTTGCCTTTGGAGTATTATGTGATAAGAAGATACCACATAAACTTAAAGGCAAGTTTTACAAAATGGTGGTTAGACCATCTTTGCTATATGGGGTGGAGTGTTGGCCAATCAAAAACTCACATGTTTAGAAGATGTTAGTCACAGAGATGAGGATGTTGAGATTGATGTGTGGACATACCGGGGGGGAAAAGATTAGGATTGAAACCATTCGGAAAAAGTTAGAGGTGATCCTTGTGGCTGACAAAATAAGGGAAGCGAGACTCTAATAGTTAGGACATGTGCAGAGAAAAAGTATCATTGCTCCAGTGAGGAGAAAGACTGAAAAAGTATTGAGGGGAGGTGATCAAACAAGATATGGCGAAACTTCATCTCACTGAGGACATGACCTGAGATAGAAAAGAGTGGAGGTCGCGTATTAGGGTAGAAGGCTAATTAGGCTAGTAGGGATAGGTTGATGTCTAGTTTTGTGATACAGTAGGTTAGTAGGATTAGTCGTGTTTTTATATCCTGTATTGTCATTATCCATCTTATATTTATTACTTTTATCATATTTATATACTATTATGTACTTTTCGTTACTAGTCATTTTCTTTTTTTCTTTTTTGTTTCCTTTTGTATTTTTTCATTTCCAGTTTCTTCTGCTTATAGGGCTTGACTTTTGAGACAAGGGTTTTTGGGAAATAGCATCTCTATCTCTATGAGGTAGTGATAAGGTTTGCGTATATCTTACCCTCCCCACACCCCACTTTTGGAATCCCATTAGGTATGTTGTTGTTGTTGTATTATGTATCAATTGTATTCGATCAAATATTGGTGAGAGATCTGTATTTTACATCACTTGCATTCAAAAAATTATATTTGTATTTTGCATCAACTGTGTTTGTAGTTTGTATCAATTGTATTCGTGAAACAATGAATATAATATGCATTCATTCCCTCTGTCACGTGTATTATGTATCAATTATATCCGGTCAAATATAGGCGAGATTTGTGTTTTATATCAATTGTATTCGAATAACTATATTATATTATATATAAACTTTATTTGTATTATGTATTAATTGTATTTGTGATACAATGAATACAACATGTATTCATCCTCTCTTCTCCCTCTGCCAAACTTGCTCTCTTCTGTCATCCTTATCTTGATCTCACTTGCCTCTTTCCTCCTAATATGTATTCATTTTGATACAAATCAATTTATATTTGTATTTTTTTCTCCTAAAATTATGAAAAAAAATACTCCTTCCGTTTCAAAAAAAAATGACCTAGTTTGACTTGGCATAGAGTTGAAGAAAATAACGAAGACATTTTTATTTTGTGATTATAAATTAAAATTATGTCAAATATACCAAAATGATTTATGACATATGAAAAGTTGAAATTAAAATGTTTCTAAAAAAAGGAAAGAGATCATTACTAAAATAAAAAGTAAGTTATTCTTTTTAAACAGAGGAAGCACAACAAATACAAATGTGTAGCAAATTTAAGTGTAGCAAAATTTAATGTAGCTGAGAATTATTATTAGTAAAATTGTAGCTGGGAACTCCTACCTACCCAAAAAAGAGCCGCTTGTTGATGCAATATCTAGTTTCAAACTAATATAAGCTATCGATATGTAAAAGGTTGTTAATGGGACGGTTCAAATGGTTATTTTTAAAAAAAAAAAAAATTATAGCATCTCAATTTTTCGGGTATTAATTTTTTAAAAATCATCTCAGTTATATCAATTTCTCTTCAGTATCGAAATGATTTGGTTAATTTTTAATTTTTTAAATTTTTAAAGTATCACTTCAAAATACACTATTATTAAAATATTTTTTCATACTTCAATTCTTCCCAAAAAAGTGAAGAATGTTTGGATGTAAAACTTTATAGAGGAGTGTTTGCATAAGTTTTGTCATATTATTTGATAGAGTATCTATTATAATATTTTTAATTTTAAACCTAATTAATCAGAGGACAAAGGCCCTAAGTCACCATAGGCCTGGGACTTGGACAAATGTTATAAAATATATTTGCATACTTATTTGGTTGAGTTTGACAAGTATATTGTTTAAGGAAACATATTCACGCTAAAACCTGTACCCTATTAGTTAAGAGCAACAGTCGAATCCAACCTGTTGGGCTAAGGTTACTAGGTTGAATCCAAGTAAGTTTTTAACTGCGAACGAAGAATCAAAACCAACCTTAATAAATTAGTTAGAGCCATTTCGGAAATGTAACTGCTCTGCACCACCAAACAAGTTCAACATTAACATACTACTTTAAAAAGGTCAAGTATTACCAATCGTTAAGAGTCTCTTTACTTTCTGAAACAATCACTACTTGTCAAGAAACTTGTGGCACTAGATTTTGACAAATATTCAGTCAAGTTATGGTACTATATTTTGATAAATTTAACCGAGTTAGGAAGATTCATTATTTCTCTTTTGGTAGGTTCAGGGAAAACATCAAGAGGATTCGCGGCATGAGAAAATATGCTAAAGTAGTCAAAATGAAAGGGTGGATCTCGAAAGATATGAAAGATCTCCCTCCAAGCCGTACATATTACCACTTATCATTATTAGCCAAATATGTCTTAGCAAGCAAGGGTCAAGGCTTTCATTCTAGCTAACCTGAGAATTAACTCAACATGCTAAAAACCCATTTGATCTTGAAAAATACTATAACAATCAACTCTTGTTAGATTAATCCATGGTAATTTTACACTTGCCTGTGAAAATTCAATTGAAAGAGCAAATGACATGTGCATCGATCATTCAGACTAACATATGGCTTCAAATGCATTTTATTTGCAACATTTGACCTAGTAATCTCTTGAAATGAAACAAACAACCAATATTAGTCAAGTACCAAATGCATGAAATAAAATAATTTTAAGATGTTGGTTTGCAAAGATCAATACATGATTGTCCCATTCCCGCAGACAATCTACAAGGCCATATTAAATGCACTTTACCCACATACACGAAGAGAAACATGTACAAGCTTCACTGGCGTCCTGGCCCCTTTCACCTTTAGGAATGGCAGCAAAAGAAAGAACAACAACTCAGCACAAAGTAGACAACGCACATATATAGCCACAGTTCCATATACTTGAGTAAGGAAGCATGCATAACAGCAGAGTGCATTTCTATCATGGATTCTCCCCACCATCGAGACTACAGATTTTAGAATCAATACTTCTAAGTATGTCATTTTCTAAAGAACTTAGATTTCTCCTTGAACAAGTATGCCAAAAGACTGGCTTTTTTCCGGCTTGCGATCCTGCAGCAAGTATAATACTACACGATACCAGCGATGGGTGGTTCAAAGAAGAGCTTAACTTGGAAAAGTCACCAGAACAAAATTGAGGATAACTTTTATCATTATTTCTTGGGAAGATAATTTGTGATGTCCATATTTTTATTCTATGGAAACTTTTTCTAAAACAAATATTCCAAGGAAATGATTCGACAAGTCATATTCCTGTCTCAACAACCAAGAGTGGCACATTGCTGATTGGAAATAGATAAACATTGTGTTGACATGTCGCTACTAATTGGATAAAAAGAAACATATAAGCTTCCATATTAACATAAATATCCGCTGCTAGGTTCCATTGAGCCGATCCTTTACCAAGTCTGACAATGGACCAAAAAATAAAATAAAAGAGAGCCCTTTCACCTCATGACACTCTGAAGTAGTACTCTAAAAGAGAGGTGAACAACAGAATTATCAGCAAAACAAACTACCTAATGTCGCATGGTGTGCACATATTACAGGTTCCAACTGCAATAAGCACAACCCTTAATTACATTAATGACAGATAGAAAAACATGGAACTTTAAAAGGGGTCAAAACTTTGCATCTTGTCAGTTCTTGTAGTTGTAGTCCCATCGAACAAACATCAGTAGAAATCAAAATGAGAATAGCCCATTATACTGCTATAACCTTTACGAAATGAGTTGTGCAGCACCTATGTCATCAATAAAGACTGCCTAAGGGAGTGAACCATAAATCATACACCAAAAATGCAACCGATTTGCCAAAGGGATAATCCTAAGATTCTATTCAACACTCAACAAAAATCATATTTACACGATTATAATAGTCGTAGCTTGCGGAGAATACCATCAAAGATTCATTGCTGCAAATCAGATGTGGCTAATAAATGTTTCTCCGGCTCATAAATAAGCATCAAAGTATAAGCGTGAACCCAAATGAAAGATCACTGTGTACATCCAATGCCAAGTGTAGGTTGGAAAATGATTTTGCATTTTTAAATATCTAATATAGCAAGATGACTTATTTATCTGCTTCACGTGGTTATTGAGGATTCCTATAGCTAATCCCAACTAGTCTGGATTGAAGCGCAGTGGTCATTATTGTCTTCTTTGACATCCTTTTCTATCCTAGATGAATGTAAAACTCAGTTGCTTTGAGTACAAATACTTCTTAGAAAAGTTTTGGGAGAACACATAATCACCCTCTCCCACAACTAATTCCATTTTGCTGACTACACACCTAAAGTTTGTGAGCATCTTACAACCCCTCTAGACTTGTCTGAAGTGGAACTGTTGTCCCTTTATTTGCTAAATGTGGTGCAAAGAGTGTACTAACTCAGCTTCAGTCACATGAACTGCATGGAGTAAAAAATAACACAAAAAAGTACAGCTTATTGTCACGGACTTAGACCTTCGCTAAGACTTTCGCGCGTCGCTAGTCGATTTGCTCACGATTCTTTCACGATCTTCCTAGTAAGCTCCCTAAGGGAATGCTAGATTAAGAAGACAAGAGAGGTTTTAGAAAGAAGACATCTTTAACACTTGGAAGATTGCTTACACTTTCTTGGATGGTCTGTACAAATGAGTGGCCCTCCTATTTATACTACTACCTAGGGGCCAAAGTGTAAGTAATAATTACTTACAAGTCCCCCACTTATTTACACTTTAGTCCCCTCTCTAGAATCTTCCATACTATTCTAGAGAGAACTAAAGACTACAAGATATTTCTATACAATTCTAGAATCTTCCAGGATCCTCCTTCAAACTCCACACATGTCTAGAATCTTCCACACATCTCTAGAGAGTTCCACACATCTCTAGAGTCTTCCAAGGAACTTCAAGAGCTATCCACAATATTCTAGAGTCTTCTAGAAACCTCTCAAGACTCTAGTTTCTTCTCCTTGACTCTAGTTTCTTCCTTATTTTTAAGAACAAGTGGCGGGCCGTCACACTCTCCCCCACCTGATGTTGCGACGTCCTCTGCCCAATACTGTTGTGGGAACTCCCTGTCTCCACCTTCAAACTGCCACAAGTCTTCGTGCCATCCCCTTGTGGTCTTCTCTGGAGTTCGCTCCCTTTCCGTGCCCGAGGAGTACTGTTGCAATTGGCTGTCCTTTCTCCCTCTTGGCTTCCTTCGACGGCTTCTCCTTTGACAACCTTTCCTCTTAGCGGGCGTGGAACACGAAAATGGCTTTTTACCCTGGAACCCCTCCACAAGCCGTAAGGATGACAGCTGAACTTGTCCCCCTGACTTGGGCATCTACACTAAGTGCAGCATGCAGGAACATTCCTGCTCCAAGACCACGAGTTGTTGGAGGTAGGGGTCAATCACCACATGGTACTTCCGGAAGAATTCCTGCCCAAGGATGATGTCAAAGAGGTCTATTGGAGCAACATGAAAGTTGGACTTGCCATGCCACTTACCCAACGCTATATCGACTCCCTGAGAAACTCCACACACAAGGGTCATTGGTGCATTTACTGTCCTAAGATGCATTACTTGGGTTATATTTCAGCCCCAAGTTGGCTGTCGCAGACTTAGTCACGATGTTAGCCTCTGCGCCTGTGTCGACCATGGCACGAGCAGGACGCCCATTGATCGTGATGTCCACGTATTGTGCACAGCACTCCTTCGACTTCTCTTGCGTATGATAACTCCACATAGCCCAATCACGCCTACCCGGGCCATGTCCGAATCTTCCCCCGATTCGGGTGCCTCCTTTTGTGTCTTTTGCTCCTTCCATTCCTGCAGTATGGCACCAAGGCTCTTCAGTTTGTGGCACCCGCATATATAGCACTTGAGCTCTTTCTCGGGCTGTGACTTGCCCTCTCCGCTGCTTTGTCGCCCGGACCTCCTGTTATCAGCCCTACCGATGTCATGATAGTTGGGATGTGGCTACCAACCCTTGCCTTTGCCACCATCTCCCTACCTTGGTCATGACTACCATCCGAGTCTTCTCCCCGGTCTTTACCTCGCCTGTCATGTCGAGAGTCCGTCAAAGCCTCTACCTGTGTGATGGCCTCGTCAATGGTCCTAACTTGTCGGCGTTACAGCGCCGTCCTGGCCCAATTCTGTAGGTCGTCCATGAAGTGGAACATCATATCGTCATCCGTGAGGTTGGGGATCTGGAGCGTAAGGGTAGTTTAAATTCCTTCACATAGGCCCTTGTGCTACCCGTCTGCCTCAGCTCCCTGAACTTTCGCTTCGCTTCGCTTCATAGATGACGTTGTTCGGGAAGAAGGCCTTCTTGAACTTTGAACTGCTCCCATGTGTCGATGGCACATAACCCCTTCCGTATCTCCGACTCCTTTCGTTTCCACCATAGCATGGCCATCTCCGTCAGATACAATACGACTGTGTTGATTTTCGTCTCATCGTTCCTCACCTTGTTACACTTGAAGTAATTCTCCACGTGCCACAAGAAGTTCTCCATCTCTTGCGCGTCTCGAATGCCTTTGAAGACAGTAGCTTGGGAGCCTCAATCTTGGCCTCCATTTCTCCAACAATCCCTATGCATCTCCCATCAGTCACGTCTTCCTCAAGTGCCCTCATCCTTGCACTCATAGCCTCTATGGTGGCGCCCATGGTCTTCATGGTGGCGCTCATAGCCTCCATCTTGCTTAGTGCCTCCATGAGCCGGCACTCTAAGTGATGGTCTCTCTCAGCTCGTATTTCGTCGCCTGACGTCCGGCCAACTCTTTCCGGATGCTATCATTCTCCTCAAGGGTGAATTCCTCCAAGGTTTGAAACTTGCCATTGAACTGATTCAAGCGCTTGCCTATGAAGTCTACTGCTTGCCTAGCAGCATCCACCCTCGCGACCCATACTTTGTCGAGCGTGACGTCGGCGGGATCTTCGCCTCGTTCATTCGTCACTCAACTCAGCAGCCGAGAGTAAGTGGATTGTTATGGTCTCGCTCTATGTCGGTCCAACCGACACCTCCTCAACCTTCTTGGAGCTTTTCTTCCCCTTGTTTTTCTTGCCAACATCCAGCGTAACGTTGGCAGTGGTGGTGGCGTTGATGTCTCCTTCATTTTCCATGCTTCCCTTAGTTCAAACCTGCTCTGATACCACTTTGTCACGGACTTAGACCTTCGCTAAGACTTCCGCGCGGCACTAGTCGATTTGCTCACGATTCTTTTACGATCTTGCAAATACTAGTAAGCCTTTCAACTCTTGATCGCTAAGGGAATGCTAGATTAAGAAGACAAGAGAGTTTTTAGAAAGAAGACTTCTTTAACACTTGGAAGATTGCTTATACTTTCTTGGATGGTCTGTACAAATGAGTGGCCCTCCTATTTATACTACTACCTAGGGGCCAAAGTGTAATTAATAATTACTTACAAGTCACTCATTTATTTACACTTTAGTCCCCTCTCTAGAATCTTCCATACTATTCTAGAGAGAACTAAAGACTACAAGATATTTTTATACAATTCTTGAATTTTCCAGGATCCTCCTTCAAACTCCACACATGTCTAGAATCTTCCACATATCTCTAGAGAGTTCCACACATCTCTAGAGTCTTCCACACATCTCAAGAGCATTCCACACTTCTCTAGAGTCTTCCAAGGATCTTCAAAAGCTATCCACAATGTTCTAGAGTCTTCCAGAAACCTCTCCAAGACTCTAGTTTCTTCTCCTTGACTCTAGATTCTTTCTTATTTTTAAGAATAAGTGGTGGGCCGTCACATTATGCCTTGGGATATAACTGCACACATTATTGGACAACTTCTGCAATTGCTGCTTAACTTTCTTTAGATATATATATGACTCCTCTACCAGTGAAATAGGAGCATCACATCCTATGTGCGTCTGCAACACGCATACATGAAACTAAAGGAACGTTTGAGGCAGATTTAAAACTGCGATTACCTAGGTTTAGTTTTACCTGCTGGTTTATGAACAATGTAAGCTTTTTTCAAAATATGAAGAGTGGTATGTACAATCCTCAACTGATAAAAAATACCTACAACCACCACCATAGTCGTCCTCCTTCATCGAGCAAGTCAGCTGCTATCTATAATCAACTGTAATTTGTAAAAATAAGCATATTTCATCAAGTGAACTGGTTGATGATCACCTCAAGCTATAATAAAAATTGATATGTGCTATATGCACTCAATTGTTTGCTCTATTGTGTTTCATCCTTGTAATGGGAGAGATGGAGAGTGATTTCACTGCCATATATTGTGTTATTTTTACAGGATATATTTTTAAATTCATTTCCAGTGAAAACGTTCCCTTCTTTTATGGCATTCCTCTGTTTGTGACAACAACCAAAATAACTGGTTTCTCTTACACAATATGTATGAGATTCTTTGCTTATATTAGTGCGGTTTACAACAGAGGGAAAAAAGGAGGGAAGGATCTTAGATACAATTTGTAGTTTTCACTCTAATGATGGAAAAGTGAAATTTTACAATAAGTTGCAACTCTAGCCCCTTGTGCTTGCAATCAAAGCATGGTTAACTTGTAGGATCTTGTTAATTTTCTACTGCAGTCTGCCACACGGGAGTGTTGTTTCAGTGCGTGCTCGGCTATAAAAATTCCGCATTTTTAAGGGGTCGCCTTAATGAATTTCTGTGCAACTAGATTTCAGTAAATTACTAATTTTCCCCCTTTTTAGGAATTCTATCGAATTTACTAGTGGAGCTTAGAGTATAATTCTAGTGTAATTTTGGGATTCTTTTTTATTTTACGAAATAGGTTTTCGCTTGTGTGGCCATCATTATTGTTCTCCTATATAGTAACTGTACCTATCTACACTGGATTGCTAATTTTGGGTTCTCTTCTGCAGTCTTTTACCTGCATTGTGCGATTCCAACGTTTGCTCAGATCTCTGTCGCTACACCTCTGTAAGTTTTGGTTGCTTCTTTCGGTAACTCATCTTGCTAGGCTGTTCAGTTTTTCCACTCTTCCTGTTTTTAAATTGTATACTACCTATTTGCTACTTCTTCATACTTGACTCGGCCTAAAAAAAATGTACGTGCCATAGTATAAATGGAATCCCGCATGCAGTGTTAAATTTTAACAGTTATTGTTGGTCCATGAGATGTATTGCTTCTTTTGCTATTATTAATTATATCTTGCTTTCTTTTGACAACTGCCTGCTTTTATAAAATTACTGACTACAAATTTTCTTGCCTCTTTATTTTGTCAATTGATTTTACTTTTATTCTCTGATTACTTAGCCCTTCTTTCACTTTGAATTTCCGTATTTCACGGCTCCATTATAGCCCAACATTTAGCTATGATACATCCACATTAAATTAAATATATTTCATACAAATTTGTTACAACACAATCTTTAGCGATGTCAAGTAAAGACCATAAACGAGTTCAAAGTTCACCTTTCCATTAAAAGGGTACCAAGAATTATACATGCTGATGGCGGTTGATAAAAGAGGCCCTTCTGGCTCGCCAGCGAGCAAACTAAGCCGCTGCGAGAAATCGTCGACTACTCAAAAATTCAATCACAACAGCCTCAACTACTACATCGTCCACTGAGGCAGACACATACTTTTCAGAATAAGCTTCTTTTGTTGTAAGACGGTCCCTGCTTCTGAGTCAAACAGGTTAGACTAACTTTGTATAAAATAGTTGAAAGCCTTTCTCAATCTCAGAATATTTAACTTTCCTGCTGCTCTTTTAATCTTCTGACGTATATTAACTAGTAGTTATGATAGCGTGAGCTAGTACGGGTGTAATATAAATTTACTTTTAGATTTGATATTTTAAGTTGTTAATTATTGAGACTTATAGAAAGCTAATTTATGTGGTACACAAAATTTTGAGAGCATAGTGGAAATTTATTTAGCAATATATATGAACTTCTCGGTTTTATTATATCAGAAGAATCATTCAAAATTATCGATGTACTCTTAAGCTGCTCAATCAGGCATGTTGTGCTAGTACGGACCTAATATAAATTCACTTTTAGTTTCAATTTAATATTTAAAGTTGTTAATTATTGAGACTTATAGAAAATAAATGGGTGAACACATAAAAATGACTCTCACGTTGGCAAAACTTTTTAAGTTGGAACTTAAACTTTCATTGTGCACAAATATGACCCTCAACTTGGCAATTCCTAAACAAGTAGGCACAGGGTAGTTGCTGACGTGGCGCGTGAGGT
>JAABOM020000096.1:7116652-7142269 GCA_011800125.2 Solanum clarkiae
ATAATCACAAAAGACAACACCATAATGAAAGGAGTAAGTTACACAAATAATGAAATGTATAGGAGGTAGAACAACACTTGAACTTTATTTAGTAGAATGAATTCGTGTATCTTGGTATCCAAGTATGTATGCAGATTTAAAGATGACTATGTATGGGAGCATATGAACATGTGAAAGATTCAAGACACGGTTAACAGTTGTGTCGGAGTTGGTAAGTGCCTTTATGTGCCAAGGAGGGATCTATGTTTCATGCCAAATAATGCGAAATCAAGTAGCCTTGCATACCTCGTCGTACGACCTCGCTATTATCTCGAGATAACCTTCCCTTCCTCCAAATATTTATCTACAATATCGTAAGTAATAAAACTAGTATTAGCAGCCAATAAATACATCTTGGTAGCCCAATCACATAAAAACACAACATACGGGCAGCAAGCGTATTATTGTAAACCCGAGCGTATTCTTTCAACCTTTCTGCCCCTAATCATATTTTCTAATACACATTCTCATATACATATGATGTGCAACCTGATTTAGTGCCATAACAGTCTTACAACAACCCACAAAGCACAACACACAGTAATTCTATGTAACATATAAATAGGCGGCATAACGTTACATCCCTTCGCTACATTTTGATGTCGACAATCCCAAACCTATTTCAACTTTACCCAAACTGTACTCAACACATCTATACATAACAATAGACTTAAAACAATCTTAGAACAGTACCAAAGCATCCATGAAGGATGTGAGGCAATATCCTTCCATCCATCAGCCCACAAGTTCATACTAAGAACACAATTGTGATATCCCATAAGAACTCACTTTTGCGGACTGTAAAAGTGGTGCAACAACTTAGTTATATCACTAAGAAACAATAACTTGTTAAAAAAATGAGCCTTAATTCATAATTCATCTAACCAAGGAGAGAAAATCCCCTTGAATAACAAGAAAAGTCTACAACATCTTTAGGACACATGCTGTCCAAAATTTTCAGCATATACCTAACCAACATAGTCTCTTATTTTTTTCATGAAGAAACCTTACTAAACACACAACTATAATCACTTACCTTTACCTTCAATATGTACGGTTTCTCCAAGAACCCTAAAAGTCTCTTGTGGCTTCTCGTAAAGTCAAGAAAGAGTTGAGAGAAAACTTGGAAGACAATCTGATTTTTTTTGTTCAAGATAGAATGGCTTATGGGAGATATTTTAAACCCTTTTTAAAGGGGGACTTTGGACGACCTACTATGGCATTGCCAGACTTACTTTACTAAGTTTGTGATGCAGCTTCTTTCCCCTTTCACTTGGGCCTTATTGGGTTCAAATTGGTTGGGCCTTGGCTGACCATTTTTCCCTTTTCTCTTTACTTAGTGTTGGGCCCAATTAGTCAAGTGGATTGTGATCTACTTAGGTCCTTTTATTATTCATCTTAGGCTATAGGTATTGTCCATTTACGATGGTGAAACATGGGCTAAAGTTGCACTCTTAACACAGACTTTATTCATAACTAGAATTGGACAAATTCGACATCGGGCCTCGTCTCCATTTAGCTAGAAAATTTAAGCTAAGCAAGTGGGTGACTCACCTGCTAGTTTACTAAGTCTTACCAGCACTTCACTTCTCTCACTTCATTTAAAATCGTGATCTCCTCCATTTGACTTGAAACTTATTTGCACTCGACCCTCTTCAGCGTTAGACATACATATATCCCTATAATTCGATATTCAAGAACTTTAAAAATTGGCACTAATTTGAAAAGCCATACATATTTCATTTGCATAGAAAGAGTGTTGTAAGATGTGGGGTGTTACACTAGGATACGTTACTAAGCCTTCATGAGTTTTCGGTTGGCAGTTTCCATCTGAGCACATGCACGCATAATTAATCAGTGGCATACATTCATTGCAGCTGTTCCCGTAAAATGATATACAGTCAGCAAGCGATAGTTCAGCCCAAGCAATATCATTTGCCATAGGGGAGTATTTATATACCACGAAGTACGAGGCAGAGTATATTAGCCCACTAACCTTTATGCAAGTTGTCTGGAATACGATGTCGGCTGTGGCACCTAGAAGTTGTTTAGCGACGCTGGCAGAAATAACACCGGTAGTGGAGCTGCTCTCATCAGTAAGAGCCAATTCAAAAATGCACCTGCAATTGAATGTTGTTATTAGTACGGTAAGGAGGCATGTATACAACGGTATAGCTGATAGGATTGGGTAACGCAGGGCGTAGCTTCATTATCGGGGCACTAATGTTGTACGCTTCTGAAACCTAGTGCATTCAAACTGCCGGTGATGCTGTGGATGCTTCCATTGCTGGCAGCCTAAGCATTCAAGCAAGCAAAAACTTTGCCGGAGATCTGCGATAGATATCTCAGCTTCGATGTAGAAGACATCAGTTTGTAGAAATGAAGGAAGGAAAGGGGAAAAGAAGGGGGAGGGAGGTATACGCCCAACTATTAATAGAGTAACTAGTTCATTGAGGCGGCTGTAGAGGGAGGCGTACTTACTGGGTTTTGCACCATAATTTCAGCGATGGAGATGACCGAACGGAGGGGTGGGACTAAAGCAAGACTACCTGCTGACCCCACAAGCACGTCTATCGTGTGTCTGGAGAGTGCCGCTTTGTTTTCCCTTGCCCTATGTACATTCACGACTTGTTTTTGTTATATGGCTCTAGAGCAGCTTAGAAGTATCATTTAATGCCAAGAAATCCGTGCAAATTTAAAAGTTGTACCGCTTGTGGGTAGAAGGAATTGATGCATATCATTGAGTTAAATTGGGTTTACAATGTTAGGCCTATCATAGGCAGGCATTATCAGCAAAGTGTAGATCATAAGTAGTCAGTTTACATGCAAAAGCTGGGTAAGCTACAAACCTCGATAAGGCAGCACTTCTATGTTGCACGCAAGAATTATGGGGAAGTCGTCGGCTCATTTCAACTTTGTTGCTAAGTCAGTTCCTTCAATGTCCGCGAAGATGTCTGACAGATGAATAGAAAATGGTTTAAACTGAAATTTGGGCAGCAAAGTAGGGGTCTTTAATCATCATACTATGAATGGATCCTAATATGTCGGTAGCTATACTTATTAGTTATCTGACCTCATGGCACCTAGTTTGGTTCTGACCTGTCCTTTTTAGAGGTCCCGAATGGATCACCATGCCTACAAAATCTGCAATGAGTAAAGACACGTATGTCGCAGCGCCGAATGTGTTAGAGGTGCGCAGATGTAAATATCAAATGTACATTCGGGAGCAAGTTGCCAGAGGCTGTACCAATTTCTACTGCTGGAGAAGGTGTGATCTCCCTGATTGCTACGGAGGGCGTGAGTTTCAACTTTGTGGGGAGCGGCAGTGCCTTTTCGATCATGTCACTGCTGGTAACATGCTCGAGTATTGTCTTTCTGTCGATTACCCAATAAAACCTATGTATCATCCTTCCGTACTTAACCTGCAATTTTTTTAACGCGCGCACCCGAGATGAGGTAGGTACTAAATAATGAGAACTTGGAAGCATAATAACCAAGGTCATCTTCGTACACGACTGCGCAAACTTGATCTTTCTGTACGAAAACACAACTTTTACAGCTGTCCCAACTTTGTGTAAGGGGAAGGAAGGGGGGGAGGGGATGGAGGAAAGGTGGGGGCCAATGCCATAGACGGGCTGGTAAATGAGTTGATAATACGCAGCGAAACATTACCTGTTCATCTTCAAAAATCAAATTCTGGAACCTAATTTTTTTCTCGTGGCTTTGCTGATGCCTACTAATATCCACAATTTGCACCTTGCACGTCCAGTCTGGAATTTCGGGTATTATATCTGCAATCTTCAATCTTAACACCATCTTGCATGTCTGCTAGTTGTCAAAACAGGTTAGGGCCGGCTACTGAAGGAGCCGGCATAAGTTGGAGGGCTAGGAAATGCATAGCAATAAGGTATTCATCCTGAAACCAATGGAGAAGGAGCCAAGTAAGCTAATAAAAAAAGAAAATTAAAAAAATAAGGAAAGCAATTTGGTATTTAGGAAAATTTAGACAATGCTAAAGAAATGAGCAACTGGAATAATGTGCACTGTAGTAACATTAATTTGCCAAATACTTACTATCACAGTTCATGTAGAAAGTATACCTCACCAACTTTATACCCATATACTATCCCACCGTTGTGTCATTATTAACTTCAAATACGGTATGACCTCAGTAAAAGAATTATTTGGCAATGCCAACCAACTTGATGCCTAACTCAAATAGAACAGACAACTGTATTCTTCAATATCACCTGACTAATAAGATGTAACATATGCCCCCCTCCCCCAAAAAAAAAAAAAGAAGCCCTCAAAGGATATACTAAATAGTGCACGATCGACAGCAAGTAAATATGAATGGTGGCAACAGTGGAAACACAAAAGGCCTAACCCAATTCCCTATTAGTAACGAATATAAGACACATGCCACTGTTTTAGACAAATTGCTGCCGTGGGAGAACAAACTTGATGATGGAATGAAGTTGTTTACTACTTCTTCTTGATCCTCTACTTTCTTTTAGCAGAAATTTTGGATTTAATGTTTGGATCCACGATTCATGTTTGGGATATGGTCTATAGGAAGCATGGTTAGCAGATCCTCTGTTTTTGTATGGACATGCTAAACTGTGTCAAATTTCAGAAATTAATGTGCCTCTACTTTGACACACATTTTCATTAAGGGAACTTATTAGTATGACTTGAAAGGGAATTAGTAGGTTTTATGTAGCCTATGTAATGTGTCAATAATATCATGCTCGTTGTTTATCTGGTAGAAAAGTCAACCCTGCTATCTGTATCTGGTTAAAGATACTGCAAGAGGAGGTGGCTGGGGCAATCAACCAACAGGGGCAAAACTACAGTAATGCTCACTATCACTGTTAACGTAGAAAGTATAATTTACCAACTTTATACCCATATACTATCCCACCGCTGTGTCGTTACTTACTTTAAATGCATTATGACCTCTATAAGAGAATTATTTGCCAATGCCAACCAAGTTGATGCCTAACTCAAGCAAAACGGGCAATTGTATGTTTCAATGTCACCTCCACAAGCTGTAATACATGCCCCCCCCCCCCCCCAAGTAGCCTTCAAAAGACATGTTAAACAATGCACGGACGCCAAAAAATAAATGTAAATGGTGGCAACAGTGAACCTTAGAAGGCCTAACCAAATTCCCTATCAGTAATGAATATAAGACACATGCCACTATTTTTGAGAAATTGCTGCCAAGGGAGAACCAACTTTAGGATGAAATGAAGCTATTTACTGCTTCTTCTTGATCATGTACTTTCTATCGGCATAAAACTTTGGATTTAATGTTTGGATTTATGATTCATGTTTGGGATATGATCTATAGGAAACATGGTTAGTAGATCTTATTTTTTTGCATGCACGTGTGAAACTTTGCGAAATTTCAGACATTAATGTGCCTCTACTTTGACACTCATTTTCGTTAATGGAGCTTCTTAATATGATTTGAAAGAGAATTATAGGTTGTATGTAGCAACAGTAACATGACAATAAGATCATGCTCGGTGTTTATCTGGTAGAAAATTAAGGCCTGCTATCTGCATCTGGTTAAACATGCTGTAGGAGGAGGTGGATGGTGAAATCAAATAATATGGGCGGAACTACGGTGCATTATGGGGGTTTGGACAAACCCAGTAGTCTTGGCATAGATCCTATATTTGTATTACAGAAGGTAGTAAATATAGATAAAGTTTACCTTGCAAATCCACTTACAAAAACCATTGAGTACTTCAGTGTCAATGATCAGCCTTGCAAAGGTTCACACAACAGAGCTGTAGGTTCGAAAACCTTTTAGGCCATTATGTATTACCAGTTATTACCATAGAAGTTTTCTATGCATCTAGTGTAGTAGCGTGTGAAGTAGAATTTTACCCATACATATTGTACAGAAGACCATAGAAAGGTCCTACGAAGAGCTTCAGGGGAAACTCATTAGGTCATCTACATAGCAGAGCCAAACAAAATAGGGTTATGTGTGGGGGGGGGGTGGAGGGCAAACCATATTATAGACGGTTCAACCTACCCACAAGGGTAGGCATAAACCACCCTTAAAACCCACCGGCACCCCAAAAGACACACATCCATGTAGAGGGTGAAGGAGCATACTGCGAAAAGAGGCTGAAGACGCTTTATCGCACACCACCCATGACCTTAGCAGTATGCAACGGAGCAGGAACCCACCATGGCGTCACACGTTTGATATCTAAATGGCTGAGTAAGGGGGCATTGAACCAAATCAAATCCCTTAAAGAATGGCACAGTCACACCGAATTAGGGGCCAAAGAGAAGGGCTCCACTGCCCTAACACCCAATGGGGGTAACGAACCCTGACAGTCAACCAACTGGTAGTTTCCCATTGTAGAAGCACCACACGGAACTCTTGCATGTAGGCAGAAAATCTGCAGTAGTAGTTTAAAGCCCCAAAGTTATAGTACAGGTTGAAGTAGCATACGGTACAACTACATAATGCACAAAAGGACCAACACAAAAGTGTTGTTAACACAACTTTGGGTACTACCAAATATAGCTATGCAAAAGGACCAAACAAAAATCCACCTAAAACAGCTTTGGGTACTACCAAATAGTGTTGTGTTGGTCCTACCCTTGTTTGTTTATAATATAGAGTAGAATAAAAAGAGTATATAATGGCTTAGCCCGAAAAGATTAAGCCTAAATCTAGAAATATCAAAATAACAAAACAATTTGATAAAAAGGAAACACAAAAATCTAAAAGGAAAAAAGAATGTGGAAAGACTCTCATCTTCATCATCTCCAATCGGAAATTCAAGCGGAGGATCGATGTCGGCGATCTCAGCTCGTCCAAATTAAGATGGAGGTACCAAACTTGAGTTTGTGTGTTTAAAAATTCACACAATCACCATGAGTCCAACTCTATGGAAACTTCTTCAGCTCGCATCACACTCCCATTGAAATCGTCTGAGGTAACGAGAAGATCCAGTGCCATTTCCAAACGAAACAACCTTATTTGATATCTTTAACCAAATAAATCCCTATCTCGTGCAGGCTAAGCTCTAAGAAGCTAATATTACTACAATGACTTCAAGATTTACATGTAAAACTCTCAAACAAGCTCATCCTTATATCAAAAATAGCCTTCAAGAAATACATGACTATGTAAAGGGGTTTGTAGCCTAGTAACAGTAAAGATTTAACCATTGTTATAACAATGTTGGGCTCTGATTTTCTTTCATATAGATAGCTGATTTTCTTTCTTTTCACTATATGTTTTACATATATTTAATGACCGTTGAAAGTTGATGCAATGAACCTCAGTTTAGAAGCCTACGGGTGTAGAAAAGATGGACTGAAAAATAACCAACATCAATCCACGAAGCTGATCCATGGGTAGTGAAACAGATGACGACTTGTAGACTATCCCCGTAAACCTAAACTTCAGAAAGAAAAAATATTTCTAAGTGTTGGGTAACCCACGTAGCCAATGATGGCCTATACGTCACTTGACGGCTCGTAGATATGGTTGTAGGTGAGTGTGACAAACATGAAGGAAATTTGGAGTTTCTGAAAGGGGGTCTACGATTAATAGGGTGATTTGTAAACAGTCCCACAACTCATAATTAATCTTCGTAGAAAGAGGCCCAGAGAAGTGAAGATTTGCTAAAGTGAAGTTAAGTACCATTTTTCATCCCTAAATTGATGAGCAAGCCGAGAGGACTATCCGCACTTTGGAAGACATGTTGAGATCTTGTGTGTTAGAGTTCAAGGGATGTTGGGATGAGCATTTGCCTCTTATTGAGTTCGCCTAAAATAATTGCTTCTAGTGCAAGCATTGAGATGGCACCTTTTGAGGTATTGTATGGTAGACGGAGTAGATCGTGTTTGGGTGGTTTGCAGTTAGTGAGATGACCTTAATAGGACCAGACCTAGTCATGAATGCTATGGAGAAAATTAAAGTTATAAGGAAAAAATTGCAAACGGTTCAAAGCTGTCAAAAGTCATACTCTGATATTAGGAGGGATCTTGAGTTCCAAATTGGTGATTGGGTCTATTTGAAATTATCCCATATGAAAGGTGTAACCCAATTTGGTAGAAAGGGAAAATTAAACCTTAGGTATGTAGGGCCTTACAAGGTAGTAAGAAGAGTGAGAAAAATGGCATATAAGTTGGACCTACCAAATGGAATGCATTTGATTTATCCTGCTTTTTCATGTGTCAATATTGAAAAAGTTCATAGGTGATCCAATCTATATAGGTCTTTTGCAAGATGTGAACATTGAAGAGAATTTGAGTTATGAAAAAAATACCAGCTGAGATCCTAGACTGGAAAAATAAATGGCTAAGGAACAAGGAAGTTGCATCCATTAAAGTGCGTTGGAGGAATCAACAAGTCAAGGGTGCCACATGGGAAGCGAAAGCGGACAAGATGAAGCGTTACACGTATCTATTCCACTCTACTTAAGCCTAAGGTATTAAATCATTCTTGCCTAAAATATTCATTTCCTTGCATTTTAGATGCATAAAATCATTTCTATGTTTATGGATTGTTTTGAGACATGTGTTAAGTATATATTTTGAAAATTCCACGAAATGATGCTTAAGTTGCATTTTTGCATACATCTTGCTTTGTTAGTTGATGATTATCTCTTTAGAGCCTATCTTTAAGTACATTCGGATGAATATTCCTAAGGGGGAAATATTGTAAAAACTCTTAGTTTAGAAGCCTAGGAGTGCATAAAAGTTGGACTGAAAAATGATCAGGGTCAATCCATGCAGCCGATCCACGGCCCATGGAACAGATGACAACCCATAGACAGCCCCATAAACATGAACTTCAGGAAAGAAAATATTTTTCAAATGTGGGGTAATCGACGGTTTTAATGATGGCTCATAGGTCACTTGACAGCTCGTAAATAGGGTTGTAAGTGAGTGTGCCAAACATGAAGAAAATTTAGAGTTTTTGGAAGGGGGTCTACAATTAATAGGACAGGCCATAAACTGTCTCGAGGATCATAATTAGTCTTCGTAGGAAGGGCCCCAGAGAAGTGAAAATTGGCTAAGTGTGAAAGGACTTCATGCATTACAAGAAAAATTGCCTCTAAAGAAGGAAAATCTCATCCCTAAAAGTTCAAATCTAGTCCCAAATTAGTATTTACGACCCAAAAAAAACTTTTCGTTGCTCGTCATTATAGCTTCTGATGAAATTGGTCATTAGCGAAGAATTTTAAAATTTGGTTGCTAAAGCAATTTAGGATGGGCAAAATATCTAGTTGCAATGTCCATTTAGAGACTAAATTTATGGTCTCAAATAGACAATATATTTCTTGAGAAAGATTTATTTTCTTATCATTAAAACTCTGTTGCGACTATTAACATCTGATCTAAGTAATCTTGTAAAGACAATAATGATCTGGTCCTAGAAAACATTAGTGACCATCACGATCTAGTCTTAAAATAGCTGTAGCGACCATTACTACCTAGTCTTAGAATCGATTTAGTGACTAGAATGACCTGGTCCTAGAAATAGCTGTAGAGACCATAAATAACTTCGCCTAGAATGGCTTTAGAGAGGAGCTCGTTTGTAGTACTAGATTATCCATTAGAGATAACGACATTTCTACCCAAGCTTGCCTTTTACAGACAAGTGATAATTCTAGTCCTTAATTTACAACCAATGATCCTACTACAATTGATATCACCAGAATAAAAATTCCTAAACAAATATAAAATTGGTAGTAAAAATATCAATATAAAAAGATGAAGCTTTCAAGGACTTTATATTCCAAATGATATAAATATAAGTACTTAATTTACTATTGCGTTATCAGTTAACTCATTAAGAAAAAAAAAACCTAAAATCATTAAGAAGCAATAACCTTATAATAAAAAATTTAAACTATTACTAAAACTGCTAATATTTTAACCAATAATTCATTGTTGATAAACTAATAATTTTTTTATTAGAATAATTTGTTTTGTTTTGATTTTAAAAATTCTTACCCTCAATTTATAGAAAACGTCAAGTTAAATGGTGAAACCAAAGAGCATTAATAACCATAGAAAGTGAGGATATGCCATTTGCATATTCCTTTTTATATGCAAAATCCCCCTAGTCCAGGGGAATTCATGCTTCGATTATGCTTCGGTTGTGCCCTTTTCCCCAACCCCACACCTCTCTACATTTATATACCTTTATTTTTCTCTCGTTTTCCTTCTCCATTTTTTCAATCATTTCTTAAAAGAAGTCTGTATTGTGTTGTGTCAGTTGACCCAGTGGTAAATTGAATTTTTAAATATTGTAGTGGTGAGATGAAGTTTTGGAAAATATTGAAGGGACACATAGAGGAAACATTGCCTGAATAGCAAGACAAATTCTTGTGTTACAAAGATATGAAGAAAAAGTAAAAATTGATTTATCCTTAGGACGATGCAGGTGATAGGCCTGTGAAAAAGCTGAAATTGGATGATGATGATGATGAAAGGGTTATCAGGAGGTGAATGATTTTGTGAAGCTGTTAGAAGAGGAGATCGACAAGTTTAATAGTTTCTTTGTCGAGAAGGAAGAGGGCTTGTCACGCCCCGAGCCCACACCCTGGACGTGGCCGGCACTCAAAAATCATTTATGGTTCCAAGTGAACCACTTGGCCTGACTACTTATCAGCAGAAGACTCATAATAGTGGAAAACCTAGAGGAACAATGAAATAATTCACAACTATCTGCATAACTGAATGAAAAGCTCTTAAACAACATCTGAATAAACTATAAAGAAACATAAACCATAGAGCCTCGGATTGAGAAGAGGCCTTACCAAACACTGATAGCTATCAGGTTCTCAACGAAGTGCCTGCTGAGGAATTCTGTCACCTGCATCTGCATCATAAAATGATACAGGTCCTAAGGACATCAGTACATAGAATTTATGGTATGTAAGATGGCCAAAACAGTAGCCCAGAATAACATAACATTTCTTCAAAAAAAAAAAAGAGTATAAACATATCACAGAATAATGTAGCCAAAATGACAAACACTTTATATACTACAGTAACTTACTAAAAACTGATAAGTGAAAATATAATTTCATAGCTTGGGGAGTTTCTCTAACTGACAACCACCACTATGAGCTTCTTGATGATACAACGTCTTTCCCACTCTGCCAGAGCCATCCTGTACTTTGCCGAGGTAGGGGACGAATAATTAGCGGAGTGGATCCATCCCAAATCTAGGTTATCTCAGTAGCTAGAGAGAAAGGTACCGTAGTACAATCCTATCCTATGTTGGCTACATAGTTTATGAGTTCTAGTAATTTATTCTACTCTCGCCCATATCGATGCTCAATACTACACCCAAAATGTTCTTATGTAGCTCATAACTTTTAAAGAATGAATTCTTGAAATCTTATCTTTCGGGGACTTGGCCTAGCATGAACTTTTCTTAAACTTTTCTCAACTAAATTCTTTAACTTACTGATGACTAGAATCAACTCAGACTCCCAAAATCAATTAGATTTTTCTCGACTAATATGCAGAAAAATAAACTCTTAAAAATGCCCTTCTTGAACTTAGCTTAAAGATTCTCAAACTATTCTTTCTTTTCTTAAAGTATTATCAAGATTTTCAAGAAACTTCAATAATCATAAATCTTGTGCCCAAATGGATATAACTTGATAATAATACTTTGATTATGTAATATGGAAGTCAAGAATTATAGTATTCATCAAGACTCTATGTGTATCGTGGAAATTAACATGCTTTCACAAAAGTTACAAGACTTAATTTTCTAGTTCTTGAAAGTTCATGAGTAAAATAACTTCTATCTCTGAAAATATACTCAAAATAGTAAGTTTAAGGTGGCCTTACATACCTTAGAACGAGTTCTTGAGGAATTCAAAGGAAAATCTTGAATACCTTAATGTTCTTGAATTCTACGCTTGGAGTTCTGGGGAAGGGCTTCTTGTTCTTGAGAGAATGAAAGAGTAGAAATACATTTTTTAGAACTGATTACCACTTAAAAATGGATCAATTTTGGATATAGGGTGTGGGAAAAGTTGGTTTTTCCCTTTTCCATAAAATAAAATGAAACTGGCCCTCTTCTTATACTAGTGCGCGACGCGCACTAGTGTTTTATAATACTTTTTCATGAATTTTTGACTTTTCATAAATTTTTGAAAAAATTCATAAGTGTGGCTCCACTCTGCATCACAGAAGGGGTATGGAAACCCCACTGTTTTAAGCTTACTTGGACAAAAATAATTTGCATTTTTTTTTTGCCGACTTGAGACCATTTTTCTGACTCAGTTTTATGCAGTGATCGCAAATACGGTCTCGAATTTTCAAACAGAACAAGGGAAGACACGTTACATGCAAGGTTAATTCTAGGGGTATTTTCGTTTGTTCACGAGGTGTTACAATATCTTCCCCTTGGGATCATTCGTCCTCGAATGATAAAGATAGGGACAGGGCTAGTTCAACCACAAGATTCTCTAACATAGTAAATATAAATCTTCAAGGTGAAATACGAAAGTTTACCTTCAAGATCCTCACTTAGGCCAATGAACAAGTGTGGATACTTGGCCTTCATGTCTGCTTCTGCTTCCCATATGGCTTCCTCCACAAATTGGTTTCTCCACAACACTTTGACCGATGCTATCTCTTTGGTCCTCAACTTGCGAACTTGTCGGTCTAATATTTGTATCGGAATATCATCATAAGACAAGTTGTCCTTAATCCCCACACTTTCAATCGGGACAACTAGAAAGGGATCTCCTAAGAACTTCTTAAGCATGGAAATCTGAAACAACAGATGTATAGCACTTAACTCTGCTGGTAACACTTGCACTTAATCCCCACACTTTCAACCGGGACAACTAGAGAGGGATCTCCCAATCACTTGTTAAGCATGGAAATGTGAAATACCGGATGTATAGCACTTAACTCTGTTGGTAATGCTAATCTGTAAGCAGCTCTACCTACACTCTTCTCGGAATCTGATATGGCCCAATATATCGTGGGCTGAGTTTCCTCTTCTTTCGAATCTTATAACTCCCTTCATTGGAGATACCTTCAAGTACACCCAATCACCTGCCTCAAACTCCAAGTCTCTCCTTCTAACATCCGTGTATGACTTTTCTTTATTTTGAGCTGTCTTGAGCCTTTCCTGGATGACCTTCACTTTTATCATAGCCTGATGGACTAGATCAGGTCCTATCAACCCTACCAACTTCAAACCACCCTACGGGTGATGTACACCTTCTCCCATAAAAAGCCTCATATGGTGCCATCTGTATGCTGGCCTGAAAACTATTATTATAAGAGAACTCACTCAAAGGTGAATGATCATTCCAATTACCTTTAAAGTCTATCACACAAGCTCTCAACATATCTTTCAAGGTCTGTATAGTTTGGTCTGCTTGCCCGTCCATCTGTGGATGGAAAATTTTGCTAAGATTCACCTTTGTACCAAGCCTTTCTGAAAGGACTTCCAAAACTGTGTTGTAAACTGAGCTACTCTGTTTGAAATAATGGATATAGGGACCCCGTACAACCTAACAACCTCCTTAAGGTAAAGTCTGGCATAATCCTCAGCTGTATCAGTCGTCTTGACAGGTAGGAAGTGAGATGACTTGGTTATTCTGTCTACTATGACCCATATTAAATCATGCTGTCTACAGGATCAAGGTAATCCTATTATGAAGTCCATGTTAATCATCTCCATTTCCATTCTGGAATCTCTATGTTCTGGGCTACACTACAAGGCCTTTGGTGCTCAACCTTAACTTGCTGGCAATTTGGGCATCGAGACACGAACTCTGCAATGTACTTCTTCATACCGCCTCACCAATAGACTTCTTGCAAGTCCCTATACATCTTTATCGCACCTGGGTGGATAGAGTATAGGCATTATGAGCCTCAGCCAAGATCCTATCTCAAAGACCGTCAACATTTGGCACACACAACTTGCCTTGGTATCTCAGGACACTATCTCCCCCTTTTGAGAACACTAATACTTTATGCTTCTGAACGTTTTCCTTCAACTGGAGGAGAATGGGATCCCTGTCTTTCTTTTCTTTCACTTCTACCACCAATAACTCTGACCCATTTCTGATAATGGCTCCACCTTCATCAGAATCCTCAATCTGCACCCCCAAATGGGCTAGTCCGTGAACCTCCTTAGCTAACTCTTTCTTTCCATCCTTAACATGAGTTTTGCTCCCCATGGTTACCCTGCTAAGAGCATCAACAACTATATTAGCTTTACCTGGATGATAGAGGATACTCATTTCATAGTCTTTTAGCAGCTCCAACTATCTCCTCTGTCTCAAATTCAGCTCCTTCTGGCCAAACACATACTGCAAACTCTTATGGTCCGTGAATACATCCACGTGTCTACCATATAGATAGTGTCTCCAGATCTTTAAAGCAAATACCACCGCATAAAGTTCAAGATCATGAGTTGGGTAATTCTTTTCATGAATCTTAAGTTGTTTGGAGGCATATGCTATCACCTTGCCTCTTTGCATTAACATACAACCTAAGCCAACACTAGAAGCATCATAATAAACCACAAAATCATCAACTCCATCGGGTAGGGATAAGACTGGGGCTATAGTCAGCCTAGTCTTCAACTCTTGGAAACTCTTCTTATAAGCTTTTGACCATTCAAACTTAGTCTTCTTCTGAGTTAGCTTAGTCAAGGGACTGAAATAGAAGAAAATTCCTCTAAAAATACAAACCGTCTGTAGTACCCCGCCAAGCCCAAGAAACTCTTTATCTCTATGGGAGTTTGGGCCTTGGCCAATTCTTTACTGCTTCAATCTTTTGGGAATCAACTTGGATACCCTCACCATACACAATGTGCCCCAGAAATACCACATACTCGAACCAGAACTCACACTTAGAAAACTTAGCATATAGCTGCTGATCCTTAAGGGTCTATAGGATAACTCTAAGATGGTCTGCATACTACTGCTTATTACGAGAATAGATCAGGATATCATCTATGAACACAATAATAAACATATCTAAGTATGACCTCAGTACCTTGTTCATAAAATCCATGAAAGCTGCTGATGCATTTGTCAACCCGAAGGACATGATCAAGAACTTATAATGGCCATATCGGGTTCTGAAAGCTGTCTTAGGAATGTCTTTCTCTCTAACCATAAGATGATGATACCTAGATCTAAGATCTATCTTGGAAATCAGGTAGCACCCTGAAGTTGGTAGAATAATTCATCAATTCTGGGAAGAAAATACTTTTTCTTAATGGTGATCTTGTTCAACTGACAGTAATCTATGCACATCCGAAGAGAACCGTCCTTTTTATGCATGAAGAGAACTGGAGAACCCCAAGGTGAGATGCTTGGTCTAATGAAACCTTTATCTAAGAGATCTTTTAGCTGCAACTTTAACTCTTTTATCTCCGAAGGAGCCATTCGGTATGAGGGAATAGATATGGGCTGAGTATTTGGAAGAGTGTCTATCCCAAAGTCTATCTCCCCATCAACAGGGACTTCGGGAAGATCCTAAGGAAAAACTTCTGGGAACTCATTCACAATGAGAACAGACTGAAGAGCTGGTGCCTCGGCATAAGAATGTTGAACTCTGACTAGGTGATATATACACTCCTTGGAGATTAGCTTCCTAGCTTTGAGATATGATATAAACTGACTCTTAGGAACGTCTGAGCTATCCCTCTACTCTAGTACTGGTTCGTTAGGAAACTGAAATTTGACTAATGTGGTTCTGCAATCTATGGAGGCATACCCAACATGAAGCGAATCTATGCCCAGGATGACATCAATCTCTACCATATCTAACTCCACCAAATCAGTTACAATAGTCTTATGATAAATAGAGACTGGGAAGCCCCTATAGATTCTTTGGGCTAAATTAGACTCTCCAGTAAGAGTAGAGACATCGAAAGGCTCATGAAGACATTCTGGATTAACCCCAAACTTCACAGCTACATATGGGATTACAAATGACAAAGTGGCTCCTAGGTCTAATAATGTATCGACATCATAAGTAAAGATCTTAAGCACACCTGCAACCACATCTGGTAAGTTCTCCTGCTCTTTTCTGGTGCCCATGGCATACAAGCAGTTTGAGCTCCCACTTGTCCCTGCTATAGTACCCCTGTGAGGTGGTTTACCCTGCGGTGTTGAAGAGACTGTCTGTGACCTGGTGTCTCTCATATTCTGCTTCCCCATAGGACAAGAAATGCCCCACCTGACCATATTTGAAACAACCATTTGTGCCCATAAGGCACTCTCTGGGATGAGATCTACCACACTTACCGCATGTAGGATAGTGGTTTGATCCTGGAGCTACGCTACCTTGTGACTGGCTGCCTGGAAACCTACGGTGCTGTGATTCCTGCTCATTTCTAATCCTCAGTGCTGGTGCACAAGCAGATGAAGGTGCTGGTCCGGCTGTCTTAGGCTGGAAAGATGAGTGACCTCCACCTCCAGTCCCTCTCTTACCTGACTCCTGACCTAATTTCTTGGCCCTCTTACTTCTGAACTCCTCCCTATCCTGTATCTTCTCCTCCTCTACCTGCTGCACATACATCATCAAACGGGCAATATCCATGTCCCCAATCAACATCGTATTCCTTCCCTCTCTCTTAGTCATTCGAGAGAGCCCGGACACGAAGAGATCCATCCTAGTACGCATATCTGCCACCATAGTGGGAGCGTAATGGGACAATTGAGTAAACATGAGGCTATACTCCCGTATACTCATGTTCTCCTGCTTCAAGTTCAGAAATTCTCTCACCTTGGCCCACCTCATCTTTCTGGGAAATTATTGTCCCAAGAAGGCTCCTCAAACACCTTGGCCCACCTCTGCCTTGCTCCTGTTTCACTGATCGAACCAAAGTCTAGCTACCCTCTTGAGCTGGTAGGCAACCAATTCAACCCGATCAGCATTAACTATACGCATCACCTGAAACACCTTCTGGAGCTCCTCAATAAAGTTCTTAGGATCCTTCTTCACATCAGACCTCGTGAACTTTGGTGGGTTCATTCTCAGAAACTCCCTAACTTTGGCAGTATCTGCCCCAGCATTCTTGCCATCTCCTTGGCGACCTCCCTAAGTAGTGGCTGCCTCAGCCAAAGTCTGAATGGCCTGGCGAAGCTTAGCATTAGTAATATCAGCTGGCTGAGGCTGCTCCATAGGCACAACTGGGCCTCTAGGTTCCTTCGGAATTTGTCCATGCTAGTTTGCGTTCCTTCTGGCTGGGCATCCTATGTCCCTGACTGATCCGCTAGCTCTGTGAGGAGGCATGATTTGAAAAACATGGCACAAACGCATGAGTTAGAAAGGACTTCACGGAGATATACTCTTAAAGCAAGGAATAACAAGTAATAATGACACTTCCTAATGTCCTGTAGCCTCCCTATTATAGATGTGGCGCGCTTCACACCCATAATACAGACCCTACTAGACACGGTTCCATAGACTCTCTAGAACTCTTGAACTCTGCTCTGATATCAAGTTTGTCATGCCCTAAGCCTACACTTTGGACGTGGTCGACACTCGAAAACCATTTCTGTTTCCAAGCGAACCACTTGGCCTAGCTACTTACTCAGCGGAAGACTCATAATAGTGGAAAAGCTAGAGGAACATTGAAATAATTCACAACTGTCAACATAACTTAATGAAAAGCTCTTAAACAACATCTGTATAAACTGGAAACTAAAATACTAACACATAATCCATGGAACCTCTACTAAACTGTTTGAAAGGGCTACTGAGACAGGCCTCAAGTAGCCAGAACTAAAAGTAAATACTGTAAAGAAACATAAACCATAGAGTTTCGTACTGAGAAGAGGCCTCACCAAAAACTGATAGCTGTCAGGTTCTTAACGAAGCGGCTGCTGAGGAACTCTGTCACCTGCGTCTGCATCATAAAATGATGCAGGTCCTAAGGACATCAGTACGTGGAATGTACGGTATGTAAGATGGCCAAAATAATAGCTCAGAATAACATAACATTTCTTCAAAAAAAAAGTATAAACGTAACTTAGAATAACGTAGCCAAATGACAAACACTTTATATACTGCAGTAACATACTGAAAACTGATAAGTAAAAACATAATTTCATAGCTTGGGGAGTTTCTCTAACCAACAACCACCACTATGAGCTTTGTGGTGATACAGCGTCTTGCCCACGCTGCCAGAGCCATCCCGTACTTTGCCGGGGTAGGGGATGAATAACTAGGAGAGTGGATTTATCCAAATCTGGGCCATCTCAGTAGCTAAAGAGGAAGGTACCGTAGTACAATCCTATCTTGTGTTGGCTACATAGTTTATGAGTTCAAGTAATTTATTCTACTCTCACCCATATCGGTGCTCAATACTACTCCCAAAATGTTCTTATGTAGCTCATAACTTTTAAAGAATGAATTATTGAAATCTTATCTTTTGGGGACCTAGCCCAGCTTGAACTTTTCTTAAAACTTTTCTCAATTAAATTCTTTAACTTACTGAAGAATAGAATCAACTCAGAGTGCCAAAATAAATTGGATTTTTCTCGACGAATGTGCGAAAAAATAAAATATTAAAAATGCCCTTCTTGAACTTAGCTTAAAGATTCTCAAACTAGTCTTTCTTTTCTTGAAGTATTATCAAGATTTTCAAGAAACTTCGATAATCATAAATCTTGTGCCCAAGTGGATATAACTTGATAACAATACTTTGATTACGTAATATAGAAGTCAAGAATTATAATATTCATCAAGACTCTTTGCGTACCATGGAAATTAACATGCTTTCATAAAAGTTACGAGACTTACTCTTTCTAGTTCTTGAAAGTTCATGAGTGAAATAACTTCTATCTCTGAAAATATACTCAAAATAGTAGGTTTAAGGTGGCTTTACATATCTTGGAACGAGTTCTTGAGGAATTGAAAGGAAAATCTTGAATGCCTTAGTGTTCTTGAATTCTACGTTTGGAGTTCTGGGGAAGGATTTCTTGTTCCTGAGAGAATGAAAGAGTAGAAATACGTTTTTTAGAACTGATTATGATTTGAAAATGGATCAATTTAGGATATGGGGTGTGAGAAAAGTTGATTTTGCTCTTTCCCAGAAAAAGCCGAAACTGGCCCTCTTCTTACACTAGTGCGCGATACGTACTAGTGTTTTATAAAATTTTTTCGTGAATTTTAGACTTTTCATAATTTTTTGGAAAATTCCTAAGTGTGGCTCCGCATCCACTCCCCGTCGCAGAAGGGGGCACGACCACTCCACTGTTTTAAGCTCACTTGGACAAAAATAATTTGCGTTTTTTCGAGTTTTTGCCGAGTCGAGATCATTTTCCGACTCGATTTTACGCACTGATCGCAAATTCGGTCTCGGATTTGTAAACGGAGCAAGGGAAGACACGTTACGCACAAGGCTAATTCTAGAGGTATTTTCGTCCTTTCACGAGGTGTTACATGACTACGTCATTCGGCTGAAGGTATATTACTGTTTTCTTAAAGTCAATTGCGAATAAGATGATAATTCCTCAATTAATTTTAGTGTTATTACTAAATTGGTAGGAGTAGAGCTAGAATTCTCAATTTGTGGCATGTCCTTTGATTGAAAGTTCTGAAAGAGAGGGTAGCAGAGATGAGAAAGTCAAACAAAAAGGCAATTAGAGTATGTAGGGACGTTGTGGATTTTCATGGAGAGATGGTTTTATTAGAGAAGTATAGTGCACTTAACTACACAGGTAGCACTCCTTTTGGATATCACAACATTATTTTTGGCTCTTTAAATTTCTTATTAGAGAATTACAGAAACATATTTGTTGTGTTTTAAATGTATAGCTACTGATATCTTCTTCCATACGGCTGTAGTGAATTTATATTGTAACTTTTGCTGTCCCGCAGGAGTTGTGAAGATTTTAAAGAAATATGACAAACTCAGTAGGGAGCTTGTTCGATTGCCTTTCATCCAAAAGGTTTTCGAGGAGCCATTTTTTGAAACTGGGGTTCTAAATAAACTAGTAAAGGAGTGTGATGCACTTTTTCATCAGCTTTTATACCAAACGGAGCCACTTAAAGTAGCAGGAGGTAGTGGTGGAGAAAGGCCAGTCAAAGTTCCTGAAGAACTTTCAGAGATAAAGAACATGGAGAACATATACTTGAGACTTACATATTCAACACTGAGAGTCTTGCAGGAGATGCGTAGCGGAAGTTCAACTGTCAGCATGTTCTCTTTGCCACCAATGAAGACCAGTGAGCTCGAACAAGTCTGGAAAAATGCTCCAGTAGTCATACAAGAAGTAAAGTAGCGGTTACTGATACCTGTAACATGCTATACTTACTGTTTTTTTTCCCTTTTTGACAAGAAGCAGCAGTGAGTGCAGTTACTGCAACTATAGCACCTTACAGCTCTATATAGCTTTAGATTTCTGGTGCATCTTGTAAAGATGTTAACTGATAAATATACACATTCCCATTCCCATTTGTAGTTTAGTGGCTTTGGTTCAAGGAATTTTCAAGTTAATCTTATATAGTGGCGAAGTAAGAAATTTTGTCAAATGCGTTTAAAAATTAATATAGGCATGAATAATTATTTTTGATATATATCTATATGCAACATAATTTTACTATTCATACCTGTGCCACTGATCTAATGCTTCTGTAGTTGTAAAGTTTGTAGATTGGTACGTATGTACATTAGTATTGGAGGCAGGATTTGATGGGTTAAGAAAATGTTTTGAGTAAGATTATGAGCTTCACCTGCAGTGTTTGGTACACACTAATATGCAAACATACACAAAACTCATAAGTTGGCCACATTCAAATTATCGAATTTAAGCTTATAAATACTTCCAGTTTCATCAATTTTTTGTTTATTTTAGCCCTAATAATTTTTGCAATTTGGAAAATAATCTTGCCCGAGTAAAATCTCTAGCCCCTCTTGATACTATTTTTGTCTTTACCCTACATCTAAAGATACCTTTTAAAGTAACAATACAATATAATATGTACAATAGGGAATTGTTAGAGTGTAAAACACAAACACAGTGAAAGCACAATTCCAGAATCATAATCTTATATAGTATTCTGATCATGCAAATGTTAAACAACGACATTTCAGAAAACATGCCTCTTGAATTTTTTGGACAAGTTGTTCTCAGCCAAGTAATTCAAATTCACAAACTTCTATTGCTTTTGGGTTATTCATTCAATTTTTCTAACTTGTATGAGCAAGTTTTTTTTTCAAAAGAAGAATGATTTCTAATCTGTCTTCAACCTCTATTTATCTTTTGGATATATAAAAGATGCGAAAGAAGATGAAAAGAAAAAAAATTTAGGGAATAACCAGAAATCAATAGAAGGTCGTGAATCTGACTTACTTTGCTGAGAACAACTTGTCCAGAAAATTCTAGAGACATATTTTTCAGTCAATTATGGTCAATTAATGACTATTAAAATCAATCACATCAATAGCCATTGACCCTAATAATAGCCAAATATTTTTGTTCCTTCTTTGTGAGATAATATTTCGTTTTTAATCAAATAGTATTCTTTACTATTTAAACAACATACATGGAAGATAAGTATTTAAACTCCTTCCAGAATAATTTTTGTATTCTCCAAAATTGATCAATAAACCAGATATGATAGAGATGGTGAACTTTGTTAAATTGAAAAAAAAGGCTTTGTTAGGAAAAATCAGTTTATACTTAATTAGTTTAAGGAAAACCAATTTTTCAAAAAATAAGAGAGAGTTGTTACTTAATTTTTTAAAGAAATTAAGAAAACTTGATCTTTAATATTTTAACAGAAAAATCTTAAAAATTTAGAGAAAATGATAAGAGTTCTAATTTCCACTTTGAAAAGTTATTTAACACTCAATGTAGTCGCTAATGTACTGTTGACCGGCGATTAAACTTAATTTGACTAAGTATTAAAAAATTGATTTTAAAACTAAAATACAAAGACAAATCAAGCAAAAGTCTATTTAAATAATTTCAGAAAGAAATTGAAATAATTTTTTTTAGAAAGAAAAAAGACTTAGAATTTAAAAGGAATTCATACTCCTAAAATTTATCTAAGATGGCTAGAACAATGTAGAAGAAAAAGAGAAATATTTATTTATTTATTGAAAGAAAATAATAAATAAACTAAGTGTTTTAAAAAATAATTTTAAAAGAAATATTTGTCGAAATTTTAAAGCGAATGTTATCATTATTATTTATTATTCTTTTGGAAGAGAAATAACAAGTAAACTAAATATTTAAAATAATTAAAATTTTATCAAAGTTTTAAAGGGAACTGGAAATTGTAAAACCAACTAATTTTGAAAGGAAATTAACAACTTGACCCTTTTGAAATAATTTAAAATCTTTGAAAGCAATCAAATAAATAAGATATGTAATTAAATAATTAACATAAGATGATTCGTAATTTTGAGGAATTTAATTAAGTTGAATTAAATAAACAAATGTTAGCGTTAAGGGTAAGAAAATCAAATAAGTAGCAAAAAATAATAATAATAGATAAATCATGTTTTGTAGTTTGCCAAATAATTTTGGAGCGATGAAGTTACTAGGGATTTCTCTCCAGTGTCCGCTAATATGCTCCGGTCTTTGGTTGACGCTATTTATGTGAAGTCCCAAATCTTAGCTTGTCCAAAACTAACTAAGCATATAAGTAGGAAAAATTGAAAAAAAAAAAATACGTTAAGAGCCTTTATTACACTTTAGTGATATGCTTTATTTTATTTACAAAGTTAACTTTTTATTTACAAAATTATACATGTCAACTAATATTATTTTACACTTTTTTATTTTACTCACTATATATTTTTATTCTCAGGATTTGTTACTAATTGTTGTATATTTTATTTTTTCAATACCCTTCTTTTTTAAACTTGGTTATTATTAGAAGTAACTCATCATCATATCTCAGTTTTGTCTGTTAATTAGTCAAAAGACACTTTAGCTTCTTCTACACACCATCAACCAAGTTTTCTTTTTCTTTTCTTTGTTTTTTTTTATAGCCATTGTTGGAAAATTTTCATACCCAAATTTTCCCTAATGTTTCTTTTTCGTGCATTATAGTTTAACCATGTCCAAATCTACCTATCAAAAAAAACTCCAACTGTAAAAGTCCTATGATTAATCAGGAGCCGATTTTGTTTGGATTCTACGTCTGTGCGTTGTTCAAAACCAAGTTTCGACCTTCATGTTTTTGTCCATCTCCACTAAAGAATAAATCAGACACGGGAGATACCAATATTTTCAAGAGTAAATCATTGAAGAATCATCCATCTAAACCTGTCAAAGGGAAGGAGAAAGTATTATTTGAAGGACAACCGTATAATTTTCCCCTTGATAGTGACTTCAAAGACGAATTACCCATTTTGAAAAGACTTCACATCAACAAAGAAGGTAAAAGCAACATAGCTAAATCAAAGATATTTTTTATTCTTGACTTTTTTAATAGACATCTCTTAATTTTTTGTTAAATTGATCTTTTTCTATTGAAATATTACTTTGTTTGTAGTTTGTTGTTCGAAACAAAGCAAATAAGATTCAAGCTACTAAGCCCACCAAAAGGAACAGTAAAAAAGTGGACAAAGCTCGAAAAGTATGTCATAATTTATTTGGGTTTTAGATTGTTATTTGTTTTTATTCATTAGAATTCTGTTTTCTAATTTTATATTTTTTTCAAGTTTGTAATTGCTAAATCTATATTTTTTTAGACTTTAAGGACCCAGATTTTTTTGTATAGCTTTAGCGACGCTTGAGATTGGATTTCAAAAAGTTTTGGACCAAGGTGAAACCTTATGGAACATCCAAGATCGATCTAAGTTCACTTTCAAGACTTCAATTCAAGATCATTTATGCTGTTTAAGTTCATCATGCCCTACATCAAGCCAAGTTTGAAGGGATTTTCGTTAGCTAAGTTTGACACAAGTATGGGTAGAAGGGTCAACTTTAAAGGGTCATATGTCTTAACACAAAAGGAATTAAGTGGCCCACGACCTGCCAAATGAAATCCCTTTGAGTTAGCTTTCCAATGCACTTAGTTTCACCTCATTTTGAGTTTGGATGAAGGAGTTATAATCGTCTTCGTGAGACCCTCCCGTGCAGTGAAACCACACGGGCAGCTTGAAGGGCAGTGGAGCTTTGGATGGGTCGTCCAGGCTGTCTTGATCTGGAAAAGACCACTTTAGGTCTAAGGCATGTGACACGGCCAGTGGCACGTGTTATGTGGCTTGCCACTGACCATGTGGTTGGTCGTGGAGTGTGTTCAAGTGAGGAAGGTAAGCATGGGAGGGAGTTTTTGACCAAGTGTTGTGCCACGACCATCTTCACGGGCCGTGGCGTGCTTCACAAGCCGTCAACCTGGGTGTGGGGTGGCCTGGCCACAATTTTCGTCTCTAAGTGTAGTTGGACGGACCACTTCACAGACTGTGTAGCACCACATGGTCCGTGAAAGTGACCTATCACAGTGACGTCGATGCTAACTTTTTATCAAGTATTCCAATTGCAATTTTGAGGCTAAGTCTTGTCTCACAGGCACTCCACACGACCCGTGGAGTGCCACAAGACCAATCAAGCCTCCCATAAGGCAACACTTTACCAATTGTTCCATCCATTCACTAATGGCATTTTCATAAATTCTAATACTCTAATGACCTTTTTAGACTTCTATTGCTATCTTAACCTTCCGAAAAGATCTAAACTCTATTCCAAAAGATTAAACTCATCACTCTCATCTCAAATACACTCTCAAATTCTCTCAAGAGCCTCCACCAGGACCCCAATACAAATTCAAGGAAACTTAAGAACAAGTTTTGGATTCCAAGACCCACTTCTAAGCTTCCATTCTTTCCCAACTCAATTTCAAGAAACTCAAGATCAAAGGTATGTGGGTTGATCCTTGATTCCTTTTAATCAAGAAGGCCCAAAATTATTTTCAAGAAAACCTAGATGGGCTTTGCTTACTTTAATTTGGGATTTGAGTAGTATGATTTCTAAAAATTCTATTGATGCATAGGTAATGTTTATATGATATTTTTAATGTGATTTAAACCATTATATGAAGATTTACTTTGGATTTTATTAAATTACAAGTAGGCATGTCCCTTCTTAAAAGCTTGTTTATGCATGAGTGAACTTATGTTGGATTTAAATATGGATTTAATAGTGTATTTACTTTAATTTCATAATATATTGTTGATTTTGGATCTAATCCTAATTATTCATGCCTTCTTCCTATCATACATGGCATATGCATTCATGTTCATAAGAATTTATGGAAATTATGTTATAGATTCAGCCCAATTATATTCTATGATATGATTTTGATAAAATATTGGATATGACAAGAATGTGATCACATATATGACTATTGAATATGGCTCTTTGAGCATTTTGGGTGCTTGCACCATTTTGTATACGAATGAGCTATTCCTATTCATGAGTATATTAACTATGAAGTTATGATTTTGGCATTTGAGTCTAAGTGTGAATTCCAATGAATGGTATTTGGCTATAAAGATTAAGGATGCATCGAAATGATCTTGGAAATGAATATTGTATTTGAAAGCATGTGTATATA
>JAABOM020000096.1:7142369-7199515 GCA_011800125.2 Solanum clarkiae
CGCGCCTGTTAATAATATATATATATATATATATATATATATATATTTTAAATATTGTTTAAAAATTGTCAAAAATAAAAATAAAGTCCCGTGAGTAATTTGACACCTTGGGGGGTAAAAATTGGGTGTCAACAAGCATTCACAACCTTATTTAATTATTGTTTTTATGATAACATATTTTTCTATTAAAACTTACATTTTACAAATACAATTTCTTTTTTTGAATATATTACAAGTTGAACTTATTTGTCTAATACTTATGTTTATTTATATTTTGATTTCTCTTAAAATGTCCACTCCACTATTAAATTGCATATTGTTAATTAAATAAATTTATTACTCACTTAAAAATTGTATTCTGTATATCAATTAAAATGTAGATAACTTTAAAATTTAACAATTTTTTTTTACTTTAAGAAACTTAACTGAAAAGTTAAATAAGATGAAAGTTTTATTTCTAAGCTAAATGTGATGAAAGTTCTATATTTTGAGTTAAATAAGATGAAAATTTTATTTAAAACTAGATAAGATGGATATTTTATTTTTAAGTTAAATAAGATGAAAAATTAATTTTAAAAACACACGATATAATCATGAGTTAAATAAGATGAAAATTTTATTTTAAGAATGAATAACTAAAGTTTGCAAAGAAAATATTTCAAAAAAAAATTAAATAAGGTAGAGGGTACTTTTGTAAACAAACAACTTATTCTTAGAAATTATACAATGAATTGTATTTTGAATATGACAAACCAAACAAGCAATAAAAGTTACTTTCAACATAAATAATCTCAGCATAACTTATCCAAGTATAATTTATCCCATCATAAGTAATCTCATCATAAATTGTATCCAAACCAAACGACCCCTAAGTCTATAGTAGATATTATTATCGTGGCTACCAAAAGAATTTGCCTCCAGTCTCCTTTGATTTCACTAGGAAATAAACGTTAAAGTTCATAAACTAAATATCTTTTTAGTGTGTTGATGGAATCTAAAAAGTCAGGATCGATTTTTCTTTTTTAATTTTTTTCTTTGTTGTACTGTGTTTTGTCTCTTATGAAAAGCAGAAAATCCTTTCGTTTTTATTAGAAAAGGTTGAGTAGTTATCATATAACTGTTTTCTCTCACTTTCAAAATGGGTCAAAATAGTTATAACTATTTCTTTTCCTTTTAAGGATAAGATTGAACAATAATAATTTAGCTATTCATTCTATATTTTTAAGAAATAAATTATTCTTTATTTGCGAGTTGGTAAAATCGGATCTCACATGGATGATCCAGAATCTCAAAAACTTACAAAAAAGAAAGAGTTTATATTCCGTATTGCCCAACATTCATCTAAAGCTACCTTGCACCCACAAAAGCTTAAATTGGCCCCGCCTTGCTCCACATTCATCTTGTCTCATTGCTATTTCTATGCTCTGCTTCATTAAGTGCCTATTTCAGTTATTATTATCGCTACTAATTTCACGTCTTGTTATTTCTAGAAAGTATTCGTATAAGATAAATTTGAATGTTGATAGATTACGTTGAGAAATTTAAATATTCACGAGGAGACAATTTTGAACATTCAAAGAACCATATTATTGATTTTAATTTTCAACAATGACCAAAAAATATATTATATTTATTTATAATAATAAAGTAAAAACAATAGAGCACCCGATTCTGAACAGACTATCAAGAAAAGGACAAAATAATAATAGAATAACAATTATATATGTAGAAATATACAAGGAGGAGGAGTCGTATTATATTTCATTTCGATATCAAATAATAGACTCTCGATAAAGTAACAACAGTAGGTATACTAAATAATATACAAAAGACAATTCTCAAGAATTGCCCGTTTCTATCACTCTTCAATTTCCCGCAAAAAACTGATCCATTGACATGAAACTGAAGATCTCAGACTAAGTTTACCCAATAACGACAAGGTTTCTGCTTTAATTTTTGTCTGAGATCTTTACAGGTTCTCAATTCTTCCGATTTTCATGTCATTGTCCATGTTTTTCATTATATATACAGATGCTAATTCAGTTGTTCATCACTGAATCCTTCATTTAGATCTTTCTGTTGAATTACTTCTTTGATGTTTTCCTTCAAATTCTTGTTTAACACTTTTTGATTGCTTATCTGTTTTTTTTGACACCTGTTTGCTAGTTCTAGGGTTTTGCGTTGGACAATTGCTAATTGTATTGTTGACTTTTCTCTAAATATAAGAATTTGTACATGTTTGGTACTTTTGTTTACAGAGGGAAAAAAAATCTTATTTATATGATGAGAAGTAGTTGTTAAATAAGGATCACTTTGAGTTGAGCATTCCATTGGTAAGGCTTGGTATCTGCTCACTGGGATCCATAAATTGCCACAATTAGAGGCAAAGCTAGGATTTCAACTTTTAAGTTATTTGTACAAATTAGAATTTATTAACACAAATACACTATTTGAGCAAAATCTACTTGGTTCGGCTGAACCCGCCTGCGGGCTGCTAGTTCCATACCTGGCCACAGCGGTTAAGTGGACAATTCAACATTCAAAAACATTTTAAATAGGTCCCAAGGGGAAGCCTAAGCTTTAGTCCCTTTCTAGTTGGGTTTGGCATATGAATACTCAATATCCATTCTGCTCTCTATGAACCCGTTCATTTTAATGCTTAATAATTACTTTTTTGGTGACATAGGTGGGGGAGAGTAGCCAAGATTCTTGTGAGGATGAGCTATAGGCTTTTAACAACTTTGATACTGAGTGTTCTGTCAGCCAGTTACTCATTTGTTGATACATGACAATGTTTCTTCTCCTTTCTGTTGTTATGCTGAGGAAATAATCTTGGGATTGTTTTGTTTTTGACGCAGATTTCTTCTTTAAGTTCCAGTACCAATCAGAATTAGGTGGACTGTTTGCAGTAGACGAAGTTGCAGCCATCAATTTTGAGGGCAAATGATCATACTTACTTGTTCTAATGACATTCTTGGATTCTCTTAGCTCTGAGAAAGATAAATAAATTTGCCATGGGCGTAAGCTACTTGTCAGTTTCAGCGTTCTGCACTGTTCTGAGCTATGTCGGACTTCAGTGTTGGATGGGAATTTCGGTTGAAAAACTGAAATCAGACCGACTCATTGGGGAGAGTTTTATCAATTTTGGGAATGAAAGCCGTGCATTAGACAACCTTTTAGGTTCGCAGACAACAATTGTTCTGGGAGCCAATTTTGCTGTCAACATATTTATACTGTTGGGTTTGTTTCTTAAGGTACAAACTCTTTGCATATTGGGCTGAATGGTTATGACTGATATTGTTACCATGGGCTGTGAAATTTCAAACCTACCAATAAGTTCTTTCTTTTAAAGCTATGGGTAAATCAGGAAATAGTGCTTGTTCCAATATAATGTTGTTGGTCGCGTATTTAGTATCTTCAATATACCTGTGGATATTTCTTAATTGTTGTTTTTCCATCCACAGGGGTAAGTTTTTTCTCATGAGGGACATGGTTATAAAATGAGATTGACCATACTAGATTTAGTTCTAGCTTATAATTTAGTTTCAGATAAGACCTTTTTTAAAAAGAGGGAATCACACTTGAGAACATTTAAATGTAAAAGTAATCCCATAGTGCTTTTTAAAGCCTATAACCTGCTCGACATAAGAACTGATCTGAAGCTGTACGATAAAGGCCCCTCTATAAACTCGCTCTCGGTGACATAAGGCACTACCTCATTTGGGTTGGAACTAACATAACTGTCCAACTATGGTCTCACAAGGCCAAAACATGTTTGTCGGGCTTTCCGGTCAACTATAGTTGATATCTCATTTTCGAATATGAATTTGAATAGATTCTCCTTTGGTCTTTATGGGCCTCTTGATTGGCTTCAAAGGATTCTCTCTCATGGATTTGGCTTCTAATGAAGACTTTTTTGAATATTAATCTAACTACCCTCAAGCGTTGGTTTTTAAGGATTTCCATTTCGATCTAAACCCAAAAACCCATGTCTTATATATGAAATTACCTCTTTTTTTTTTTTTTAAGCTGTCATGAATTCTGGCGGGGCTTTCCTGAGGTATCTAATAACCTTGCTTCTACTAGCCATTGGCGCTGAGCAACATACCATTAATAAGAAAAGTGTTATTGGGTTGAAATCAATGACTTAAGCCTCTTTCTTAAGAGCCTTTAGAGACCAGTCATTATCGGATAAGGAGGGACCAAGCTTCACTCTCCTTGAAGAAAGCAAATTTGCACCCTAAAGTCTCATCCCACTGGCACATCATGACTATGAAAAGCAGAAAGATTATTTCGCGTATTAAAGGATGCGGACATATTTGAGTTAGAAGAACATGCGATCTAGCCTGTCTGTGAGACCTATTTAAGTTATTTGTTATGTTACCAGTTGCTGGGGCAACAACTATTGCAGTTTGACTCTATGATGGGAACTTCTTTTTTTTTTCTTCCTCTTGCTTTCGCTTGTTTCTTCTGTCCTTAATGATCCTTTATGTTGGTGCTCCTGTGCTTTCCTCGCTCCTTTCCGAAGGGACCAAGCCCATGTCATGTTCTGAGTTAGCTGAACTTGGCCACTGTGCTATTAGGCTCCAGAGGATAGAACCTAGTATGAGTTTCTATTGTTTATTCTTATCTCCTCTTCCTTCTTGTGCCTGTTATAGAATATTTGGGTTATTCATAAAAAGGCCACAACTTTTGGCTTCCATTGTTTTCTCTTTTTTCTTTTTGACCATTTTACACTAAGTTCAGTTCTTGAATTTGAGAGCTTACCTGCTCCTTCAATTTGAAAATAAAGTTGGTAGTTGACACTTTCACATGCCTCACACAGACTCTTTCAACCCTTGCTCCCCTCAGCATGTTCACCTCATCTTCCACCTTCCTCTGTAAGTTTGATAGAATATCATTGTGAAGTGAGTTGACTATGAACCGAAGGATGACTATTTCATCCACCACGAACAAAATCTAGCTAATATCTTCTAATATCCAGTAATTGTTGCCTCATCAATCTCGACCATACCCCAAGCTTATTGTCAACATCTCTACTTTGTGTGGAATACCATAGATATAAAGTGAACCTTCTAGTCTTGCCCGTATCTTCTTTTCTTCAAATTCTTACCTACTGCACCCCCATACTTACTTTTCCAGTTTAATGTAAGTCTGCTCTTTCATGCTACTATCTAAACCTTGATCTACTAAGTTTGTCCTTTGGTGGTAATTTGATCAGCAATAGCCTCCTTCTAGCTTCTCTATTCTCCTCCGAGGGCATGTGCCGTTGATCAATCTACAGCATGCTCAAACCAACACTCCTTTGAGAACCTCTCAATGTTCGTGCGAACAATGTCTAAACCATTGGACTCTGTTGTCACAAGACTTCTCTTCTGCTTCATGGGCCCAATGTCCCTTGTTACTCTTTTAATATAGAGGTTTTATCTTCATGTTAGAATGTTTGTGCCTCATGCATATGTTCGAGCTTTCAGCATTGGGACATCGATAGAGACGTCTCCACAAACAATATTCGTTTGACGCTCTGAACCAGGATCCACATACTGGGTCAGTGTTTATAAGAATAGATGATAAACTAATTTAGCCTTGCACCAAAACATTTACTGTTTTCTCTGTATTTCTTTTCAATTATTGTTCTAGGATTCTATTATTTATTTTTTGAGATGTAATTTGGACTCCTTATATTGTAATCCAGATAGGAAGTATGTGGTTATTAGATTTGGGAAAGAATACTAGTACCCCTTAGTCTGATCTTAAATTGATCTAGTTGATTTTCTAGACAGATTACGAGAAAATATTAGAATGATCATTGTATAATATGTTTTGAGTTCGGTCAAAATATATTTAAATACTTGTTAGAAGATGTGAAAAAGGTGTAAAGATATCACATGAAGTTGAAAATAGGATAATATTATCATATATTAAGAACATGTTGACTGTGTTCGAAGAAAAATCATTTTTTCGTGGACAGAGGAATGAGAAATTAGGTTAAAAGATGGGGAGGTGGAATATTTTCCTGATTACCTCCAAAAGGACACCCTGTCAGCCTTATTGATGTCTTAACAATTTCTTTAATTTCTTCTGTTGGTTTCTCGGATGTTTCTTAATCTAATGGCTAGAACGTCCCTTAATATTGGCATGAACATTAAAAATAGGACTTCTTAATGCTTCTAATGAAAATTCATGGTAATTAGGTACTCTTTGCGCACCTGAATCCTTTTCAAATATTATAGCGTACCTTTTATAACACAAGTTCTTTTCACAACTTTCTGCAGACTATATTCTTTGGAGATTTGCACTCGTCAGAAATCCGAAAGTTGGCTGAGCGCCTTATCAATTATGTTATTTCCAAGGTAAATATCTTAGTTACATGAGAAAGTTGGTATTTTTAGACTAGAACCTTGATGATCTTTTTTCATCGTTTCTTTTCTCTATTGTTATGATTCAAACTCTACACTTTGTGACCCAATGTTAAGGTAAATTATGCAACATATCCTGTTGGCACCTGGCATTGTTTCCATTTATTTTACTTGTAAAGATCTTTTTATGGCAACTTTTAATTGTTGTATTGCTTGACATTGACGTTATCATTAAGTTAGCTGACATGTGATGGTTACATCTTCTCCCTTCTTGGAGAAATACCCATCCAAGTCAGAGCATGAGCACTTGGTGGAAAGAAACTAAAATGAGGGGAAGTGAGAGGGGCAAAGGGCTCATTTAAAACTAGCGCATTACCAGTTTCTGGACAACTTGGTGAAAGAAGTGAGCTTCAGCCTTATTCAGATTATTAGCACTTCTCAGTCCTTGTATACAAACCCTCCATAGTTGATCCACAAGGTTCTTCTTGTCAAGAATTGAACTAAAGATAGTGCACCATATAAATTTTTGTAGGTCCATGATCTATAAGACTTAACAAGGAAGGGAGAACCTGCATGAGGATAGGGTACTTATTTGTGTTGGGATTGGACTTATATGTATGATGAATTTTAATACCCGGCGGTCTTCTAAGTTCAGTAATTGAAGGTCTCAATTTATTCTGATGATTTTCGTATTCTCTGATATGTTTCTCATTTTACATTGGAAATTTTTGCTATGTTAAAATAGTTGTCCTACAGAAGTCCATATCTGGTTCCGATATGAGATGCCCCCTTGCATGTTCAGAAACATTTCACTGTTGTCGTATTGCAACATTTGGAATGCCAGCAACATTTGGAATGCGAACAACATGATAACAAAGGAAGAAATTTCCCAAGTTCAAGAATTTGATGTATCTTGTTCATCCCTTAATCCTTAGCCTTAGGTGGATTTGGGAAGTTCACTTGAAAGTTGACATATATAGTGCATCTTTCTCTCCCAGCAATATGAAAGAATAGGTTTACATGGGTCTGAATCCAAACAGGTGATAGCATTTATGTTATTTACATACATAGCTTCTGATCATACCATTTCTTCAAACTCGTCTGCAATCTTTTCTGCTTTCATTATTCCATCACTACCATGCAGTCCCAAAAGATCCTTTCCCTTGATCCCTATCTTTCTTTCTATCTACAGAGCTAGCATAGTTTCAATTGGAATAGTTACTGGAGCATAAAGCATATGGATATGGATGTGTCGATGCTACTATGCTAGATCTGGTGTTTTGTGTAGTTGTTTCAAACTGTTGGTTTGACCAAATTGGATATGTCTCGTCATTGTGTTCTTTCACTGAGAAGCGATTGCAGTAGTTCTGAATCACTTCAGCAGTGATCTAGAGCATTTTGAAAATCAATGCTTGAGACTTATAGCTCCATGTCCATCATTTGCTCAATTTGAAGTCTACATTCATGTTGTCCCCTATGGCAAGGGCGGCCCAAGTTCTTTGGTAGTGTAAAGCCAAAAATGTATTGAAGGCAAAAAATTTTTGAATAAAGCTTAGTACTTTTTTATTGAAAGTATATTCTTATGGACTTTTTTTTCAAGATGCAAAGTTATTAATATATTTCATTAAAAAACTATATTGAGATGCAAAATTGTCTCTTCCTTTGATATAAAAAATCTACTTTTTTTTTTTCTGTAAATATTTCTCCTTCCGTTTCAATTTGCTTTATTTTGACTTCACATGGAGTTTGAAGTTTAATAAAAAGAATTTGAATATTAAACTAAAAATTGAAATGGATAATACAATTTTTTTAAGAAATACCTATAATAATTTTATTAGCCCTCAAATTCAGGGGCCTAAGGCAAGTTGCCTTATTTTGTTAGGCATAGAGCTGCCCATGTCTATGCGCTTATCCTTTGCACTAATATGGTCAAAGAAGTCATTATCACATTCATGTCTCTCTAATGGTTGAAAGAATGGTTGTATTGGAGGTGTTTTAGTATTTATGTCTACTGATAACTACTTCCAGGGCACTTTTCTTCCATTGGTAGTTGCACCGACGCTGTATCAAGCAGGCCTGTGGTCGACGTGGCTAGCTGTTCTTTGCTTTTTAAAGGTATTCACTGTTGTGTATTGTAAGCTATTGATATTGGGATATTGAGTGTCTAACCTTGGATAAGATCTACATATGTACAGATGTTTCAAGCTTTAGCTAGGGATCGACTTGAACGATTGAATGCCTCTCCTTCAGCTACTCCCTGGTCATATTTCCGTGTGTATTCTGCCTTATTGCTGGTTCTCTCAGCCAACTTACTCTGGTACTTCTTAGACCTAAATCTGTTTGCTGTGCACTACATAATAGCAGAGGTCATTCTTGTTTGAAGACTGTATTTAGTCTTAAGGATGTAGAAAGTATTGTATAAATGTTGTCTTTTCGTCTTTTTGAACTATTGCTGTGTTAGCAGCAATTTTGTTATACAAGTCTGAAGCTTTAATCCCTAACACTGCTTTATGCTTTGGGCAAATTTCACTGGAAGGTCTCTAGAATTAACATGACATATGCATGTCATATTGCTTACTATAACAGCAGCATAACATCGAATAAATTTACCGAATCACCAACACCCAAAACTAGAAGGATGGATATAAGATGTGAGTGGAATTTCATGATATTGAGGACCTCATGTCTGAATCATAGAATATAATTACTTATCGGAACAGGGGGAAAGTTAGGAAGAGTGTTTCTTCTACTGCCTATAAATATGGAGGTTCAGATATTTGACCCTAACACATGTCCTAGACTAAAAATCAATGGACACATCAGTCCAGATATAAGAAAAAAAACCTAACTTTGACCTTATTTGGATGAAAGTAGCTATCACAAAAACAATGAGAAAGGAACTGAATCCAAAGAGGCTTATACTTCATTCATGTTAGTAATCTGTAATGTATACTTTGCCAAAAAAGAGGAGTAAACACAAAAGGGAAAACCAGTGATCTGTTTAGGAGTTTTTGGACATTAAAGTCTTTGTTTCACATCCTTTCGGCTAAGGTATAAGTGTAATATTTGTTCTCATCTTCTGATTTTCCATCAATTTGAAGTCTACACAATAACCATTTATCATTTAAATTCACTTACCTAGTTAAATAAAACACATGCTTTGCCTCTTTTCTTAGATTTTAAGAATTCAATTATTCTCCTGCTGTGTTCTTTATAGTTTGCTTTTTTCCATATCACTTTCTGGTCATTTTCGCCACCAAGTAGTGTCCTGCAGTAAAAAACTGAAAAGAGTATTTATACAAATATTATAAAGAAGATATTAAATAAACTGGTTATTGGAATTAGTTGAGGTGAGCGTAAACTGGCCTGGACACTATGGTTATAAAAATAAAAATATAAAATCTTTGCTTTGCTTCATCGCTTTAAGCAACAAGTGCTCGCTTTTCAAAACACTAGAGTTGGTCCAGTGGTTTGGGCTTGACACTTAACAACTGGAGCACTAGAGCTGGCAATGCCCCATATGGAGTGAGTGGGCCCTTGCAAGTTCATTAGCAAACTGGGACCTGAATTCTGTCAACAGGTCCACTTCAAACCTGGCACCGGAGTGCACATCAGTTTTTGGAAGGACAAATGGCTTAACAACACAGCACTGATGTATGTCTATCCTAGCATCTTCAACATTGCCCAAGACAAAGACTCCACAATTTGTCAGAATAGGAGCAACAACAACTGGGATATACGCTTAAGAAAGTATGTCCAAGACTAGTAACTGGTTAGTTTGACGGATTTGTTAGCAGAAGTGGGGAGCTGCAACATAAATGAAGATCTTCAAGATACCATGTGGCATGTGTTGGGGCAGTAAGGGTATATATTCACAGACAAGGACTGCTTCAAGCAGATCTGCAAATAAAATCAGCTGCTGGATTTTTGGCCATGGAATTTCATTTGGAGGACTAAACTACCTAGTAAGGTCATATGCTTCAACTGGATTCTCTTATATGAAGCTTGTATAACACTGGACAACTTTAACAGGAAAGAACTTCAGCTGGTTAACAGATGTTACCTATGTAACCAGTATCTGGAATCTGTTAATCACTTGTTTTTGCACTGCCCAGTAGCTACTGATGTTTGGAACTTGTTTTTCACCCTTTTTGGCCTGAGTTAATATGCCAATGGACATGAGACAGGCACATTTGAGTTGGAGTTAATGGAAAGTTGATAAGGCCATCAAGAAAATCTGGTTGATGATTCCTTCTACTATCTTTTGGTGCTGTGGACAGAAAGGAACAAGAGATGTTTTAGTGGCATCTCAACTCTGAATCACTCTCTTAAAGCTAAATGCTTGCTTAACCTTTTTTTGTTGGTCAAAGTTGACCCCAGTTCTTGGTGCTGGACATTTTCTAGATTTTGTAGCATCCTAGTTTTAGATTAACACTTTGTATAGGGGCTGAGCTGAGCTAAATACTCCCTTTTGTCATTCTTGTAACTATGCCCCTTGTAACTATGCATCTCCTTGATGCTTTCTAATAAAACATATTACTTCATAAAAAAAGGATCTCGGTTAAATAGCTTTTTTTTGGTCTTCATGGGGGTTGATATTTTCTTTCTTTTGTAATGCTTGCATCTGCTTGATACTTTTTGTTAATGAGATCCTACTTCATAAAAAGAAGTGCTAGTTTTGAGTATACGTGACTGAGAAAATGGTGATAATAGGTCATTTCTATAAACATGAACCTGTCATGGCAAATATAAGATATCTTTGAAGACCAGAAAAGATAAACAGGGGACAACTTGGAGGCCATTTAGTCACTCTGAAAAATCTGCGAGTTGTCCGGCAAAAATCATTGGTATTGGACCAGGAATATTAAATCACTATCAGTACTGCCTTAAAATCATTGGTATCGGACCTGAAAAAACTGAACCTATCATGGCTCTTGAAGAAGAAATCTGAAAAAAAATCATTGGTATCGGACCAAGAATTACAGCTAGCGTGTATAATAACAGGTACCTATTCTCACCCTAAGCCAATCAATGGCTGGATTATCTGCTCTCTAGCCCCTGAGAGAATCCATTTCCCTCTCTGCTTTCTTTTCAAAACCTTCATTCCTTGGTTTGAGGCTTGGAATTGGTGGTGTCCTGCATCTTTGGACATTTCCTAGGAGTCCTTTCTGCTCTCCTAGAGTTTGAGTATATATTGTAAACATTTTTTAGGTGTATTTGAGTAAATGATTGAACAATAGGAGACCTTGGTCTTTAAGGTTCCTTTTTTTGATAGGTGAGAAATTCTTGAGAATTATTGATTCACAGTCGAAATTCAGTAGGTAATGAGCCTGCTGCTCTGCCGTTCTCTTATATAGCAGGCTGCTATTAGCGGCTTGGCTCAAACCCATGACATGTGCCTAATCCACATATTGTTGTACTCTTACTGCTATACTGAAGCCTTGTGGGCATGGCCCATAAGGGTCCTTTTAGAAATCACAAGAGGTATTTCTTTAACGAAGAATTTTGATGTTCTGTTCGACTGTGTACTGGAACCAGATTTTCAGTTTCTTTTGGTGGATGATATCTGAAGTGCTTTATGCACAATTATCTGGTCTTTTGAAGACTCTCTCTAACTAAGCTTTTCTTTGTGTCCTTCCAGGATGAGGGTATGCCTGATTGTATATAGAACAATAAGTTCATCCTTGTTTTTGTTATTGTTCTTTGAGCCTCTTAGCATAGCATTTGAGACGCTTCAGGTAATGTACATTAGAAGAGTATAGCTTCTATTTTTATTTGACGCATGGTTTGAATTTTTTGACCTTTCGGAAAGCATGTTGAAAATTGCATTTTGTATGCCAATCCTTTTCTACAGGCTATTCTTGTTCATGGATTCCAGTTGCTCGACATATATATCCATGACTCGGCAAATGATATTTCAAATAGCAGAATATCCAAGCTCTTTGACATATCTGCCGCCGGTAAGTTTAATACTGGTAACTTTTGCTTTAGGTAGTCTTGTTGATTGATTTATGAGCATATATTGACTTATGGAGTTGCACTGTGCCTTGCTTTAGTGGATTTTATGATCAGTGTTCTGCATGTGAGATTTTTGTTTGATGTATCGACCCTTCTTTGAAATGTTCTTGCAAGCTAAGTTGCTCGAATTCGGGTGCGGGTGTCCAATACGGGTGTGGATCTAGAGGTCGGATCCTTCGTGGTCTAATTTTTAAGATCCGGGGATATGAATCCATGTATAGATACGGGTGTGGAGATTCACCTAAAAATAATCAAAATATCTAAAAATAGAGTGATACAACCTAAATTATGAGATATTATGATGAAAACATGAACAAAATTCTGGAGGGAGATTAAAGGAAAAGGCGTGACATAGAAATTTCTATATAAAGGTATTCTATTTTCTTCAATTTCATCTTAGCTTTTGTATTGATTACAGAATCATTAAAATCGTCCAGACTTTCCTCATCGATTTTGGTCAAAGTACCCAAAATTGATTGACCAAATCGGACACGGATCCCACACCCACACCCATGTCATGTCGACACAGAAGCGGCACAAAAAATGAAGAGTCCGAGCAACTTAGGTTGCAAGCAGTGTGATCTTTTCCTTTCCAGATCCTACACCCACACCCATGTCATGTCGACATATATGCGGCACCAAAAATGAAGAGTCCGAGCAACTTAGCTTGCAAGCAGTGTGATCTTTTCCTTAATTAGTTTGATGCTCTTCACTTTTGTCTGCATTATTCTTTTCCTTTAGTAGATATTCTGCTTATATGACTTTACTGAGTTGCTTTATTTAAGAAGTGATCTATCTCCTTGAAGTTTCTAATCAAATACTCCCTAATCATAGCTAATGGAGGATATATGTGCATTTAAAAAGGATAATTAAGGATATATATGTGCATCCTTTATTAGTCTTGAGCTTGTTCGTATGTATATCCAGTTGAAAGGATGTGAAGAAAATAAGTTTCCTTTCTGCTTCTTTTCTGTGGCTGGTTTCATGCGAAGTCCTGTTGAAAACACTTCTTTATAGTTCCCACAATACCTTTGTCATGCAGTATTGAATTATATAGGATTGTCTACTCAAATAAGAAATAATGATTTTCTATTTGTCTTCAACCATCTCCGATGCCCCATCTTATTCCTAAAAATCTTTTGCAGGCTCATTTGGGGAATGGAAAGGTGTCCTTATTCGGAATATAGGTTTTCTCCTGGACATGATGACTCTGTTGATGGCCCTCGCTCATTATGTGCACATTTGGTGGCTTCATGGCATGGCGTTTCATCTTGTGGATGCAGTTCTTTTCCTAAATATCCGTGTAAATATTTATCTGTATGAATTAATATATCTCATAATTATTCAAATACCTTGTTGTCCTCTTCTATGTAATGTTTAGTATGTCCATGTGCTGTTACTAATATTAGTTCATTTTGAGCAGGCTTTATTGAGTGCTATTGTAAAACGTGTCAAAGGGTTTATTAAACTGAGAATAGCATTGGGAACTCTTCATGGTGCGCTTCCTGATGCAACTTTGGAAGAGCTACAAACTTATGATGATGAATGTGCTATTTGCAGGGTATCTCCCTCCCCCTCTTTCTATCTTCCTTGTTATTCCATTTTCACTTTTATTATATTCCTTTTTCGCTTTGAGTATGTAATCTTTGATATGCTGGAAAATGACAGGAACCGATGGCAAAGGCCAAAAAACTATCTTGTAATCATCTTTTCCATCTAGCATGCTTGAGATCTTGGTATGACTTATTCATTGCTTGAAATGTTTAATGCGTAGTGCAAATGCAATCTTAGCACAAATTCATATGCAAACACTGCAAAATAATTACAGGTTGGATCAAGGTTTAACTGAGAATTATTCATGTCCCACTTGCCGGAAGCCGCTATTTATAGGAAGAAGTGAAAATGAGGGAAATCCTCAAACCACAGATGTTCAGGGTGATGAGCTGCTTGCTCGTGAGATGAGTATGGGACTTGATCAGTTGAATCTTCCTGGTCATGCATTGCAAAATGAAGCTTCCCGCAATCAAATGCACAATCCTCTTGAAAGTAGTGATTGGAGGTCTGTTTTCTCGTACCATAGTCGGTTATTGCTTCTTACCATATCCCACTAATGGTTTTATCTAAAATCAGCATCTGCTGTGGAATATCATATTGTGCCTGTTTCTGCTCTATCTAATATTTGTAGAAGTTGTTAATTGTAAAGAAAATAACTGACACAAAATATTCGATAAGAGTGTCAGAGAAGTTGTTTGAGAAGAAATGAATTCATATAGGGTACATACATTTGAGATAATGGATATTTATGAAGGAGCCTTCACAAGTGTGAGAAGAGGTGATGATAATTGATGTAAAGGATTTTCCCTGAACTACATGATTACTCCAAGGCTTGCTTTTTCTTCCTCGACTTGAGACCTCTTTCACTGAGAACTAATTCAATGTCTTTATGCAGGTGAGGTTCTTTCTCTCACATAATTTCGCCCACCCGTTTCATTTCCCCTTTGAGCCTTTACTTGTTATTCTTAGTTATGGATGAGCTAGCCAATAGTATGCAAGTTAAGTTCCCATAGGACAAAGCTATTTTGCAAATTATATTGTCAAAGTGATGATTAGTGAGAGCTGAACAAAAGCTTGTGCTATGGAGAGGCACCTCAGGAAGTACGTGTTCTAGGATAAGTAGAAATATACTAAAATACACACTGCAAGTATCTTTTTGTGAATGGTTATAGACACACACACATAGGGGAGTGTGAACCATATTTACAGCAAAAGAATAGATCAAAATGATCTATTATACCTACGGACTACCTAACAAATCAACCAAAGAATCTGTAGTCTCTACATTGCTTTCTTTACGCCAAAATTAAAACCAAAGGATACTATTCATCTTAACATTCTGCAGTGAATTGTATTTGTCTTCAAAAAATCTTGAGTTCCTCTCTTTCCATATTGACCATATGTGCAGGCAGGGACCAACCTCCACCACTCTCTGTTTCACTGTATCCCCCTTATTGTTCCAAGCTTTTAGCAGATCAGCAGGATTAGCAGGCATAGTCCGACTAAGCCCACCAAGTTTAGGAACAGAAGCCACAATTGAGTAGTGGAAGGACAGTGTATAAACAGATGGCTGTTGGACTCTAAAGCTGACATAAAACACACCTAGAACATAACTTGACGCCCCTTGTTCTTAAGTTTTCTCGAGTAAGGCAAGCTTTCTAGCAACCATCCATGATAGGCACACAGTTGGAAGTTAAGCCTTCAAAATGCACTTCCATGGCCAATTCACAATGGGTTGGCTTGTCTGTTGAAGGTTAAGATAAGCAGATTTAACAGTATAAATTCCATTCTTGTTTCTATTGCAGTAAAGAGAATCTTCCTCTTTGAGACCTACGAGAGCTTCTTATTAAGTAGCAAAAAAATCATTGATTCTCCCCAGCTCCCAATCATTCAACCCTCTCCTGAGGATGATATTCCAGCCATTCAGTTCCCCATACTATCCAGTTTGATATCAGGAAGTGGTGCAATAGAGAATAACTCAGGAAACATATCTTTTGGTGGCCCGTGATCTACCCATTTATTATGCCAAAATGAAGTCCTCCTCCCGTTTCCCACCCTTATGCTAGTGTCTCATAGCTTTCTAGACCCGTCCCGTGAAGGTGTTGACTGGACTTGTACACCACTTATCTGCCTGGCTATTGTGAGAAATACGGGGAAAATATATTATTGAATTGTGTATTTACATTGCTACATAAAGACCCTATTTATAGACACTACAACCTAATCCAAATCCAACTAGGAAAGAACATATTATTCCTATTCCAATTCTAAATAGGACTATGTAATCCTATTCCTATTCTAACACTCCCCCTCAAGCTGGTGCGTACAAATCATAAGCACCTAGTTTGTTACAGATATAATTAATATGAGGACCAGTTGGGGACTTGGTGAAGATATCTGCAAACTGATCACTTGACTTCACAAACTTTGTAACAGTATCTTTTGAGAGTATTTTTTTTTGACAAAGTGACAATCAATCTCAATGTGCTTGGTCCTTTCATGAAACACTGGATTTGATGCAATATGAAGGGCCGCTTGATTATCAGACACAAGTTCGTGATCAACTTCGCCAAATTTTAGTTCCCTCAATAACTGCTTGACCCAGATAAGTTCGCAAGTTGCTGTAGCCATTGCTGGATATTCTTCCTCTGCACTTGACCGAGCAACTACACTCTGTGTCTTGCTCTTCCACAACACCATATTAGCTCCTACTAATACACAATATCTGGATGTGGGCCGCTTATCAGAGGGTGATCTTGCCCAATCAGCATCTGTATATCCCATGATATGCTCATGTCCTCGATCTTCGAAGAGTAATTCTTTTCCGGGCGCTGACTTTATATATCACAAAATACGAACAACTGCATCCCAATGACTATCATAAGGGGAAGTCATAAATTGACTTACAATACTCGTAGGGAACGAAATGTCAGGTATTGTCATTGTGAGATAATTTAACTTTCCCACTAGTCGTCTATACCACCTTTCAGGATTACTTCCCCCTGTCCTGGAAGCAGTTTAACATTCGGATCCATAGGAGTGTCAATGGGTCTACATCCCATCATCCCTGTCTCCTCAAGAATGTCTAAGGCATACTTGCATTAGAAATAACAATACCTGATCTAGATTGAGCAACCTCAATACATAGAAAATACTTTAATCTGCCAAGGTCTTTAGTTTGGAAATACTTAAAGAGATGTTGCTTTAAACTAGTGATACCATCTTCATCACTGCCAGTGATAACAATATCATCGACATAAACAGCCAAATAAATACATTAGTTTGCTGCAGTATGCCGATAAAATACAGAGTGATCAGCTGCACTACGAGTCATGCTGAACTCCTGAATTACTGTGCTAAACTTTCCAAACCAAGCTCGAGGAGACTGTTTGAGACCATAGAGTGACTTGCGCAATCTGCATACAAGTCTACTAGACTCCCCCTAAGCAACAAAACCAGGTGGTTGCTCCATATAGACTTCTTCTGCAAGATCACCATGTAGAAAAGCATTCTTAACGTCCAACTGATGAAGAGGCCAATGACGAATGACAGCCATAGATAAAATAATATGGACATATGCCATATTAGCCATAGGAGCAAATGTATCGCTAAAATCAAGCTCAAATATCTGAGTATATCCTTTGGTAACAAGGCGAGCCTTAAGTTTATCAATCTGACCATCTGGACCAACTTTTACTGCATAATCCCAACGGCAATCAACAGTGGATTTACCTGCAGGAACGGGGACAAGTTCCCAAGTACCACTCGTATGTAAAGCAGACATCTCATCAACCATAGCCTGCCTCCATCCCGAATGAGAAAGTGCTTACTTGTAGTCTTAGGGATGGAAATAGAGGACAAAGATGATACAAAAGCATAATAGGGTGATGTGAGACGATGATAACTCAAGAAAGTATAATGTGGGTTAGCATTTCGAGTGGACCGTATACTTTTTTTAAGTGCACTCGGTTGGCTAGGAGCAGGCAAGTCTGTAGTAGGAGCAGGGTCTGGCGCACGACATGAATCATCTAGAACTGGTGCTGGACATGGACGACGATGATGAGTAAAGAGAGGTGGAGCTTTGGTAGGGTTTGTTAGAGGTGGCACTACAATTGGAGATTCCGCAAAAGTCGGTACAGGTAGGACTTGTGGTAGAGGTAAGACCTCAGAGATATCAGGACAATCAGTTGATGTATAGTAAGGTTGAGATTCAAAGAATGTGACATCAGCGGACATAAGATATCGATTAAGGTCAGGGGAATAACAACGATACCTTTTTTGAACTCGAAAGTAACCAAGAAAGATATTTGAGAGTACGAGGGGCTAATTTATCTTTTCCTGGAGCTAAGTTATGAACAAAGCATGTGCTCCCAAAGACACGAGGAGGTATAGAATGGAGATGTGACAAAGGAAACAATGTGGAATGTGGAACCTGATTCTGAATAGAAGATGAGGACATTCTATTAATTAAATAACAAGATGCAAGGATAGCATCGCCCCAAAAACGCAGCGGAACATGAGACTCAATGAGAAGATTGCGAGCAGTTTCAATAAGATGCCTATTCTTTCGTTCTGCTATACTATTTTGCTGAGGGGTGTACGAACAAGATGTCTGGTGAATAATTCCTTGGTGAGTTACAAACTCCTGAAATTGAGAGGACTTGTATTCTAACGCATTATCACTACGAAGAGTACGAATGGAAAACCAAACTGGTTTTGTATTTCAGCAAAAAAACTTTTAAATATAGAAAATAACTCTGAATGATCTTTCATTGAGAAAACCCAATTACATCTTGAATAATCATCAATGAAACTAACAAAATAACGAATCTTAAGGTTGAACTAACTCGACTGGGACCCCAAATATCAGAATGAACTAAAGAAAAAATAGACTCGGAACGACCCTCAGTACTACGTGAAAATGTAGCATGAGTATGTTTTCCCAAGTTGACACGACTCATAATCTAATGAGGATAAGCTAGACAAACTAGGCACCATCTTTTGCAGTTTAGATAGACTAGGATGTCCCAAACGTTTGTGAATTAGGTCTGGAGTATTGGTGACGGAGCATGCTGTGAAGGAATTTGAAGAGGTAAGATAGTAAAGGCCTTGTGATTCATGTCCTGTGCCAATCATCTGTCCCGTACTGCGGTCTTGCATAAGGAAAAAATCATCAAAAAAATAATGCCAAATTAAAAGGAGAACTAGGAACATAAAGAACTGAATCTAAGGTGACAGAAGGTAAAGGTTGGCTTTTCCAATACCTTTTGGTTTTGTCTGGATCCCATTGGCCAAAGTAATAGCAGGAAGAGATTGTGATTCATGTCCTGTGCCAATCATCTGTCCCGTACTGCGGTCTTGCATAAGGAAAAAATCATCAAAAAAATAATGCCAAATTAAAAGGAGAACTAGGAACATAAAGAACTGAATCTAAGGTGACAGAAGGTAAAGGTTGGCTTTTCCAATACCTTTTGGTTTTGTCTGGATCCCATTGGCCAAAGTAATAGCAGGAAGAGATTGTGAGTAAACAACATCAGACAAAAGTGTTTTGTTATCAGAAATATGATTAGAAGCGCCTGAGTCCATAACCCATGATCCAAGAGTACTAGACTGTGAAACACAAGCAAAAGGATTACCCGCAACAGGAATAGTAGGTTGAGAAACTGCTACTTGTAGAGACAATTGCTTACTTGCTCGATACTGAAGGAACTCATCATACTCGGCCTGAGCAATATGAACATTATTGGATGATCGGTCAGGTGGAGCAACAGAAACATTAGGCTGAGCAACAATTTGCTTGATTTCGAAGGGATTCGTTATTCCTTCATAACAATAGGATCATAACTGAGGGGTGGACAATGCAAAGTATAACATACGTCACGAGTGTGTCCAGAATTGTGACAATAACTACACTTAGAGCGAGATCTGCTAGAACGACCTCCTCCTCGTCGGTTCTCCATAGTAGATGTTCGTTTATCAGTAGTTTGAGATGCAAGAATAGAGGAGTCAATGATGGGTGATAAAACTACTTTATGACTGGACTGCACAGCAAGACGAAGTAAACGAGAGAATAATTCATCCATTGTAGGGATGGTAGGACTAGCTAAGATCTGGTCACGCACAGAATCATGATCAACAGGAAGTCCAGCAAGTGTAAGGACTAAAAACAATGTCTGTCTGTGCTCTTGTTGTGTTGTGACGTTCGCAGTGACTGGCATCAACATTTCAGATTCCTCCATGACTGCCTACGCTTGTCCCAAGTATGTAGACATATCGGATTCATGTTTCTTTAAGTTGGTCATTCGAGATACCACATCATAAAATCGAGATATGTCATTTGTATATAAAGCATGCGCCTTTTCCCAAACTGAATAACATGTCTGGAATGGACGAAACAAGGGCATCAACTTGGAATCAATAGAGCGCTATAGGAGACTACACAATTGAGCATCAACCCTCTCCCATTTTGCTTTGGCTGTTGTAGATTCCTCAGTAGCCTTTTTCTTTTCATCTACCATATAAGCATTGGTTGTTAAATGGTCGTGAACACCTTGACCTTTGCACCATAATTCAACTGAGGAAGCCCATGCTAAGCAGTTGGAACTATCCATTAATGGTTCTGAAGTGATCATAGGATGAGAACTTCCTATTCTTGTACTTTTTGGAGCCAAACATATCGATCCCAAAGGACATCTTTAAAATCAAACCTTTGTAGCCAAAAGAAAACTGGTCAAAAAATTTAAAAATTGGCCGGAAAACTGCCTGGAAGCACTGACCAATCGCCGGAAATTGCTTAAAATTGCCGGAACACTATTTCTGGCGATTGGATTTGGGAAAAAATTGCACGGTAGCCTCGGAATGGAGAGGCGACCTTGCTGGAAAAAGAATCGAAAAAAATCTTGACGGAAAAAGCCACACTTGCCGGCGCGTAAGGCGCGTGGTGACGCAGATCTGGAACTGCTGGCGGCACGTGAGGGCGCGTGAACAGGTGAAAATCAAAGATACTTACTGGGGTTTGCTCGCCTGAGTATTCCGTATCTCGTGGTGGTGTTGGTTTTGCACAACACTCACAAAACAAAGAGGACAATGCACACCAGCTGACTGTTACCAGAACTGACTAGTTTTCTTTCTCACCAATGCTCTGATACCATGTGAGGAATACGGGAAAAATATATTATTGAATTGTCTATTAACATTGCTACATAAAGACCCTATTTATAGACACTACAACCTAATCCAAATCCAACTAGGAAACAACATACTATTCCTATTTCAATTCCAATTCCAAATAGGACTATGTAATCCTATTCCTATTCTAACAGCTATATTTTTCACCAATGATTGTTCTCCACAAGGCATCAGGTTCAGAGCTATACCTCCACAACCACTTCATGAGGAGGCTTTGATTATGTGCTTAAGTTTGTAAGCCCCATGCCTGCTTGCTTCTTGCTGGTACTGAGAGATTCCCAATCAACCAAGTGTGTGTCCCTCTTATCTCTGTTACCCTTCTATATGAAGCTTCTCCTTAAAGTATCAATTCTGTCCCTCACTTTGACTGGTAACGGAGACAATGCCATGACATATGTTGGAAGAGCATCCAGTACTGAGTTCACCAGAACGATCCTGCTTCCCAGGGACAAATATTGACTCTTCCATGTTGCTAACCTTCTTTCACCCTTCTTCAAAACCCCACTCCAATTATCTCGTGCTTTATATTTTGACCCAGAGGTAATCCTAGATATGTAGTTAGTAATGAATCCACTGGACAGCCTACAATAACAACTGAAATCTGAAGCCCTTCAACCTGGGTGGTCAGACTGTGGAATGTGGAATGGTCAGACTGTTGGTTACCTTAGACACACAGAAGCCCTTCAACCTGGCATTCCTCTTAGCATGCTGAATCATCTGCCCTTATCCTTCCATAGCTGTCAGGAACAGAAAGGGGGACAAAGGGTTCTTTGTCAATTTTGGAAAAACACTCCTGGTTTGCCCCTTTGCCCAAGTGAAACTCCCCCCCGATAAAGGTGGGTCAACCACTTCTAACTCTCCCATAATATTTGAAAAGTCCTCCTTAGCTGTACTATTACCCCCACCATATCTTCTCTCATTAGCTAATTTAGTGACACTAAAATCCCCAGGCACCACCCAAGCCCCTTCACATATCCCTTCTGATGGCTGCCAATTCCAACCAAAGTTCCTGTCTTTCTGTTCTTTATGCTGGACATTAAACCTCAGTGAGATAACATGTAAAATCATCTTGTAATGAGCTGAATCTGCATGAAATATTGTGTACACCAGTGTTTACCAATTCCCCTTTCCACAGCCTTTTATCCCACATGATCAAAATTCCCCAATCCTCCCACTGGCCTCCAGCCTCACATGTTCTGCCCACCTGTTACTACAAAAATGTTTAACAATTAAGTCATAATCCCCTTCTAAATTGGTCTTTTGAAAGCAATACATATCTGCTTTCCATTCTTGCTTAAGATACTTTGTCTCCCCCTTTTGTCGAAGTTGTTTGGCCTCCCTCACATTCCATGATATAATAGGTATTCTCATTGAGAACTATTGTATGTAATTCTCCCGGTGCGCCTTGATAGCTCACTTTTGAATTTGATGCCAAACTCCAATTTCATCTCCTTCGAACCTTTGGATTTTGGAGTAGCTGATGCCGATATACTTGTTTTGCTTAGCTTACAACTCATCAAAATCCAGGGAAAACTCAAAAAAGTTTGAAATGCTCTTGTCTAATTCCTATTTGGCTTCATGAGTAGAGTAAATCCTCCACTTGGAAACTTGAACAATATTTCCGAATTGCTTTCTTAGCTTCATGATGCACCTAGGCGTGTAAGTGGGTGAGTTGGGTTGAAATTAGAGATATTAAAATGGGTTGAAATAGAAATCGAGTTGGGTCGTAATATGCACAAATTTACTTTGGGCTCAAATGAGTTGGGTTAGGTCAGTAATCGCCCAATTTGACCTGCTGAATCTCAATAATTTTAACATATTGTTATTTACCCTTTATAACCACGATTTGAGTTTCAACTCAAGAAAATTTTAAAAAAAGTTATAAATGGATAGATAAATCCTAAGAAGATATAAAATATATAGTAATTCATACATTAAATGTGGGAACATACATTACACCAACGCAACTAAACAAACTTAAAATGGGTTGAAATTGGAGATTAAATTTGGCACAATTGAAGATTCTCTTAAAATGGGTGAAGGCTTAAATGGGTTGAGATTGACCCAATTCAAATTATCTTGAGCCAAACTCATAAAATTCTGGGCAGGTTGGGCAAGTTATTTATATGTGGGCTCATTTTGACACACCTAGATGCACCCATAAATTGGCATCTTATTCTACTATTTGTATCTGCATCTCCAGTGGCACAGCTTCCTAAATTGGCTATTGTCAATTGAGACTACCTTTAAACAATTAGTCTCCCTGCCTATGTAATTAGAGATGATATCATGTTCCCCTTTTCTTGGAATTCCTCCTCCTCTGCTTCTGTGTTCTTCTTATCTGAAGAGTTGAAGCTTGGAATTGGCAGATTGCTGTTGGAGTCATCATTTCCTCCTGCTCAATTAGAGTCATCAACGTCTGGAATTGTATCGCCATTGTGTGATCATCTAATGGGTCATATATGGCAGGCTAAGTAGATTCAGCTTCAACAACGATTTATGAAGGGTCTGGCCCAATTATCCTCTTCTTTTTAATTGTTATATGGCTCAGATCCAGGCCCTTATGGCCTTCTCCTTGTGAATCTAGAGCTTTAGTTCTTGTGGAGTCTTCCATGTGCCCCACCAGTGAATTTTGAATATTTGAACAATCCACATGCCTCTCCTCTCCCACGGGCCTATTTGTTGTAAATCCTGATGTCTTTGACACATGAGACTCATGAGATGGAACAGGTACAGTTTCGCCGTTGTTCTTCATATTCTCCCTCATCATCGGATCCCCTTCACGCCAGATCGGCAGGGTAAGAAATCAACCCTTTTTTCTCCAATTCTACTGAGCACGACATTATTTCCCGTAGACCTTTCACTTTAATTCTGGCCCACTTCAAATGATTCTGTAAAGTGGTCTCTTCTGTTTCAATCCAATTGCGGCACTTCTTGCCAATTTATAGCCTCCTTTGTCCACAGGTGTAAAGGAAGACCTATATTCTGACACACAACCAATATTCTATTTCTTCTTCTCTCGTGAAAGTGACTTCCAGTGACCACTTCAGTTTGATGGTTTCATGCCTCCACATCCTGCTTCCTAGCATTGCTTGTTCAGCCATCTTGGCAGTCTGAAATTTGAACAGGAACTATGTATCATTAAGGTCATAGATCAGCATTCTGAAAGCTGGTTTTCAGTTGTCTGATACCCATCTTCTCAGTTCACATCTGGTGGGAACTACCCCTTCCCCTGAGAAGCTGCCTAGCAAACACCTTCTAAGAAGCCCATTGTTCAAGTTGGTTCCATCTTCAGACAAGCTGATACACTCCGTCTGCTGTTCTAACATGAGGTTACCTTCTTTCACTAATCATTTGTTTTTGGCAGCTGCTTCAATGTATGGAATACCCTGCCATGGAGGCTGCTTCTCCACCATATCCAAGGGTCCCCAGTGGCGATTGGCAGTAATCCAAGCGGTCATCCAGTCACCTTGGCAGGATCGCTTTGATATAATTGCAGGTTCATATACGTTTCATACATTCCGTAGATGGAAAGATCTTTTACGGTTCCAAACATAGCCCACTATGCAATATCATGGCTTCTACAGGAACTTCGGACAAAGCCAAGATCTTCCCATTCATGGGATGTACTAATTCGACCCCAAGAACATTGGAACAGTCCCTTCCATTACCGTACCATTAATAGTTTAAGTTAATGCTAACCCAACACTTGGAGTTTTAGCCTCTCATAAGGCTTAAAAAACTGCTTGAAATAGCAAAATTAAACAAATACAAAATAACACCTTAATAAAACTTCCAAGAATTCCAAGCACTGAAAGCAACCTGACTTTTATTTAATAGAAAATTTTACAAAATAGAGAAGAAAACAAAGAGTGGTTGGCCAAAAGCCTGCTCCCCAACTAAAATAAGTGATCCTTTTATAGAGGATCTTTAAAAAAAGACAATTTATATGACATAAGTACTTACGTCATTAACGCGACATGTGAATCCTACTCTTTTATTAAAGAATTCATTATAATTATTCTTTTCAAGATTCTTGTTTCCATTATCAGTCTCCGTATTCTTTCACATCTTTCTCTTGTCCTTAGCTTTTGTGCTGAAGTATTGTCCTCTTTCTGGATTTTCGTCTTGTAGTTGCTCTGAGAAAAGTCTTCTATATTGATTTATTCATTATTATCTTCCTTGTTATCACTTTCTTGTGCTTCTCCTGCAAGACGTGTCTTTTTCATTTGATATCGCCGTGGAAATAGACATAATATCTGGCACATCAATTCCTATATTATTCTTCAAGTCTTTTTTTCATTTCGGCTACATAGGATGATATAATATCCTCCTTTGTCAAGACTCCCTTTTACATTAAAAGTTCTCTTGACAAAAATTTAAGTGGACTAGATTCTTCATGTAGGTGTTCATCATGTTCTAGTCTTTCGTAATTTTCAATGGCCATGTTAATCTCATCTATAATTTCTTGACCATTTAATTTATTATCTTGATCCTTATGAAGGAACTTGTTCCAAAACTTTGTATGAAATTTTTTTCGAAGTGTAGGGAATTCATTTTTATCATGGACTTGGTCATTAACTTCTAGCGTCCACCTCATTATCCATGGAATGGAGAATTCTACGAAGAAATACATTAAGACAATTCTATCAAAATACATGTCCGTTCGCTGGGCCTTTATTATTTCACGGGAAACCTCAATCCATTCTGACTATAACTTCTTGTAACCCTCTGGTAATAGCTCCGGTTTTGGACCATATAAAGTCCACCATGGTGTTGGTATTTCGATGCTGCATCATATGCTGCTACATATAAATCAAGAATGCATTATGAAATAATACTCTCATGCATACAATCGAGTAAGGAAACAATCTCTCTACCTCTATGAGGTAGTGGTGAGGTCTGTGTATATTCTACCCTCCCCAGACCCCACTTGTGGGATTCCACTGAGTATGTTGTTGTATGCATACAATCGGCGGAATTCCAACACTTTTATCCAACCAACACCAGGCTAGTTTATAACTTTTCAAAAATAATACTAAAAAAGGTTTATAGGCCTGAAGAATGGGGAATAAGCACCATGCGAGAAAGAGAATATATACACCCGGAACAAAAAACAACAGTTAAATTTAATTACTGGGATTATATTGAGGGTTTTATTAAAGCCTTATTATATGAAAATGCTAATAAAAAGCATTCATGGTTTATCAAAATATGTTCCAATGTTTTTAGCCAGAATTACATTCCAAACTGGTTTTGCAAGTGGTGGACTTTATATGGTCCAAAACCAGAGATATTACCAGAGGGTTACAAGAAGCTATATTCAAAATGGATTGTGGTTTCCCCTAAAATAATAAAGGCCCAACGAGGGGACATGTGTTTTGATGGAGTTACCTTAATGTATTTTTTCATAGAATTCTCCATTCCATGGATAATGAGGTGGACGCTAGAAGTTACTGAACAAGTCCATGATAAAAATGAATTCCCTATACTTCGGAGAAAATTTCATACAAAGTTCTGGAACAAGTTCCTTCATAAGGATCAAGATAATAAATTAAATGGTCAAGAAATTATAGATGAGATTAACAAGGCCATTGAAAATTACAAAAGACTAGAACATGATGAACACCTACATGAAGAATCTAGTTCGTTTAAATTTTTGTCAAGAAAACTTTTAATGCAAAAGGGAGTCTTGACAAAGGAGGATATTATAGCATCGTATGTAGCCGAAATGAAAAAAGACTTGAAGAAGAATTGGGAATTAATGTGCCAGACAATATGTTCATTTCCATGGTGACATCAAATGAAGAAGACACATGTCTTGCAGGAGAAGCACAACAAAGTGATAACAAGGAAGATAACAATGAAGAAATGAATGACTTTTTTCAGCAACTACAAGACAAAAATCCAGAAAGAGGAGAATACTCCAAACACAAAAGCTAAGGACAAGAGAAAGATGTGAGTGAATACAAAGACATTGATAATGGAAATACGAATCTTGAAAAGAATAATTATAATGAATTCTTTAGTAGGACCCACATGTCGGGGTAATGACATAAACATTTATGTCATATAAATTGTCTTTTTTGTTTTAGATCCTCTATAAAAGGATCACTTATTTTTGTTGGGGAGCAGGCTTTTGGCCAACCACTCTTTGTTTTCTTCTCTATTTTGTAAAATTTTCTATTAAATAAGAGTTAGTTGCTTTCAGTGCTTGGAATTCTTGGAAGTTTCTATTAAGGTGCTATTTTTATTTGTTTAATTTTGCTATTTTAAGCAATTCTGTTTTTAGCCTTATGAGAGGCTAAAACTCCAAGTGTTGAGTTAGCATTAACTTAAACTATTAATAGTACGGTCATGAAAGGGATTATTCCGATGTTCTTGGGGTCTAATTAGTACGTCCATGAATGGGAAGATCTTGGCTTAGTCCGGAGTTCCGGTAGAAGCCCATGATATGGCATAGTGGGCTATGTTTGGAACCGTAAAATATCTCTCCATCTATGGAATGTATGAAACGTAAATGTGCAATTACATCAAAGTGATCCTGCCAAGGTGACTGGATGTGACCGCGCGGATTATTGCCTGTGGTATCAAAGCCATGCTGGTAATAGTAATAAGTAATGTTAATCCAACACATTTTATTTCAATGAATATCATTAAAATATGTACGACTGTTAAAAATAGTAGAAGAGAAGAGTATGATATGTCCCAACAATTGGATCTCCTGAATAAGTGGACTATTCCAAAAATCCAACCTAAGGTTGTATACCAAATGGGTACTTTTGAAAAAATGGGTTTCAAACAAGTTGTAAAAACAACTGAAGAAACGATTACTGTTGACTCTGATCATGGTACACTTTTAGATTATCATTTGAAAGCGATTTTGCTCCTTATAGAGAAACTTGTAAATTCATGCATATTGGTTTAGTCCAAGTTGCTTCTAAACCCCTCACTTTAAGAGGATTACCTGAGAGCTTTATAGCAGTTCTTAAGGGATGAAAAAAATCAGAATTGGAAAAAATCCCTAATAGGGACGGTACAAACCAGCTTGGCAGTCCGTCGTTATTATAATTTTTTTGTTGTATAAATCACTTTGAAATTTGAGAACACTTTTAACTATGGCTAAGATTTCTTTGGCCACAGTAGCGTAATTCTTTTGACTATTATTCCATTTTCCAAAATAAAATTGAATGAGATATTCATGTTTCTCAGGAGAAATTCGCTTTAAAATTCCTCCAATACCCATATCAGAGGCATCTGTTTCAATGACCTTCTCCCCACCCTTTGTTAGGAGCCAGTTCAGGCGTAATTATGCTAATAAATCTTGCCATAACTATTGTACTTTTTGGAACAAAAGTAGTTGTGAAGATGGTCTTAGGTCTCCAGCTATTGTATCTGTTCCCTATAGCTTCTCTGGCCAGATGTAATAAATGGCACATCAAAGTACCTTCCTGCTAATTGTCCTTATGCAAAGAAGATTCCTCTTCCTCTCTGCCCAGTTGTATCACGTCTGCACCAGAACACAACGTAGTCCTCCGGTGCCAAATCTCCTTGGAATCTGATCTGCAAGTCTAACCACTGTTGTATAAAGAACAACAACAACATTACCCCACTGCCTCAAAGGCTCCCGCCCATTGCGGGGTAAGGGGAGGTCAGATGTACGCAGCCTGACCCCTATGTTTAAAAACATAGTGTGACTGTTTCCGGATGACCCATGATGAGCGTCGAAACTTGCATTGACTAACTGCTACTTCACAATTGAAAGAAGCGCAAACAGTTTAAAGAGTCATTTTGCTTTATTCCATCATATACCCTAAAGCCAAAAAATAGTGAATCTTTGGCTCCATCCAAGATTGATGGAAATAACCACTATATAAAGAATGAGTTAATATTAAGATTTGGTGGGTGTGGTGCCTAACTGCAGAAAATATAAGTAACTAATCACCTCAGCATTACCGCAAATTGATATGATAGATGAAATGTAACAAATATAATTATAATGACATGACATGAGGAATGATATGCCAGATATCAACTAAATCAGTAGGTAATTTCTATAGAACAGTTGTGAGACTAGCAAGGTTATGTGCAAGTGAATACGGAACCTCTTAGACTAGCATATCCATTACATGTGCAATCATACCATATTAAAAAATGAGCAAAAGTAATTATATTCAGCAGATAGTTAAAAAAGCAGCACAGATAGAGAAGAGATGGTCTGACCATGCACTAACTAGTCCTCCAAATGCAACAATCCATAGATGTGCCACCATGATAACTGAAGGTTACAAAGAGCAACAGGATAAACCGTAAAATGCATGTGAGTTGTTTAAAAAATCTATAATTTTACAGAATCCATGAGGACCTGGTAAAAGACAATAAAAAAGGAAGCAAAAGATCCATATAGGTGATTCGAACTAGTTGACGTTATGGCTTAGTTGTATTGCTACATTTCTTGCTTTTGACACAACTCTTCCTGTTTTGATTATGGATTTGTCCGTTGGTATGGTTGAGTAAGATTTAGATACCTCTAATTTGGGAGCTCCTAATTTGGAGTGTCGGAATGAAACAAATCAATATAGGAGAATTTAATGATTATGCATAGCCAACCCAAACATATTGTGATTGAGACAGTTATTTTAAAGACGAGCAGAACAGTACAAAAAATTAAAACAGATTGTATTTTGCTTTTGTGTTTTTGGTGTACAAAGAGCTATCCTATAGATGCACAAAAATATCCTAGATGTGCTGGAATCTTGCTAGGATTAGGAGTTTTAATTTCGTTGATGTATTTTGACTACTGTAAAACGGGTTTAGCACTACCTAACTGCTGAATGTTAATACAAATGTTACTCAAAAAAATAAAAATAAAAAAAATGCATGCTTGCCACTTGTTTGTGCAAAAAAGGGAACATCTTTTGTTTTATAACACGGTTTGTTGGTGCTTGCTTTATGTTGTTTGTATGATTGCTCTTCTGAAACTTTGCATTGAAGGTCCTTGACAAAAATGCAATCTGTATCATGGATTGTATTGTCCGGCGAATGGGCCATTTTCTCTCTCATCCTCTTGATATTCTATTGTTTATGTTATCTTTTGCAGTAATTCCTCATCATCTAGAAACATAGAGAGGTCACTAATTTTGCTTTTCTTTTCTATCAACAGAGGTTCGGGAATTGATTCGGGTTGGTTGGGTTTGGATGGTGCTGGTCCATCTACAGGCATCAGGTCAGCAGGATTGGGTCGGGTTCAGACAGTAATGAGGCATCTTGCAGCTGTTGGAGAAACGTATGCACAGACTGCTCTGGAAGATGCTGCCTGGAACCTTTGGTCTATGCGAGCCTCCCAGGCTGGTACTTCCAGTTCAGCAATCCCTCCTGCAGGTTCTGTGAGGCACGTTGGAGGTGCTGGAGGCTTGCACTTGAGGACAACCTCACGTGCCACAAACAATAACATTCCAAACATACATACAATGGTTGAAACTGTTAGAGAAGTGCTGCCGCACATACCTGATGAAATAATTTTTGAGGTATGGTTAATTTGGCTCTTAGAGGATTTCTCCCGTGAAATATGGATGTTCTTTATTGTTTCTCTACAGCCATTTTACTTTCACTGTTAAGTCCAAAAATCAGTAAAAAGCACCTGGAGGGGGGTTGTGTGCATCTACAAGTAGAATTAGAATTAATTGTAAAAAGTGAGGGAAGATAAAGAAACAAAATGAATGGTTGGTGTTCTCACAAATGAATGGTAGAGGCAGGGCAGGGGCAATGAGTAAATTTATAATTCTCTGATCTTCGTCCTAATTATTCCCCTTGATATGTTATAGTCATTTAATGTCTTCCATTTATATTTAGTAAAAGAGGGTGGTAAAAATTGTGTTCTATTGCCAAGTAGCAATAAGTCCATTTTTCAAGGATTGTTATCTGTGGCTGGTGGAAAATTTGCTGAGTGGACAGATATTATTGTACACTGACTGACCATCATTGTTGACATTCCTTGAAGAAATTTGCCTTGTACTATTTTCATTCCCCATCTCCCTCCCCCATCCCCCAATCCTCAACCTAGGAAAAAAAGGTTGGAATATCTCATAATATTAAATATTAAACTCTTTCATCCGGAAGGGTTATAGATAGAAGATAAAAGGGTCCTAAAGTTTGCCTATGTGCAATGTACTGCCATTTGAAAAATAGTACTAGTATACAATTGTAGCTAATAATTTGATGGACTGATGAGTTCTAAATTTGTTTCTTCTATGAACCACTCAAAATCTATCTTTGATTTCAGATTTCTGTTTCGGTGCTGCTTTCAAAATTGCATTTAAAAGTTGATAAATTTGAATTTGCAGGATTTACAGAGAACGCACTCGGTAACTGTTACTGTGAATAATCTTCTGCACATGTGATTATACATACCACTGCTGTGGTATGTCTTTCACTGAGGCAGATCAAAATCAAAGCATTGGTTGTGTACAGGAGTGAGGTTTCCAAATATGTATTTGGTGCCAAGCCTGTTACTGCATTATATTATATCTGATATATATGAGTTTTGCCTTCTTTTTTGTGTACATATAAATAACTTAGGGAACCTGCTGTTAGAGACGGAATGCTATAATAATTCCTTTTTTTGTTGGTGAAATAAAAGAGCACATTCTTTTGGCACACATAGTAGATATGCCAATATACTTCGTTGGACAGTTGTCCCAGCACATAACTGGCATTGAATAATGTGGTGAAGCCTGTTGATTGTGGTATGTCAAATTCAAAATTTTGATTAGAAGATTTTAGTGGAAATAAGGTTTCCAAGGAAGCTGATTGAAGTAATTTTGGTTATTTTGTTTCATATCAAGATTTGTAAGTTGAGAGTAGTCTCATGGTTGATGGAGCTATCGTTTTCTGAAACCTTGCTGGGCCTATGTTAAGCAATTCAACGAGAGTTTTTGTTTAGAAGGCCAGGACAGAATCTCCCGTTGCTAATTTGACTTTCTAATGGACTTGTTAGTTCCGAATCTCAGGGAGAGATAGAAGAGAATTTTTATCTCGGGGAGAAAGATCCCTGTTCAGCTTTGTCCTTTGGAAAGAGGCACCCTCTTTCACATATTAAATCTAATAATAGGTGGGTCCTATCTTTTTGTTGCGTTTGCCTAATGTCTGATTCAGATTAACGATCAGAAATTTATTTTACTTTGTTTGATCGCTTCCATTGAACATAAAATTGTAGGAATTGTTTGGAGAATCTTGGTTGCTACCATTTGGTCAATGGGAAAATGTAAAATTATTTACTTTTAGTAGGAAGATTGATACTTAATAAACTCATGACCTAAACTATTTACTTTCTTACCTCATGTTCTTTTTTTTATTTCGCCTTGACGTCAGCACGATGTCCGCGTTAATACTATGAAATAATTTTGTGGTACTCCGGCAGTATATATACACCATATTGGTATCATGTAGAATGAGTTTAATCCTCTATTATATTTTGCTGGTATATTGATAATCAATTAGTATCACATAGAATTGTATTTTTTGTAAAGAAATAAATAAGAAACAAAAATTATTAAACTCTAAATTAATAGAAGATATATTTATTTTGATGCTCTGTCGGTATATTTATATCATATCAGTATCGCATAGGACTAGAAAATTATTAAAATGATAAAATTATTTATTAAACTTTAAATTAGTAGAAAATATATTCTTATGATACTCCGTCGGTATATTGATACCCTATCGGTATCATATAATTTTGAACTCTTTTTTTAATAAATAAAATAATTTTAAAAAATTATTAAAGTTATAAACTTATTTATTAAATTTTAAATTGATAGAAAATATATTCTTTGTGATACTCTATCGGTATATTGATACCATATTGATATCATATAGGACTGAGTTTAATCCGTTGTGATGCCCTGTCAGTATATGTATACTTTATTGGTATATCATACAAGGTCAGTGCTGAGTCAACATTATATCAGCGGACGAATTTTAATAATAGAGGAGCACAAATATAAAGAGGTTCATGGATATAAATAGTTTATTTCAAAAAGGCATAAGCTTACTTTCCCTTGGTCAACTTAATTACAAAATAAAAATAGTCAAATTCTTCTTGGTTGTCATCTTCGTCCTTGTTCTTCGTTGTGATCGTCCTTTTTCATCGTTATCCTTTGTCTTCTATTTAAAAATTCGATGTGCCACAATATGCAATGCATTAAATGAATTGTGTATCAAAAGATTAGAAATATTGAGAGGATTTCATATTTAAAATTTGAGATATTTTAGAGGTGATTTCGAGTTGGTCTGATTGAACAGTCAGTGTATACTTATGTATAATAGTGTATAATTCATATATAGTTAAGTTGTATTCAACTTTTTGAGTGTATCATAATGTATAGTCACTGCGCAACTCATTTATATGTAAATTATATTGTACAGTCAGTGGCATATTTTTTTTAGTGATTTTTCACAAATTATATTGTATAGTCACTGTATACTTTTTATGATTTTTGGCTATTTTTGTATATAATAAAAATATGATTATATTTATTATAAATTAATAACTTTAATTATATATTATTTAGAGCTATCAAAACGGGCTAACCTAATCTCATCCACCCTAAGTCTCATGGGCCAAAGAAGAGCTAGGACGGGGTCGCCTTTAATTGAAAGGGCCTTGATATGGCCAATCCAACCCAACATTAGTAGGGCTGAGAGTTGATCCAGCCTCATGACCCATGAGCTAACCCCATTTTTATGGCTCAAATTTAAATGACATACTGAAAACAAACAAAGCCAATATATAATTGAAGAAGAACTGTTTGTTTAATTAATTTTACAGAGTGGAAAGAAGAGCATATAATTAGCTGTCACATGGGAATTCATCCTTTAATGATGTTAACTTCATCCACACTCAAAAACACTTACTCTTGGAAACTTCAATCATAATTCCCAGGTGCTCATCACATCTTCATGCCATGCGTATACCTATTTTTGTTTTTGACTTAAACTGACTCTTTTTCAAACTCATTGACTTTGAAGATATATTTTTTGTCCATTTTGTTGACAAAACGTTCCAAAGATTGTGGTCAATGAGTATGTTTCTGGGAAAAAACAATTCCTTTTTCTTGAAAATGAGCATTATCTCTAGCAGACTACGACATTCCAAATAACTTGGACACTATATATGTTTATAAAGAAAATATTGTGACAATCAACTCTCTCTTAATTTCATTTTATTCTCTTGGTTACTTTTATCAAGTTCTTCAGCAACTTTGCAGAATTACTATAGTGAGAAGATGGTATGTTTCTGTAAGTAATTAATGTCCCCCTTTATCTCTTACATTTCCATGGATTCTTCTTGGCATGTTCTTTGCATGCACTAGAAGTAGGCTGAGCTAGAGTATTGGTTAAGAATTTGACGAGTAGCTTTGATTTGAATTCTATATTTCTTTTAAGAAATTCATCAATTCATATGTAAGAATTATTAATTTACAACTCAATAACCTCAAAGGAGGCAGGAATTCAAAAACTTCAAATTCTAGTTACGCCTTAATTTGAGTAGCTCGAATACTCTTTAAGGTTCTCAAAACACTACATATTCTCTCTGTTCACTATTACATGTCAAATTTTAGCTTGACACACCTATTAAGAAATTAAAACAATGATTAGTATAGTGAGATTACCATTTTACCCCTATTGACTGACAAAATATATATTAAAGCCATAATTCAAATTCTAATACATTTAATATTATCAATACATTGGCAAGTAGAAGTGTTTCTTGATTTAATAATATTTATGTTTATTCAAAAAATATTGCCTTGGTAATCTAAAGATGAATTGGTCATTAAACATTTTCAAGAAATTCTAAATTTTTCAAAAACATTAGCTTTTTATGTAAATTGGGGGTAAAATAGGTAAAAAAAAATTTGTCCTATCTTGATTTCTCCAAAATTACAAGTAAAAATGGAAACCAAATTAAAAAACATTTGACATCCAATAGTGAACGGAGAGAGTACTAGTTTGTACATATATCACAATCGCCGGTAGTCGGTAGGGATGGAAAGATGTAGAGTGTTATAAGTATGTGCTAAAATTTCACACATATTTCAAAGAATTCGATCAAAACCTAATCAATTACCGGTTAAATTTAAATTTTGAATCTGTTTTTGTCACTTAACCAATCTGCTCGGGCTCCCAAGATTTACATAAGCTCAACTATATGTGCAATATTACTAGAATCAGCAATTATTAGTCCTATTTTGCAGACATGTACATTCTTATTTTTGATAGTAGAGTAGTATGTATATTCAAGATTTGAATTTGAATTTGAAATTTTATCAAAACTTATTTGATTTATTGAGTTAAAATTAATTATTTAGTGAAATTTTAACACATACATATTACACTCTTCATCTTTCCAGCTCTACCGACTATATATGCATAAGTCATGTGTACCTCTAGGGTTGGATTGCTTGTTAGGGCTTTTTCTTTGGTATGAAGAATGGAAAAGTTTTTACGCAAAGTTACAAGTCTTAACTCCAAAGGAACGTAATCCTAGTATACTTTTTTGCTCATGGACCTACCTATATATACCAATTTTGTCTATTTGTAATAAATGTTTTCTCCATAACCATTACTTAGTTTAACATCATGCCTACTGGCAACACCATAACAGAAAACATATGATTTACTAGCTAGCAATAGACTTTTTTTTTAAAAAAAAATTATGCAAAAAACATTTAGCTGCAATTAAGTTACATGTTATTTTATTCAGAGTTAGCGATATTTATAAAAAAAGTGTTGGTTATATATATTTATATTTATTATTACCGCTAAAATAATATTATAATTGCCATAAAATTCTTTATTTGTAGTATTGTAAGAAACAATGATTGATATGAACAGTTTGTCATAATACCCACATTAATTGATGTATAGTCTTTAAGTCTTCTGAAGTGATTTCAAGAATAAATAATTGATTTTAAATGTATAACAAGACTTTTCTTCTTTTCTTGATTTGGGGATGATGTTTTTGAGATAAGACTCTTTCGGAAATCTCTCTATCTCTATGAGGTAGTGCTAAGGTCTGCATACATTTTTCTTTCCCTAGACCCCACTCGCAGAATTTTCACTGAATGTTATTGTTGTCTTGTGAAAATATATTTTTGAAATATTGAATAAGTAAAAGTTAACGGCAGAACTAAAAAAAATTCTCTTTCTTACAATAAATTTAGGCTTATAATATTATTAGTGCTCCTAGCTACTGCCACTTGCTTTTGTAATAATGCATATTTCTTTTTCGTTTACAGCCACAAACAAATAGAAACTCTTCGTTATTTGATTCCTCATTGTTGTTTTTACTACTTTAAGCATTTGTATTTAAAATTTGTTGACCTAATTAATTTAGATTTACGTTAATAGGATAATTGAAGGATAAAAACTCTTCAGTGTTTCAATACTCGTTTTTAAATTTAATTTGTTACTTTAAGCATGTTCGCAAATATTATTAGACCAGCTAATTTGAATTGACATTAGATAGACTCATTTATAAGTAAAATATTCCGTATCAAGAAGTTTTTTGTTATGAGAATTGGACCCGATACTTCTAACCAAAGCTTTAAAAGTGGAAAACCCCGATCATCTTCAGAGGCGGAATCAAGATTAGGAGTTTGGAGATTTTAAAGAAGAGAAAAATATTGTAAATCATATTTTTCTAATACAAATACAAAATCTATAGAAAACCTATTGAGTTTGTCCGAACTTATGAACCCCCGATTAGCTCTGCTTCTGATCAACCTATGAGACCCCTTGGTGATGATTCTTCCATTTTGCGTATTATCAAAGTCCCATAAACTTATGAACTAAGATTCTTAAGTTCATGCTCATAATTGTGAAGCAATTAAGTAGTCTTTTCCTATTGAAAGAATTTTAGGAATATGCTGGTGGCAAAGTTGCAGCTAAAGTGAGTTTTTTTATATTTTATTTTTATCAGCCTCTTGCATGGTGTAGCTTTATCAGTAGACCATAACTTCTATATATGTACTAACCGTGGTCAGAATTTTTTTAATTAAAACTTATTCAGTATATTCATAAATATATATATAAAAAAATATTTATCCTATATAACTGATCATCCTTCAACTCCGGTGGAGGAGTGCTAGAGTCAGAATATTTAGCAAAAGGGATTAAAAATAGTAAAATTTTTCACATTTAGCATTTTCCGAATCACTTTTTTTCATTTTATTATAGTAAAAACTTTCTTACATGTTGGCTCCGCCACTATTACAGACCAACAATAAAAAAATATTTTTTTCACTATCAAATCATCCGAAAGGTAATAACAGCGACACCTCACGTGCTATAACATGTAAAATAACGCTGATAGCGCAATTTATGTATTACAACCTTGGTATATAACTAAGTTAATTCCTAGAAATTGAAAAGGAGAGTATGTAGATATTATTGTTATTACTCGAATATCACTTACACAGTAATTTTTTTTTTCTTCCAAAATCAGTTAATAACATTTAACCATCTGGTAATAATAGGTTGATTATACTTACATAAACAAAGCAAATGTCTATGACCATAACAAAGATATGTTTTACACAAATTACAAATAAAGCTGTAAATTATAGCTTCATCTCTATGAGTTAATCATGATGGTCGATGTTAAGTTAAATACAATTAGAAAATGTCTTATGATTTCTATACATTTATAATGTACACATATATAACGTAAAACGTCCTGTATGCATACTTGATTCCTCCTATGATAATATTGTTGAGCAGTAGGTTATTATTTCCCTTCCCTTCATTTCCACAAATCAATTTGAGAAGTTGAGGATGGTGTAGATGTATTTTCAGGTGCCATTTCTTGCTTGTTCAAATTCACATTAGCCTGAAATGCATTTGATGAATAGTTATGATTTGCATCCTCATGGCTGAGTTGAGAAGCAACAAATTTATCGAGCACTCGCCAATCAGTCATTTGATCTGCAACTGTAGCAGGATGGACATGCTGATCTTGTGTTAGCAATGGCGCGGGTCGATTAACGTTAATATTGCCAAATATAGGCATTGAGCTACAACCAGGAGGTGGTGATGGTACAAGTTTGGGAAGTTGATGGTGATTTTGAGGTGGGATTTGGTAGTGTAGATTGTCAACTTCTTTCTTGCAATTAGGATAGTGATTAATGTAAGGGTGTAGTGGCTTAGGGGAGTCCATGTCTTGCATGAAAGAAAGTTGATCATCGTACCAAATAGGTGAACCATGTTCACTAGTATCCATTCTCATGCCAGCAGCTATTTTTTTCTTGAATACTCTACATATAACCCATCCTTCTTCCTGTCATTTGTTCAAAAATATCAATAAGAAAAAAAACTTTCAAATTGTGTATGGACATGAACTGAACTTGGATAAAACTTTGAAGATAGTTATTTTACTTGAAATGAGTATTTTGCAAATATTAAATTTTGATATTCGGATGTATACTCCATTATTTATGGCCAAACAGAAAAAAGATAAAATGATGCAATTTCGTACATCATAGATTAAAAGTAATTTCCAATTCTCAGGCTTGGAAAGAAGTAATCAACAATATCACTCCATATTTTTGACTTATTTTAGATATGTTTCAAAAATCTCTTGTTGCATGAATTTGTGGAAAACTTGCCTGAGGAGCAGCATTTGGATCAGTCTCAAGTCTGTATTCATGCATAATAAAGTCAGATTTTTGTCCATTTGGAGCCCTCCCTTTATAATACACCAATGTCTTCCTCATCCCAATTAAGTCATGCTTTGAGTATATTGCCTTGTCCCTTCCTGTTGCCTTCCAGAATCCTGCTGCTGTTGCTCTATTTGTTCTTGTTCCTGTTGGATATTTCTTGTCTTTGTGGCTGAAAAAATACCAATCACTCTGTTCTTCTGTCCCCATTCTGCATAATTCTATTATCACACACATTTTAATTTCTATACAAAAAAGATCCCTTTAAAGCATTACTATTCTAGGTACCTTGAAGATCCCATGGCTCAATTTTGTAGAGATCAATGTCTTTAATAACATCAAGGTCAATCCTTCTGGAGGTGATTTTCTTCCTAAGATAATAATCCACAAGTTCTTCATCTGTTGGATGAAATCGGAAACCCGGAGGAACATGTGACAAGGAATTCATTATCAAATGTACTAGAACCACCTGCATATATATCACCATTTCTTTCTCAGATTAAAGATTGTATCTACTCTTTGTAATTTATCAAAATGCTTCCTTTATATTCATCCGGAAACAGTCGCGCTATATTTTTAAACATAGGGGTCAGGCTGCGTACATCCGACCCCCCCTTACCCCGCAATGGGCAGGAGCCTTTGAGGCATTGGGGTAATGTTGTTGTTGTTGTTGTTTCCTTTATATTCAGTTTATTACACATAATAGATATGAATATTTATTACTAGCGTTTAACCACTCTGGACATTAATTCATTGCCACTAAAGGTTTTTTTGACAATTCATTTGGAGGAAGTAGAGATGATGAACCAAAAAAAGAAGGGAAACACTACATAGTAAAACTCCTGAATCTAAATATATTCCTTTTGTATTATGAGAAAATCCTTTTATGATAATTAAAACTGAGTCCACTCTTGCCTTGTACGATAAGCATAATCCAATTGATGCTTCTGCTTTTGTCGAATGGTACAACATTATCTCCATTCATGAAAAATTTAAGTAGCCGTTTACCACTTCATATACACATTTCTTTTCACATGCTTAATATCTTCAACTATTTGCTTGGTGAATTAACAGGTTATGGAAAGAATAACAAAAATATAATCATTGTTAAAATAAAGAGGGGATTGTGCAGTTCCTTTAGGAATATTATTTTTAGCAACAAAATGACATCTTCAGTGATCCATTTAAATATTTGTTTGGTTAATTAAGTTAACAGGTTATGGAAATGAATAAAAGTAAAATTAAACAAGAAATAGTGACTTCTATTTCAAGACTTACAAGTAATAATTTGAACAAGAACAAAATTCACTTTTCCTAGAGCACATATATTAGTAGAACTTAAGAGCTCACTAATGGAGGTAATCACAGTTAACTTATGAGCTCATTCACAAAGAAAACCATAATTAGGGCTCTTAAGACAGACATTTGTTAAACACACACAACTAAGACATACGGTCGGTTTTGTGCTTAAATAACACAATCAATGATTTCTCTTGTTTGAGAATGATTTCATTTGGAAATTGATAGGATTTGCAGAGAGTTGTTATGATGAGTTTTCTTCCATCTCAATCTTTTTTGCTGCCCCATTCATCCTTTTAAAAAAAAACCCAATACATACAATGTGTGAGTTTACATGGATTCAGTTCAAGCCCCTTCTTTCAAGTCCGGTTACGTTTAAGAATAAAATCAAACAAGACTTTCTTGGGAGCAAATTTCAGTAGAATAATATTTATGATCGAGAAGGACATAGGCTTTTGGTAATAGGATAGTTTGACTTCACAAGTATAGAACCTACTAAAAATCACAATAAACATTACTCCTTAAAAAGGGTTCAATTCATATAAAAGGAATCGGAGAGAGTAGATCTGAATTCACATTTAATTTTCACAATACAATCATCTCAAAAGGCTACAAACCTTACTTTGTAAATGCCCAGATCTGAGTAGAGAGTGAATATGTGCACGTCAGTTCTCCAACAAGCTAAGAAGAAATGAAGAGAAGAGACAACAAAAGACAAAAAAAAAAAAAAAAACAAAGATTTATCCTCGGGAATCGAACCCTTTTTAGCTCCAACTGGGATTTGGAGTTTGAATATCTGTTGGACCAAATCCCGAGGACTAATATTGTGACCAAAAAAATAAAAAAGGACAGAGAGAATGGAAGAAGGATGAAGAAATAGGGTTATATAAAGGCACGCCCCACCAAACAAATAAACCCTAATGATGAAGGATACCTATTTTATTATACTTAAATAACTAGGTAGCACTTTTTATTTATGTATTCCATCATTATATTGTCTCTTTCTCTTTGTTTCAGCATGAGCTGAATTGCTGGAAAAGCTTGGATAAAAGGTGGCGCAAAATTGGTACGAACAGAAATAAGACAAAGACATAAGCATTGTGTAGGCAACTGCCACCCGCCATTGATAGAGACCCCCACCCCCTAACATAATTAATTCTCCAGCTACTTTTAACTATGTTTTCCTTTTTAGTTATCCATCTACATAGGACTCACTCATCAACACAATTTCTTTCAATTCTTTATGTGGATGTTAAATATAAGTGAAGAAAAGGATAGGAGGGTAAACCACTAATAAACTTAATTAGATTGTTTAAACTTGATATACCTCTCATTATAAAATACTCCTACTAATACAAAATTGACTCATACATATATACCTACTAGTCTTGTTGCATCAAAGCGAAAAAAATTAAATTAAATTATCAACTAATAAAAAAATAAATAATTCATTATAAAAATAATTTTGATAAATTATTTATTTATAAAGATCCTATACATAGGAGATTCTATCACTAATTAGAACCTATCGACTGCAAGGTATTTCTTGATTCAAATAAGAAAAATTTAAGAGTCTTTCCAAAGCTAGAAGTCCTTATTTTATCACTTCTTTCCATATAGTTTAAAAATTAATATTATAAATATAATTAAATAGTAATTTAAAGAAAAATGATGAAAAAACGATTTTATCTAAACATTATCTTTTAATGAAGGGCAAAAAGTTCAAACAACATTTCTAAGAATCTTCACACTTTTAATATAGTGTGTGTATCTCTCTATATATATATTGTTACAGAAATGGCTCACATATATCCTTTATACCTAAAGAAAGTAAAAAAAATAAATTATTCTTTAATGTAAAACATGAGAAACAAAAAGAAAAAAGTGTGAATGGAAAAAAGAGAAAGAAGTAAGAAAAAAAAAATTAAAACTACTTTGTTATGGCTATATTTGATAATTTATTTTTTTGTATATGTAAAATAATTTGGGGCATTTATGACAAATTTTATATGAAAGTTAGTGAAAAAATAAATACAAATTAGACATTGAATAAAAGAAGTAAAACAAATAGTGTGACAAGGATCAAATATCCCTACATGAATCTTTTTATAAAAATTTAAAAAATGAAGTAAAACAAATATGTGAGTCATTTGTATAAAAGCAATCTATTTAATAAGGGGGAATGACTAATAATACTCCTAATCTATTGGAAATAGTTCAAAAATATCCTCCTGCCATCTTTTGGTCTAAAATTACCCTTCATCTTTGTTTTGAGTTCATGAATTACCCCACCCCCACCCCCTTTTTTAGCTTTTGATCTAAAAATACTCTTAACTCTAATACAATTAAATTAAATTCTTTTACTAATTAGGTAATTCCTTTATTTAATCTAAAGATAATTTTTGAATCATTCCAATTCTTAATATTAGCTCATCCCAAGGTATTTGAAATATTGCGGTCTAAATTTCTAAGTCTAGAAACAAAATAAAAATGTATTGTGTAAAAATAAAAAATAAAATTCTAAGTCTTTTTATTAAAAATACAATAAAATTCTTATTCTTGAAATAATTCAATATAATTATTCTTCATTTTACACAGTAAATATTTTTATTTATTTTACGTTTTACACATTATAATTTTATATTTTAATTGTGGAATGATTTTTGATTTATTTGTACTGATTATTAATTATATTTAAATCGTTATGTTAAAATTTAATTATATCAATATATAATATTTTTTTAATTTTACTTTTTACTTTTCAATACTGCATATGGTAATAATAATAATGATAATAATAATAATAATAATAATAATAATAATAATAATAATAATAATAATAATAATAAAATTATTATTTTTTTTTAGTTTTTTTCTTGTTTTTCTCCGATAATCAAAGACTAATAATGAAAAGGAAATTCATGTACTCGCAGCAGTAACATTAACCTCAAACTCAATGTTCCAAAGTTTCGCCAAAATTTACAAAACTTTTATTACCTTCAACTAATTATATCAAATAATTAATTTTTATTGTATGTTATTTATTAAAAAGTAAAAAATTTAAAGGTGGAAGGTACTTTTAGATCAGAAGGTGGAAGGAAGATGTTTTTTGAGTCATTTCCAATAGATTAGGGGTATTCTTCGTCCTTTTCTATTTATAAGAGGGGGTATATCAATATCTAAATGACAAGTTAAACAATATCTCATGCCCTTTTTTTTAAAACAATATACAGTAGTCAAAATAATTGAATTTAAAATCTGTTAGGCCATTCAAATAATATATATAGATTAATTTTAATTAACAATGTAAGATTGTAATCTTAAAATAATATGTTAAGCTCGACAACTTGTAAAGATGATATGATGGAGTAAAACCTTTTCTACACGAACAATGTACGTGACTTAATTGACACTTTACACATTCATTTCGCTTACAATTGAGGTAAATTTTTATGATACACGGATTAAAAGTTTAAGTTGGTAATATAATTTTTTTTTTTTTTACAATACCATAGTTTAAAATGTCATATTTTTCTCAGGTTACAAATTAATATCTCTATTAAAAATTTAAATGCACTTACATTATAAATTCACAATATTTATCAAATTGGCAATACATAAAACTTAAAATATTAATTAGTGACCTAATAACAATGAGAACTCACTCACTAAACTACACTATCAATGTAAAAGAAAAAAGGGTTTTACATTTTCATTTTATATAACTGAAATCGACAAAATATAATCTTTAAGAATGTTTTTAGTATTATTTTATGGTGGTGACGCAAAGGAATTTATGGATTTTGGTCCTTTGCTTGTCTTAAAGGGGTAAAGAATTAGTCAAACAATGGCCAACAATAATATCTTTCCACTGCGGTATGTCTAATGGTACAATTTTATGTGAATTATTTCTTATCTTCACTAATTAATCTAAATCAACATAATGTCCTCCCGTAGTGATAATATTGCTTAGCAGCAGGGTCGGTTTTGTAAGGTGCTTTAGTTATTAATATGGCCTCGACACATCTAGATTACTGTCTAAAAAAATCAGCTATAAGAAATTGATTGAAGATAATTTTTGCAACTGAATAAACTTTATACGAAAATATATTAATTTAATTTTTGTTTTTAAGCAAGTGGCATATACAAGGGTTCAAACTATAAAAAGTAAACACACAAAAAAGTGAAAGAGGATTCAACATCGCTTACTATATATATCTAAAAAAATAATTTTAATTATGTATAAAATCTGTCACGAGTCATTCAATAGGGTGACCAAAGTGCGTGCTTCAACATCTAAAATTTATCTAAAAAATCTCTTATTCTTAGGGATAAACTACGACATTTAGTCCGCTTTAAGCAGCTATCCATGCTTAGCAGGAGTATATTTGCTACTAGAGAAAATTAAAGGTTACAAATTCATGCCAAGTTAGGCTGAATGATAATAATCTTTGCAAGAAGTAAAAAGAATAAGGTCAGGAAATAATAGTAGAGTTAGAGACATACGTGAGCAGCCAGCGTAACCGTGACCAACACGTTTCCAGCACCATCACCCACTCGCATCATTATACAGGGCCTACTAATAATTCTACACTTATTTCCTACACTAATGCAAACACGGCCTCACCTAAAATTCACTCCAATTCATTATTTTTTGTTTCAAATTTAATTTAAATTTAAAAAAAGGATTACAAATATCCTAAAATTATTTTAAATAGAATAGAAATATCCCCTCCGTTATATTTTGGTTTAAAAATACTCTTTTTTTTATATTTTTGACTCAAAATACTCATCCATTATAATTTTGGCTCAAAAATACCCCCGTTATATTTTGGTTTAAAAATACTCTTTCGTTATATTTTTGACTCAAAATACTCATCCGTTATAATTTTGGCTAAAAAATACCCCCGTTAAATGTTTGACTCGAAAATACCCCTCGTCCTAATAGAATGAAAAAGGGCCAAAAATACCCTTTAACTATTGGAAATAGAGCAAAAATATCCTTCGTTGGTTTTCTATTAAAAAATATCCCTCCGATAAAATTTTAAAGTTATTGTTTAAAATATCCTTCTTCCATCAAAAATTCAACCCCAACCTGTCTTCAAATGAACTTTTGTCAGATTTTGAGTAGTCCAGATTCTTATTATATGAAAAAGAAAAATATATTTATAGTTGCAATTGAATTATTTCTTAAAAATGATAATTTATATTTATTGTGTTACATTGCTAACGTGAGCTCATCAAATTTTATAAAACTTTGTAGGTATGGAAAATTTGAAGAATTAGATCCTATCAAGCTCAAGAAATTGATTAAGAAAGAGGCAACGATTATAACAAGGATGAATAAATATTATCATTGAAAGATTGACTTTTTGAGACGTTTGCAAGTGAAATAACAGTCTCTTTTGACATGAAAAGGCTAATCTTGTACCTAATATTCGAGGAGAAAACCTCTTGGGTCCCTAAATGGGGCTTCACGTGGGCTAATCACGTAGCACTTTTTGTCCACATAACATGTATGATGTTATTTCATTATGTATTTTCTTTTTTTTTTTTTGTAAAATTTTAAGGGAGGAGCATTTTTGAACCAAAATTTATTCAAGGAGTATTTTTGCTTCACTTCTAATAGTTCAGGGGTATTTTTAACCTTTTTTTATTTTGGTAAGAGAGAAGGGTATTTTTTAGCCAAAAATTTAATTGAGGGATATTTTTGAGCCAAAATGTGATGGAGGGGTATTTCTGCTCCTTTTGAAATAGTTCAGGAGTATTTTTGATCCTTTTTCCTTCAAATTAAGTTATTAATATATGAAATATATTATAATAATAAAATTCAGAATTTCATTTTACCTTCGCTTCTGCAGTGATGCAACCTTGTTAAATGGTAGACTATTGGTCAGTCAGTATAAGATATTAAAGTGTAAACTCAACCTAACTACACTAACTTTTAATTATTGATATAATCATTCTACATAATTAATGTAATTAATTTAGAAAAATGACTAAAATCATAATTTTGGGCCTAAAAATCTCATTTTAACTTCAAATCCAGTTCTGTAATTTCCTATAGTTCAGTTTCGACCTTCCAGAGCTAATTGAATCAACGGATCCTTGATCCGACCTCTCCAACTAGATATATAAGTAAATGTCAAAGGAAAATAGTTCCGACGAATACATGGTCCATGTAAGACCCCCATGGGTTTCGATTTGAGGTTATCAGCGAATGTGTATCGTAAGACAGACATGCATTATGATTATTTGATATTACATAACATTATTTATATTTCATAGCATGTACTCCATTTCACACCATTCTTTTCCTAAGGTTGTTATATGTATTATGTGTGATGAGGTGAATGCTTTGAATCTTGTATATTGCTTAGATTGTACCATTGAAGATCGTGATATATAAGTTGATAACGAGATTTACGTTGTAGAACGAAAAATAATATACACATCATGTTTAATTTTAAAACGTACTTTTCGAAGGCTATTCGTTCGCAAATTTCCCGTGCAAAAATACATGTACACTTTCCAACGATTCCTCTCTTTGATATACAGGATATGTCATAAGTTGAGTTATTACTTATTACTATTAGACAAATACAAAATTCACTATTAGAAAATATAAAATTAACTATGAATTTGTCGGTAATTTGTAGCTAATTCGATGCTAAATAGCTCTTAGCAGCTCACCGATTTTTCATATAATCCATAGCTAATCTATAATTAAATGGGATTAGGATGAATTTTTTGTTATTAAGCTATAAAATTTTGTCCATCACTAATTTTTTTATTTTCTTTTAGTGATTCTCCGATGACTATTGATAGGTTTCTGTAGATAAAATGCTTGGTAATTCAATTTATTTATGCAAGGGGATATAGAGTTCATTAACAATTTATCTCTTAGAAAGTCATCCATTTAATGATAAATATTTTAGAAATTTCTTAATTTTATGGTAAAAAATTAAAAAGACATTAAGTTATTATCATTTCACTTGTAGAATCAGTATTCTCTATTTCTTGTAAAATCCATTAATGGAGATTGTAATCAAGCTAAAAACAGTAAGAAAGGAGTAGAGAGTAGAATAGAGAAGAAGAAGATTCTAGATTTAAAGTAGTTACATTGTGTGTTATTTCAAATAGTGAACCAAGCATCACTATTTACACATGTGCAATCCATAACTAACTTGTGCTACCTCACCACTCTCTAACTAACTCATCATTAGCTTTATAATCATACCATATACCTTGTAATTATCTCAACTAGTCAACACTCCCCCTCAAGCTTATGGTTGAAACACATTCTTCATTCCAAGCTTATTGCATAGTGAGTTGTGCTGTACTCTTCCCAGACCCTTGGTTAGTAGATCAGCAAGCTAATTCTTGGTACTGACATGCTCAGTCTTCAACACATCTTGGCAAATCCTTTTTAACAAAATGACAATCAATGTCGATGTGCTTAGTTCTTTCATGAAAGATTAGTTGGCTGCTATTTGAATGACAGCCTTACTATCATATATCATGTTAATAGGTAGATCAACTTTGAATCCCAGGTCCTTGAAGAGTCCTATTACCCATGTTATCTCAGCAACACGTATAGCTATACTTTTGAACTTAGCCTCAGTTGAACTTCTTGAAAACTGTCTCTTGTTTCTTAGATTTCCAGGATATAAGCCCTTCTCCCAACTTCACTAAATATCTTGTTATGGACTTTCTTATCTCCAGACATGCTCCTTAATTAGAATCACAATAGCCTGTACGTTGGGAAGTATATTTTGCTAGCATAAGCAACCCCAAACCATGAGCTTCTTTGATATACCTGACCACTCTTAAAGTTGCTTCCATATATAACTTCATAGGACAATGCATAAACTGACTTAATACTTGCACAAAAAGGCTAGATCAGGTCTTGTCATAGTGAGATACAAGGACCTGCCTACTAGTCTTTGATAGCTTGTGGGATTTGATAGAACAATATCATTTTATTCTCTTAAACCAAAAATACACTTGTCATATTGAATTGATGTGAGATTTTGATTCAATTCAAGTAATGTGCTAGCAGGCTTTACTTCCCCTAGATCAGATTCTGAAATCAATTGTAGCACATGTTTCCTTTGTGACATTAAGATCCTTTGCTAGACCTTGAGAATTCAATGCTAGAAAGAATTTTAGCTCCTCTAAGTCTTTCATTTTGAAGTTCATCTTAATCTCCTGTCTTGTATCTTGTAAAGTCTTTTGGTTAAGAGAGGATAAATGTGCATAGGTAATATGGTTATTCAAGGGATAGGTGCAGGTACTAGTGGAGGATTTGATTACAAAGTCTTGCAACCATAGAAGTGGTTTACTGTGCCTACTAGATCTTCTAGGAGGTATAGGAGCAGGAGGTTCAAGTGAGTTTGGTTCAAGTGGTGGAATTGATGGTGTTGTAGTATTGTCAGAAATAGGAGCTGAAGTTGGAGATGTTACAGGTGGATTAGTTGTAGGAACTGAAAGTGATTCATAAGGTGATTGTGATAAGGAAGGATAGGAAGATAGCTGACTTAGCTCAAGGACAGGAAATAAAGGATTAGGAGTTGTTTGCATGGTCTTAAATGGAAATATATGTTCCTGGAATACCATATGTCTACTTACCAAGAAGGATTTGGCATGAATGTCATAAAGTTTGTATCTTTTTTTGTGGAAGCATAGCCCATGAATACTGTAGTAATAGCTTTAGGTGCAAACTTGTCTAGGACCTTAGGACATGATGCATAGCACAAACACCCAAAGATTCTAAGATGAGACAGGGAAGGAGAATGCATATAAAGTTTCTCATAGGAAGATCTAAAAGAAAGAACTCTAGATGATAGTCTGTTTATAATATGGACTGCAACACAAACACATTCACCCCAAAACATAAGTGGAATTGATCCTTGAAACCTGATAGATCTTTCCATATCTAGGATGGTTCTGTGTTTCTTTTTAGCAATACCATTTTCTTGAGATATGCATACATATGTACTTTGATGGACCACACTAAGATCACTAAGCAGATTCTGACATGCATGACTAAGGAACTCGCATCCATTATCAGTTCTCAGGACCTTGACTCTAGTATGGAATACATTCTGAACTTGATTGAGGAACTTTTTATGTACTTCTAAGGCATCAACTTTTGAAGCACTAAAAAAATCCAAGTATATTTACTGAAATCATCAACCACAGTAATAAAATATCTTTTCCCATTATGAGTAGGTACTCTGTAGTGACCCCAGACGTCACAATGCAACAGGTCAAAACATGCTTCTGATTCATGAGTACTAACAGAAAAAGGCAACTTGGATGATTTTGCTAGTGGACAAACAATACAATGTGTGTAATCTTGACTTCTTAAGTGACTAAGACACTCATGCTTCTTTATTATATCTACAGGAGCATGTCCTAGTCTTTTAATCCAAACATCAACAAAACTAGTACTAGAAATAGAAGTAAGACTAGTAAGACTGGCACGTTGATCACTACACACATTGACCACCTGCTTTGGAGTTTGAATTGACCCTTCTCTTAGTATGTAGAGTCCATGTCCTTCCTTACCAATCCTCTTCACCTGATCAGTGTAGAGATCCTAGAGAATACAAAAGTTGGGGAAGAGTCCAACCATACATTTTATTTCCTTAGTGATCTTTGATATTGATAACAAGTTAACCTTAAAATTAGGTAAAATATAACACATTTGAGATAGTGTGATCTGCCAAAATACTAGTGCTACCAACATGTGAGACTCCAACAAATTTTCTACTTGGTAGTTGTACCTGATTGTTTTTATAATCAGATACCTCCTTAGCTCTATTTAGTGAGTCAAGTCTAGAAATGATATGATATGTAGCTCCACCGTCTACAATCTGTTCATTATCACCATACATGCACAAGAAAGCTCTAAAGTAACTATCTGCATCAGCTGCTGCTAAATTTGTTGAGAAGTTTGTCTTGTTCTACACTTCTCCACTTGCTTTGGATAAAAGGTGTAGGATTTGCTGGTACTGCTCTTTAGTAAAGAAGGCTCCAGGATATGGATTAGACTAACATACTGATTTTTCTTTTGTTGTTGTCTCCCAGCATCTCTTGCTTGGTGTTTTGGTTAAATTTAGACTGATGTACATACATTCCTGAACCAGCAGGCTTTCTTTTGGATTTAAAGTGTGGAGGATAACTAACTATTTTGTAGCATTGCTCCTTTGAATGACCCTTAAATCAACAATGCTCACACTATAAGTGTGATTTTCTGACTTTGTTACCTTGTCTTCACCATAGGTTCCACTAGATCCATTACCTGAATTCCATTTGTGTGAACTTATTACATGATTATAGTTAGAACTTTTGTGGCTATACATGATCATTCCTTCTACAGATTCTGATTTTGAGCTGGATGCTAAATTCCTTAGACTCTCTTGATCAATAAGTAATGCATATGCCTTGTTCAATGAGGGAATAGGATTCATCATAAAAATCTGACTCCTAGGCTGTGAGTATGACTCATTCAATCCCATTAGGAACTGCAACAACCTTTGGTACTTATAGTGTTCACTAAATTTCTTTGATTCTTTACAAGGACAACCAGGACAAGGCATGAGAGTATCATACTCATCCCAGAATTCTCTTAGTCTTGAAATTTACTCAGCCATCGCCATTGTTCCTTGTACACAAGTGTGAATCTTTCTGTGTAGGTGAAACACTCTAGAACCATTAATGTTATCAAACCTCTCTTTCAGATCAAGCCAGACTTTTCGAGCATCAGATGCATACACAATAAAACTGAATAAACCTGATCTAACTGCATTCATGATCCAGGATAACACCACAACATTGCATTTTTTCCATTGATCATACAACTCAGGTTCAAACTTAGATTTCAAATATCTACCATCAATAAATCCTAATTTTCTAAAGGATCCACTTCAAAGTGCATAGTTCTCTGATCCAGTTAACTGCAGAGAAATTAATGAGCTACCTGGAGTATCTGTAGGTAGGAGGAAAAATAGATGGTTGTGATCTATTACAAGAAGTATGGTTGTGCAAGTACCTCTGTTATCTCCATTGCTTGATCCCTCAACAACATTAGTATCAGACATTGAAAATAGGTTCTGAATCTGCTTCTACTTCGACTTCTAACTACCTCTCTTAGAAGCTAACTATCAACTAATTTTGGAAGCTGATTAGCAGCAGTGAGTGAGACCTATGATTGTACACTCTGTTACCATCTAAACTCTATTAATGGTGATTGTAGTTAAGCTAAAAACAGTGAAAAGAGTAGATTGAAAGTAGTTACATTGTGTCTTATTCCAAATAGTGAACCAAACACCACTATTTATACATGTGCAATCCATAACTAAATTGTGCCATCTCATCACTCTCTAACTAACTCATCATTAGCTCTAACTAACTCATCATTAGCTTACTAATCACACCATATAGCTTGTAACTATCTCAACTAGTCAACATTTCTATTTTACTACCAAAATCATTTAATCAATTTAAGTTATAATTTCTACAGATGGTGATTTTACTTCTTCGTCATTAGTAATAAATTTTTTATACTAAATAAATTTGATTAATTAGGATGTTTCTATTTAGAGTGGTTATTTTATTTGTGTTATATATTGCTGTCTAATTAGACGCAATGTTACTTAGTCACTCAAGTATTATATTAATAATGGATGTATCATATTCACAGGGCCTTATCACTAGCTTTACCATTCAAGCTGAAATGAATTCTTTATTAGTGATCAATTGATTTTTCAAAGAATTTTATATGTTGTGTTTACTATTAACAAGTATTTTCAAAGGCATTTTGGAGCGAGTTTTAATATGAGTTTTGAAGTGTGACATAATAAAAATGCTTTGGGACAAAGTAAAAAATGTAGATTCATAGAGTAACTCCTTAATTTCAGGTGTAAAAGCATAAGCGCACATCCAAAGCATTAAATTTAATTCTTTTAAAAAAATTTAAAATATATTTTCTATAAATCATGTCTCTATTATTAATAGATGATATTTATATTTTATGCTATCATATTTTCGTGTTAATGATTATTATTTTTATAATAGAAATAAATAAAATCCTCTTATTTTAGAAAATAATGTATTGAGTCTAGGCACAAGGAAAATACTTGTTTCTCGATGTGTGATTTTTTTGTCAATCTATTTTTCCTTTCTTCTCTCCTGTTAACTTTGATAAATTTTCATCTATACCTGATACTATATCCTTTGTTGATATCAATGATAATCCACCTCTACACATGTTAGACACTTCACAAACTAATCATGAGACTGATAATACTTTGCATTCTAATTTGTCATCTAAACACAATGGTCTACATACCACTCATTCTCACGCACCTTCACTAACTAATATTTCTATATCATCGTCACTTGCGCCCTTACAGCACACCATAGTAGAATATAGGAAGCCCCACAGGATATATGTCATGATATGAATTTGGACTATCATGGAGCTTATTATAACCCCCAAGTAGGCAAGTCAACCCAAGACTCTGGATTTACAAAATGTAATTTAATTTTAAGCGGAAGAGAGAATGATATAGTCAACAAATATGGACTAAACATAGATACACAATATAATGCAAAATATGCTAAAATCCAAATGTAACCAAAATAATAGACAAACGCAAACTTGACTACCCGAACCAAGTATCACCATAGATAGAAGTCACTATGTACCAAAAGCTGATAAATATAAATATACAAAACAGAAGTTTGACTATTCGAAATACAAAATACAATAAGATGTAAGGAGTGCAGCAACACTCTAGACGCAAAGAGCTCACCACTATCTAAATCTGAAGCTGTTATGAATGATCTAACATGTGCTGAGGATGGCTTGAACTGGGATCTGCACCAAAATGATGCACTAGTGCAGCATGAGTACCAGAAACACAAGGTACTCAGAAGGCATCATAGGTTGACCGAGATCTGAAAGATAATATATACTCCATCTGTTCCAATTTATATGTCATTTTTCATTTTTCGAGAGTCAAACAGTTTGAATTTGATTGAGAATTTGCGCATGAAATCTTCAAATTTTTTGAAATGAAATTTCTACATTTACAAACTACATAGAAAGTACTATAAGTCACCATAATTGATAATTCAAAATATTAAAAACATATACGAAAATTTGGTGGTCAAAGATAAATTAGTTTGGTTCTCGAAAAATGAAAAGTGACATATAAATTGAAACGTAGGAAGTAATAAGAATAGAACAAATGAGATAACTAAATAACAACAATTCCAGAATAATAGAAAAAATATCGAGATATAGGAAGTCCAACAATAATTTACATACAAGTAAACTAATAACATGGATACAATAACCAACAAAAACTCACCATGAACTAGTTTCAATATTTAAAGATAGTCGAAATAGTAAAACTTGAAATAAATAACGGCCGCCTGGAAGAAACCTCAAGCTCATCAACAATATAAATAGATAACCCAAAAAATATATCTAGGGGCTACTTGAAATTCACACCTCTAGCTTATTAATAATATAAATAAATAATTCAGAAAATGTATATATGGGCCACTCGAAATTCACACCTCGAGCTTATCAACAACACAATACAACAAAATTTATTATTTTTACATGTCAAGTCATAACACTACTAATTTCAATAAGTTTTAGTAATTTCAACAAAAGTCCAAGGTTTCACATTTCACAAAGTTTATACTATTTAATGTCATTTTACACAAATTTTCACCCAAAATCTCACTTTTTTATGAAGAAGGTTCCAACATCTATGATTCAATAGGATACTATAATTTTCATCAACAAGTTAGGACCAGTCAATCAAAAACCAAAGTAATTCTGACAATCCAAAACACATTGGTTTAAATCCATATCACCTAGAAGCAAATTTTAAGGATATTCTATGGCACAATAAGGACTTCCTAAGCTAAGGGTTTTCGATCAAGCACTTTCTCAAGTTTCATTTTTCAAGTTACCAAATTCCTCTCAATAATTCAATCGATCTAGAATTTCAATAAAGAATACCCAACTCATTTGAAACTATTCAAATTATATAAAATCAAATCGAGATAAGTCTAAGTAGGAAGACCATAACCTACCTCAAGGGAGAAATCGCTCTCAAGCCTTCATGTCGGAGCTTTATCCTTTTGAATAGCCTCCGAACGTTGCCACTCTATCAAATTATTGCATAAAACGTCAAAACAAGACTAACGATACCCATATTACTATAATTAATTTTGGATTAGAATTGAATAAAAATTCGACATTAGGACCCGTGCATAAAATAAAAAACCAACTCTATCACAAGGTTCCAAATGACTCAAAAAACTTGAACCCCAAAAATGAATATATTCCGAGCACTAGAATGGCTCAAAAAAAATTATACCCCCAAAATAAATATATTCTTAGCACCGGAAGAACCTAAATCAATCCACCAAAATTTCAAGCCCTGGAACTTTGAAAATGGCAAAACAAAGGACTTGCAAGAATTTTTGGAGAATAATAGCCACCGAACTACCACCACATGAATATCTAATTCACCGAAAAAAGAATCATGAAAATTGCACAAGAAATTCTCTCAAAATCACCAAAATGCTAAGTCCCGAAATAAGACTTAGCTAATGAGATCGGGTGACTTAAGACACTGTCTAAACCCCTATTTGTACTCCCACAAATGCAGAGCCAAGTCAGCAAATGAAAAGGTCAAGAAAAATTAACTTCTGCCAATGCGGTGGTCTTGGAGGGCTACACTTCGTGAACACGGAGTTTCTCTCGCAAATGCGAATGCCAAGGAACGCCACGCTCCATCAGCGTGGCCTGGGGACTACGAATGCGGAGAGTTAATGTGTCTATACCAGCAATTCAGCTAATGCTGAACTTAGGAAAGGTGTGATTTCTCCGAGAGAGGTTCAAAATTTATTTAGAACTCCATCATACAAACAAAATATGCTATCCAATTGAAATGACATTTTAAACTCAATGGAATTGACAAATTTTCCAATAGAGGTCATTTTGGTGAAATGTTGAGCAAAGTCAACATTTTCAAAAGTTTAACACACGAAACACATAATTGATCAAATACTCATTCCAAGCACCTCGAGAATCGAATTAAGGACTGTTCTAAACCAAACTCAACATTCTGGAGCTAGCTACACTGATGAAATTTTTATCCGAGCGCATTTACTCAAAATATTGATCAAATTCAAACTAGACAAAACTTTAAAGTTAAAATGACTTTTTGCACCAACTCAATATGGAAGCCCTGAAAATCGAACCAACCTTCCTCCTAGACCGAAATGGATCTTTAAGAGTTGATGGAACTATCAAAATTTTTATTCGATGCTCGAATATCTGAATGTTGACTAAAGTCAACCCTTTCTTCTTAAGACTCCAAAAAGAGAAAAACTCACACCAAATTCACCTAATAACGTCGAGAAATCTTCTATCCATCCCAACACCATATAAAGACCATAAAGAAGCTACGGAGAAGGGTGAAAATGATAAATTCATGTAAAAAGGGGAGAAAATGACCTTGAAGTTCATTACAAAATACAAAGTCCCTTCCACAAGTTACCTGTTCTGAAATCCTCCCACGCACTATCACAGACTCCAACAACCTCATCTTAGACTTCTACTTCTTAGGCTACTACTTTATCTCTTCTCTACAACTTTTTTTCCCTACATAGTCATATAGTCTCCAATGATCCGGTTCGAGATTGTCAGTAATTTGTGAGAAACACTATTCTTGCCAGTGAACCTAGTTCTTATAAATAAGCAACTATGTATCCATCTTGTAAGTAGCTATGACACAAATGTTTGAGGCCTTGCATGAAAATGATATATGGAGTTTGATCCCTTTGGTCACAAGGAAGAAACCTATTAGATATAAGTGGATATATAAGATTAAACACTAGGCTGATGGTTTTATAAAGAGGTTTAAAGCTAGATTAGTTATGAAAGGGTATAATCAACATCCTCGAATAGACTAAACTAAAATATTCTCACCGATTGTTAAGATGACCACTGTGAGAACACTTATTACCACTGTAGTAAAGTATAATTGGGATATTTTTCAACTAGATGTCAACAATGCATTCCTTCATGATTACTTACACGAGAAAGTATAGGTTGATTGTATGGCTTGAAACAAATTACAAACAATGGTATGAAAAGCTTACTGAATCTCTCAATTCCAGGGGCTATGTTCACTCTCTCCATGACTATTTCCTGTTCTATAAAAAAAGACACTTCTTCCATTTTGTTGGCCATTTATGTAGATGATGTCTTAATCGTAGGTACAAATATACATAAAATCACTGCATTAAAACAATTTCTCCGTGAGAATTTTAAAATCAAAAGAATTCAGAAAACTACATTATTTCCTAGGATTAGAGATACTCTACAAAGTTGATGGAGTAATCATCTCTCAAAGCAAGTTTTTTTTTTTTTTGATTTGCTAAAAGAATTTGATTGCCACCAGTTCAACACTATCAACTCTCCTCTTGATCCCAATGTTAAGCTAAAATCTAAGGAAAATGATCTCTTGTACGATCCTACTTACTATAGGAAACTTGTGGGGAAATTCAATTTCCTAACAAACACTTGACTTGATATTGCATCTGGAGTCCAACATTTCCGTCAAATCATGCATAAGCCTAGACAAGCCCATCTACAGGTTACTATACATATGCTTAGGTACTTGAAAAAGGATCCTACACTTGGTATTTTTCTGTCCAACAAGTTTGATTATAACTTTAGAACTTACTGTGACTCTGATTGGGCTGCATGCCCTGATTCTAGATGATCCGTGTCAGGATATATTGTTTTACTAGGGGATAGTCTTATCAACTGGAAATCCCAGAAATATGAGACAATTTGTGCAGGGACGGCGATACGTAACGCTTGTAGCTCACTTAGGCGAATCCCACATCGGAAAAAGAGGGGGAGTTCCTGGGCTATATGTAAAGTTTGGAACCTTAC
>JAABOM020000096.1:7215499-7241897 GCA_011800125.2 Solanum clarkiae
CTGGTGCCTCCTGTGATATATGATATACGGGTGCAGTGGTCTTCCCTGGCCCATGTGAGTGCAGCAGTCTTCCCTGGATCACCCGACTATGTTCATGATGTGTGATGGAGATTTCGGATATTTAAACTTCTGGTGTGATGCTGTGGTATGGCGCGAGTCTGGAGGTCGCCATTTTTCCCATCTGATATGCCTGATTTTCATGTGTTTTAAAAAGATTTTTATTCGATGTTTGCTACAGGTTTGGTTTATGTATGTTTATCCATTTCCTTTGGTTTATGAGTTCTATCTGTATTATGTATTTCCTGCATTACATATTCGATACGTCTTTCGTACTGACCCTTTCCTTCGGGGTGGGGGGGCTGCATTCATGCCCGCAGGTACCGACGAGCAGGTGCGGGACCCTCTTGCCTAGGATCTCCAGTTTCAACTGCAATGCCCTTTTTATTTCAGGAGCCAGCTATTGGTAGCTTCTCATTTTTATACGTTCCGTAATTGTGTTATGTATGTGCGTACTGTTCAGCATTTGTGTCTAGAGGTCTGTGGATACTAGTGGGTCGTGGGCATATGATAGATACTTGAGTTCATGGTTTATGGTATGATTTAGGTACTTGATCAGGCGGCGAGACCGCATTATTTTATATGATATGATTATTAGGCGACAGGACCGCAGCGGAGACCTTTTCGGCCCGCATTTATGTATATGTACAAAGAGATATGTATCTGTATTGTTGTCTAGGATATTGCTGGATTTTATTTGCAGGTGAGGTTAGTTAATAAAATAGAGAAAACTCTGCCGAAATTCCGGCAGGTGTCCAGGTCGGATAAATGAGGAAATTCAGATTAGTATGTGTCTAGGTGCCCCTATTGGGCACTGGTCACGACCCTAGGTTGGGATGTGACACACAAGGAGGTCCCAAGGGTGGTGTAGCCAAGCCAAAAGGCAAATGTTTCCATTGCAAGTAGCCTGGTCATTAGAAGAAGCAATGCCCTGTCCTGCAAGCTAAGCTGAAAAATAAAGGTATTTCTTTACTTAATGTCATTGAAACATGTTTAGTGGCTGCTTCTATCCAATGATGGATTGTAGATTCGGGAGCCACTAATCATGTCTGCACTTTGTTGCAGGGGTTTTAGTTAATATGACAACTAAGTGAAAATGAAGTCTATGTTTTTCAAGCGAATAGAGAACCAACACCAGCCCTAGCTATAGGAGTTATTTCTATTTCTTTTATTCCTTCTAAGATTCTTGTTTTGAATAATGTCCTTTATGTACCTTCGCTAAGGAGGAACTTAATTTCAGTTTCGAAAATAATAGATGCTGGTTATTCAGTTTTCATTAATAATATTTGTACTATTATTAAGCGTAATAACCTTTTTCTCCATAGTGCTCCAAGAATGTATGATTTATTTATGTGTGAAATTTTCCATATCATACTACAACATAATGAACTAAATAATATTGATGTTTCTAATAAAAGAAAGCATATTCTTGGATCGAGTCCTACTTATTTATGACATTTACGTCTCTTTCATATTAATATTAATTGGATTTCACGGTTGATTTCTGATGGACCTTTGAGTTCATTAAAAGTGGAGGCACTACCAACCTGTAAATCCTATTTAGAAGGCAAACTGACGAAGAGAACTTTACCTTCTAAAGGGAATAGAACTACTAATAAGTTGGAATTAATTCATTCTGATTTGTATGATCCGATGAATATACAAGCACGAGGTGATTTTGAGTATTTGTAACCTTTACTGAAGATTACTAAAAATATGGATACATTTATTTGTTGCGCTGTAAATCTGAATGCTTTGAAAAATTCAAAGAATTTAAGCTTGAAACGAAAATGTGACATGGAAAACATATTCAAACATTACGATCTGATCGTGATGGTGAATACCTTTCTGTTAAATTCATTCAATACTTATCAGAATAGAGAATTACTTCTCAATATTCTGCCCCAGGAACACTTCAACAAAATGGTATGGCGGAATATAGAAATAGAACTCTTTGGAAATGGTTAGATCAATGTTGAGTTATTCTAATTTATCCTTTAATTTTTGGGGTTATGCCTTGGAAACTGTGAATTACATTCTGAATTTGGTTCCTTTCAAATCTATTTCGTTAACCCCATTTGAATTGTGGAATGGGCGTAAGCCTAGCCTAATACATATTCAGGTTTGGAGCTGTCCAACACATGTGCTAAAAGCTAAGTAGATAAGTTGGAATCTAGAACAGAAGTATGCATTTTCATTCGATATCCAAAAGGCACTAAGGGAGGTTTATATTACTGTCCTAAAGAACAAAAGGTGATTGTTTCTATAAATGCTAAGTTTCTAGGACAAGACTATTTAATGAACCATGTTCCTAGAAGTAAACTTGTGTTACAGAAAATATCCCAAAGAGTAACTACTCATGAGTCGACAGAACGGGTTCCACAATGGGTTGTTGACATTCCATTACAACCACGTAGTGGGAGACATGTCAATAGGCAACAAATTTATAGCTTAGGCGGTGCAAGAAACTGTACTCGAGCTAACTCCTAATTTGTCACTACCACAAAGTAGTGGGAGCAATGTTAGGCAGTCTGTCATTGTGGGGGAACCTAATCGGGAGGACATTAAGAGTGATCCACCCTTAGTTCAAGAAGCAGCCAATCCTATAGTTGCTAGTCGTCGTAGTGGGAGAGTTATTAGAAATCCTGAAAGGCTTACGCTCTTAGGAGAATCATATGATAGAATCCCTGAAGAGCCTAATATAGAACCGTTAAATTACGCCGAAACACTACATGATATAGATGTTGAAATGTGGATTGTTGCTATGAAATCTGAAATGGAGTCCATGTACTCTAATCAAGTTTGGGATCTTGTAGAACCACCTGTGGGTGTTAAACCTATAGGGTGTAAGTGGATCTTCAAGAAAAACAGAGGTGTGGATGAAAAGGTGAAAACTTATAAGACTAGGCTTGTTGCAAAAGGGTTCACTCAAAAAGAAAGAATAGATTATGAGGAAATTTTTTCGCCGGTAGCTATGCTTAAATTCATTAGAATTCTCTTATTCATAACTACTCATTATAATTATGAGATCTGGCAGATGGATGTCAAGACAGCTTTTCTAAATGGAGGTCTTGATGAGTGCATCTACATGGCACAACCAGAGGGTTTCATAGAAGGTGACAATGAACACATGGTTTGTAAGCTTAAAAGATCCATTTATGGATAGAAACAAGCATCTAGGGCATGAAATATTTGTTTTGACAAGTCGATTAAGACTTATAGTTTTGATCAACTTAAAAATGAATCATGCATTTATAAAAAGTGGAAGGGAGATGGAGTAACATTTTTGATTCTGTATTTTGATGATATTTTGCTCATAGGAAACAATATGAGCATGCTGAATTTGGTCAAAGAATGGTTGTCGACTCGTTTTGATATGAAAGATTTGGGAGAAGCGACTCGTATCCTTGGGATCAAGCTTATGCGAAATCATAAACAAAGGATATTAAGCTTGTCTCAAGTACTTTATATAGACACTATTCTAACAAGGTTTAACATGAAAAATATCAAAAAGGAATTTTTTTCTTTTAGACATGGAATTACTTTGTCAAAAGATCAGTCACCCAAAATAACTGATGAGATAGAGAGAATTAAGATAGTCCCTTATGCTTCTGCTGTGGGGAGTCTCATGTATGCTATATTATGTACTATATCAGATATTTGTTTTGTTGTAGGCATGGTTAGCAGATTTTGGTCTAATCCTGTACTAAAATATTGGACAATGGTTAAGCATATAATCAAGTATCTGAAAAGAACTAGGGATTATATGCTTGTTTTTCATCCTGGAAATCTTGTACCTATTGGATATATAGATTCAAATTTTTAGTCAGATAGAGATTCAAAAAAATCAACCTCAAGATATGTGTTTACTTTGGAAGGTGGAGTCGTGATAACTGAATATATGGCTCCCTCTAAGGCAGCTAAAGAGGCTTTTGGCTCAGAAACTTCCTTTAAGAGCTTGGAGTGGTCCCTTTGGTGGAAGCGTCAATCACACTCTATTGTGATAACAGTGATGCAATTGCGAACTCAAAGGAACCACGTAGCCACAAGAGAAGTAAACACATTGAGAGGAAATATCACTCAATTCGTGATATAACTCAGAGAGGTAATATGATAGTTTTGAAGATTGAATCGAAGAACAATTTGGCGGACCCATTTACGAAAGGCTTATCTTAGAAGGTCTTCAATAATCACGTAGAAGAAATGCGTGTTAAAATTGTCGCAGCATGGTTATGAGTCTAAGTAGGAGATTGTTGGGATATACTATTAACCATGTAATTGTATTATGATATTTTGAATCCCTTGTAAAGACTATTTTTGTTGTTATAATAAAGTCTTGGTTTAAATAAATCATTTTGTATATATGTGTGTCCTTTACTTATATTGTAGATAATTTTGTGTATGGAGTATTTTAACTTATAAACGAAAGATTAAAATTATCGGTTCATATAAGTTATAAAATATTGTTCACGATCAAAGATGAAGTGGGACTAACATCTTGATTGATCGTAGCACAAGACTAAATATAATTTGATCTTGATTATGGGAGTAGTTAAATTCTGACTTTTTGTTCTAGTATATTTTGTATGTATTGAACGGACCAATTGGAGAAATTTATTTTTGTTCTGACTTTTTATAAATAAATTCTCAGGTTTATTACATGTACTTATACTCTTAATCTTGATATAATTATTACGATCTATGTGATTTGATTTATTATTTTAATCTATTGAAAGGTGAGACTTTTTCAATGAGTTGATAAAATCCTAGTAGATTGGATAATGACGAATTATATTAGTGAAATAATAATTAGTTGATATAATCGTGTCTCGGTCACGAGTTGAAGACACCCCTTTACGATTACTTATAAGTTTTCACATGAAAACCCTGCAGGTGGATTTTAATATCTGTCATGTGAAATAAGTTAAGTAAAGTAGTAAATGATTAATTTAATCAATAAATTAAATTATTTTCAAAAAAATTGATTTATTGATTGGTGTTGGTAATTCTAACATGGGGAGTTAAAATAAAATGTGATGATGGATTTTGAAATTAAATTGAGGAGTTCAGTTACAAATTTTCGGTGAAATAGATTGTAATTTATTATGATATGATAATTCTTTTAATTAAGAATTATTATCATAATAGGAAGCCTCTATTAATAAGTCCATGGTCCCTACTGCATCTGGTTTATTGATCAATTTTCGAGAATGTAAATAATATTCTAGAAGGAGTTTTAAAAGCTGACCTTTTATATATTTCATTTTTATGATAAATATATTATTTATTTAAAATAAAATTAAAAGAAATATTTGGTTCTTAATGGGAAAAACGTTTTGGAGATATTAGGGATCAATGACTATTGATTCAGTAGTCATTATTGGCCCTTAACATCCAAAAACGTTTTCTGACCCTTCTTCTTCTTCCCTGAGCCTTGGAAAAAAGGGGATAAATAGGGGAGCAGACTAGGGTGTTGAGAGACAGTTTTCTTGAGGAAAAATCTTGCCCATGCAAGATAATATTGAGTGTATAAATGAGATAGCAGTAAAAGTTCGTGGTCCTAGATGGTCCTGGATTCTGCTACAGAGAACGAATTGTCACAAAGCTTCGAAAGGTATGTCTTTTCTTGATTTCGTTTGACATTAACAGAATATTATGTGAGTCTAGATCCTCTAAATTGTGCTTCCGCTACGTGAACATTGATTTCACTCTAATAAAAGATACTAGATATGAAAAAAGATAATCGACTAAAGTGAAAAATCAATGATGATATATAAATATAATAAAAGTAACAAATATAAGCCGAACAATAACAACACAAGATATAAAGATATGAGTAACCATACTAACCATCGAGCAATGACAACGCAAGATATAAAGATACGACTAATTATACTACAACGCAAGATATAAAGATACGACTAACTATACTAACTTACTATATCACATGGTTAGATCATCCTACCCCAATAAGCCTATTAACCTTCTACTCTAATACTCAACTGATGTCACCCAAGTTACACCCACTATTTCAGTATTTTAAATATGACTAATTATACTAACCTATTATTTCAATATTTTGGATTAATATCTTAAAATGTCATTAAATTATAAAAAATAGCAACATCGTTGAATTTTGTTTCATCAACGCAATCACTCAATTTGAGATTTTTATATTAAAAAATCACCCACTTATATTTATCACACTAACAAAATTAGCATGACAAAGTTTGATGACTTTTAATACTCTTCTAGATTTCAGTTACTTTTAATTAATTGTTGTTACTCATTCATATATATGTGTGTTGTGTGTACGATGCACATAGGTTTTGGGAGTATAAATTTATGATGCTTTTAAAAGAAATTCTAAATCAAAATAAATATGAATATTTTTTATTGTGGCCATTGTCACGAGAGCCTACTGCTACACTCTAGGAAAATATTATTACACTTGTAATTTGCAAATTATATATAAATTTTAGCTAAAAACAGAATTATATTTTTTGTTGTAGGTTCAAATCTGAACTATGAATTTAAAGTTTAATTAATAATGTTATGTCGAAAAAATGGCTTTTTGAAAAGAAGAAAATCAAAATCAGTTTAAAGCTCAATTAATTTAAGATAAAACCAATTTTTGAAGATTTTGAAAGAAAACAGAGTCGCCACCTAATTTTACGGATAATTAGGAAACCATTAAACATTTTAAAAGACCTAACAGAAAAATTTTTTTAAAATCCAAAGAAAGGGTTCGGGTTCACATTTTCACTTCGAGAAGGTTTTACGCACTCGAAATGGCCGCTAACGTGCGGTTATCCGGCGATTAAGAGATTTGACTAACTTTTAAAGATTTGATTGACTTGAAAAAAGGTTGACTTGTTTTAAAATTGACTAATTTTGAAAGAATTTGACTGAACCTAACTAAATTGAAAACAATTAATTAAACTCGAAAGAGATTGACTATGTTTGAAAATTTGAACCAAAAATGTAAAATCACTTTTTATTTTTTTTATTTTTTAACGCAAACACTTTTTTTTCAAAATAAAATGACGTTAAATAAAAATAACATAAACGGTTTTGACCTGTTGGGAAATTTAATTAGATTAAACCAATAATATAATAATGTTAGCATCCAAATAAATACAAATATATAAACAAAAATAAAAGAAGAGAGTTGAAGTAATTTTGGGCCTTTATCCTATTTAAACTTTTGTTACAACTTTTGTGGCCGTTTCCTTGCTTCCCGGGATCTGTCTTGCAACTTTCTTTTTTTTTTTCGAGAATTTGGGCTGACTCGAAGAGGAGTGAGTTTGGGCCTCCATGGCCCGTCGAGAAATGCAAAGAGAGTGGAAGAATCCCGATGGACTCCCGAAAGATGGTTCATACAAAGGAAAAGGAAAATAAATTAGTATATAAACAAAGGGATTAACTGAGACAAGATTTCAACCGCAAGAAAATAAGTAAAACACGTAAACAATAATTTAAAAGAAAAACATGTTAACTCAGATATAATGATGTGTTGTAGCTAGTGTATGAAAGAAGAAAAGGATTAATACTCATGTTTTATAATAACGCAGTGATGCAAATATCTATGAGCTGATATGATAGCAAGAGTATGACAAGTTTTGCGTAAAAACATAGCATCAAGCAACCACATTCCAAGTGAATTCTTAATAAGAAGACCTCAATTACAACCAGGAGAGACCACTAGTGTTTTAAATAGCTAAAGGGGGGTCGTTCTCACAAATTCCAGGTGACAATGGTCAGCAACATTCTAATCCGAAATAATATAACCAATAAACAGTTTCAGATCAAGCAGATATATTTTGTGACTTAGAGATAGGAAAGCAAAACTCAACTGACATATAAAACTCCAACATTAACGAGCAATTTTGGACCAAACTTACTATTATGAGTTATATTCCATCTAAAACCCAACAAGACTCGAAGTAGGCTAATGTAACATATGAACAGTAAACAGAGATAGGAGTAGATGACAGGGAAACCTCATTGCGCAAACATAGTAAACAGAAAATTCATTTCACAGCAACAGAGATAAAGGTTGAATAATTTAGCAATGTATCTGAACAATATGTAATAGAGATGGGACATTACAGCATGTGATAGAGACTGGAGATAGGAAATTGAGGCTAAGAGCCAGATTTTGAGACAAAGACAATCAATGAATCCAATCCTAACTTATACATTTAGGAAACTTTGATGAGAACACAGACCCATATATTATCATTTATGATCAAAATATTTCACATTTTTGGCGAGATCCAACAGAAACAAAGGAAAGCATACTCAAAGACATCTAGGCTGGCTATATTCAGAGAGAGTAAAGTAACAGCATCATAAAGAACCAAAACCATCATCAAACAAACTATGACAAGCTGAAATTTGGACATTACAGCGAATACTTGAAAGATCAAATTATTTCCGCACTAGTCTTGACTGTTAGCAGGTTGACAGTAAACAAAACAACAACAACAAGAAGCTATGTAAGCTTTATTAGCCAGGACAAGCTAACAGTACCCTTAAGAACCAAAACCATTACTAAAATGAATCAACAAACTGAAATTTTGAATATTACAACATATATTTGGGAAACAAAATTATTTCAACACTAGTTTTGGATCTTAGCAACTCGTCGGTGAATCAAGGCAATAACAACAATATCCTTTAACTAGTACCAATATAGGGCTCGACAAAGTCGAAAATCATTTAAACACAATTAACAACAAACTAGTATGACAGAGTATTTTCAGTCAAAACAAGCTCAATACGAACCTGAAAACTTCAATACACATGATACTCGAAACGAAAAGCGAGAACGGGGTATTATTTTTTTTGGGGCAGCGACTGGGATTGTGACGAGCTTCAAGCAGACTTTCTATCACCAAAGAGTTACATCAATACCCTCCTCGACCAAGGGTCTTCAATTTCGAGGTCTTCAAAATAAGAGGACTTCTGGGAACCAGTTCGAGGGTCTTTGAACCCTGTCGAGGTTCAGAAATTAAAATGATTATGACGAATCGATCGAGTTTTGCTAGGATTTTTTGGGATTCGATGGCCGCCCAAGCTTATACTAGGTTTTTCTTTTTGAATTTGTTCACCGCCCCTCTACTGGGTTTTTTTTTTGGGATTATTCCCCCGCACTCCAAACAATGAGGAAGAGACTCATTTATAGGGGACGATTAGGATTTGAAATGGAAAAAAATGGATCGGATTTGGAGACCTTTGATTCGAAATTTGAATTTCGAATCTTGGAAATCAATATTTTCAACTTTACATCCATTAATTGCGGAATAAAGAATCTGAAGAAGAGATCGTTGAGTGGAATGTTGAGGAGAAAAAGGAGAGTTGTCGGGTTGTTGGTCGGGGTCGTCTGGTCGCTGGTTTTTGGCTTTTCGTTCGTGAAGAAGAAGAAGATGAGAGAAGAAAGAAGAAGAGGAGCGGGGTCTGTGTGTGAAGGAGAAAGGGAAAAGGGAAAAAAATGGGAATTTGGGGGCGCGTGGCCCCACGCGCTATATATTTAATTTTTTTTTTTTGAAAATAATTGTTTGAAAAATCGTTAAAACAAAAATAGAACTCGATGATTAATTTGACACCGTGGAGAGTAAAAATTGGATGTCAACAAATAATACAAATATCAATTAAATACACACGACATATGTTATTAATATTCAATATATTAGAGAAAAAGAGTTGTTAGAATAACGTTTGACGTCTTTGTTAGAAGTAGTCACTAAAATAGTAGATTTATTATTTTTAATATTAGGTCCAAATCTAATTTATAAATTAAAGTTTGATCAATTAACTGAAATATCAATTAAATGCACGCTACGTACGTATGCTATTATTCTTTATTATATTATGCGAAAGAGAAGTTAGAATAATATTTGACGTTTTTGAGGAATATATCATTACTGAATTGGGATAAAATTTTATTAGCATCAGATGATTATATAAGAATCAAACATCATATATGATTACAATGGACTTCTATTGCTCAGCAAAATTCATATTATATATGTTTAAATTAAATATTTTTTATTTTAAAATATTCGCGCAACGCGGGGACATATACTAGTGTATGTCTAAAAATATTCATGTCACAAGGGAATGGGCTGAGATCCTCTGAGTTCATGACAACACGAAAAAGTTGGTTCACCCTTGAATTCGATAAATCAACAATTAACTCACTTTTGCCAAAGAAGTAGGTGAAAAACTGAATAAAATAAATCTTAAGTCGTCTCCAGTGATCGTATCACTATCAAGTCAAATTGAACAATTATCAAAAAAATTTCTACGATTATTTTGAGTATGGAATCGAGGGTTTGAATCCCTCTCTCTCCTTTTTTGCTAATTAAATTTGGACAAAGAAAACAAAGTGAAAATTCCAAAAATATATACGCAAATGCTACAACATGAAGATATTATTGTAGATGACTCAAATTTATTATCATTATTTGTCATATTTGATTTGAAAATCTTCTTATTTCTTGATGTTGTATATTTCAAATATAAGATTCTAATTGAAAGTAGCACTAATCATATCTATGATGCATATTTTATTGTAACTATTATATTCTTTTATATAATTTTGTTATACATGTTGAAAACTTAATATATTGATGAAATTTTAAGTTTGAATTTAGATTGAAAAGAAAAATAATTTTATAAAAAAAAAACAAAAAAAGAAAAGGGGCTAGCCTGCCCACAACCCTACAAGAATTGGGTTGGATTGGTCATTTTAAATAAAAGGTCGGCCCATCCTAACTCTTCGAATTCATTGACCTGCAAGACTTGTGCTATTTTGACAGTTGTAATGTTATTGATTTAGCATTTTATAAAATGTTTTCTCGATTGAAATAAAATTCCTTACTTGCATAAAATTTTTTCAAGTCTTTGAATATTAAAATATTTTAAACATTTAAATTGAGTTAAAAAATATTAGACTCACATTATTTATTTTTATTTGATTCAACAGGTTTTCACGACTCTATGTTGCAGTGGCATAACCACTGCTCAAATTGATGTAGACCAACACAATGCTACTAAGCAAAATTTGATCCTCATTATTATGGGGATCATTCTCATAGTAGGTATTTATGTGGTATAGGAAGGCACGTGATAAGAATAGGCGTGCTGCCCCCCTAAAGCGCATTAGGCGTATGGTATATTTATTTCTTTTTGTACCATATTCAGTATAAGAAGGAATAAATTTTATGAACAGTATGTCATGTCTGTTTGAGTGAATTCGAACAGACGGAATATGTACGAATCCTACCATACAATCATGTTATCATCATGATTGCATTTTTACTTGGATGACTACACGAATGGCATGTCATGAATATCGTCATGACTATAGCCAGCTAGTGGCTTAAGTATTTGTAATTATTTTGCTTTCTATTATAATACTTCTATTATTGTTGTAATATTTTGACATTATAATATCATGTAATTAGAGTCTATGTTTGTGTTCGTGTTTGGGTGTGTTTGTGTTCGTGTTTGTGTTTGTGTGTGTTAGTGTTTAAGTGTGCATATTATCTTTCTTTTCATTTTTACATATTTTTTGACATATCTAGTTTCTTTTCTGCTTTTGGGTTTGATATGAGGGTTTATGGGAAACAGCCTCTCTACTTCTATGAGGTAGCGGTAAGGTCTGCGTACATCACGCCCTCCCCAGACCCCACTTGTGGGATTCTACTGGGTATGTTGTTGTTGTAATATCATGTAATTAGAGTTTTTATTAAATTGTTATGAATTTTGTAATTTGATATTCGTTTCTGTTGTTATTATTGTTTCTCTCGATAGTGATACAATAACTAAGATATTCTTTTTTATATTTGCACAAATTCCTTTACACCATTCAATTCATTTCTTGCAATCAAGAAAAACCTATTTAAGGAAAAGAATATAGATTTTTGAGTTTTAACCAAAAATAAACTAAATGCATTTTACAATCACGTTGCATTGTCAAAGTAGTGTTATTCATGATTTCGATAAGCTAAAGACCATCAATTTATCTATCCATCTATCTATCCATCCATCCATCCATCATTATCATCATCATCATCATCATTATTATCAATGTATCTATCTATCTATCTATTTAATACATGTGAGATGCACGAGATGCACATAATGCTCACAAGATGCACATAAGGCTCACTACATGTGAGATGCACGAAATGCACATACGGCTCACAAGATGCACGTGAAATGTATTAGACGCACATAAGGCTCACAAGATGCAGAAAATTCACATAAGGCTGACGAAATGTACGCGAGGCGCACTAGATACATACATTATTTGCATTGATACATCATACATTTCAAGATATTATGAGTGCCTAATATCTTTCATTAGTCATTATATATTGGGGCCCAAAAGCACGAAGTCTATTGTCATGCCTCGAGAGGATACTTTTGGCATGATCGACACTCAAAGACCATTGTTAGTTCATAAGCGAATCACTTGGCTTGATCACTAGTATGATTAACAATACAATCATTTGTGTATTTATTTATTTTCGTATAGAGCTCTTTAGATTCCAGGACTTGATGTATGACATTATAACTCACAGGAGTTGAAATGGAGTTGGAGCCAACATTAATAAGAACAATTTGGTTGTTATACGGTCAATCATATTTAAGCTCGATTAATGTTTCCTGTTTAATTTAAACCAGTCCATAATTGAAATAAAGCAAACCAAATATTTGTTCTTAATGATCCAAGCTATTACTATTGTTTATCTAACCAAATCAAGACATGTTTAGTCTATTGATAAAGATTAATTAGTTTATTCATGACGCCGAATAAGCAGTTAGGTTACCATTATCAGTGTGTTTGTTGTCCATATATATGGGCAGGTAGAGTTTAGCAGAAAGGGATTTTCTTGAATAATTTAAGTGGAATTAAAGAAAACGAAGAAAGTCAACCATTACAATCTCCACAACAGAAAACATGTAATAAGCTTGCATAATACATAAACATATTTTTTTAACTTGGCTTTAATTAATATTTATGCCCTCAATTTTGAATGTGCACAAGTAGATACTTAAACATGTCGAAAATTAAACAAGTAAACACACGCATCCTACGTAATATGACTACATAAGACACAAAATTGTCATGCAACAAGTTTAAGTATCAACTTATACATGTCAAAATTAAAGAGCATAAACATGAACGAAGACATTTATAAATTATGCCAATAAGCTTAGACCAAAATATTATATATGAATAAGTAAATTAAACGGGAGAAGCATGTAACTAACATCTAACCAGTCAAATAGTTGTCCGTCACGCTCCTTTGCTTTATTACCCTTGCTTTTTACTCGAGGTTTATTAATCTCTTTTCTTATCATTATTGTAACTTGCAAAAGAAAAAGGCAAATATACAAGAAAGTAGCAATTTCATGCACATATAATATTTTCTGTACAGATGAAAACCTATGTTGATGTCTAAAACAATTCAACAACTTGTGCCACCGGAAATGGAATCAACCACAAAAGCATTCTAATTCAAAATCGTGATTTCAAAATCGTGTTTCTTTCGTGGTGCTGCTGCAACAAGTGCCCTTCTTGCCAACAACCCCATCACTTTACCGGCCTTCATGCTCTCCTTTATTAGCTCATCTGATACAAAGAAAAGAATCGTTAATTCATATCAACTGTCCAACTACGATGTGTTAAGCAAATTGACCTCAATCCAAACTCTCTTCTCATAGAAAAACATTAGAATGGGCTTGTTTGCTGACGAATGATAACGAAAGAAAAAACATCCTTACTGGTGTGTGTGATGACAAAAAATTCGCCATGTGCTCTGGCAGAAGCAGAAAGCCGGACAAGGATAGGGGTGACGATGGTGAGGACAGCCCAAAGGAACAATATCAAGAGCAAGGTTCTCCCACTCATTTGTTGAAGTAATTGGAGAGACACTGAATGGATATTTCCTCCACAAGGATATATGTATGTTGTTGGGGTTGCTAGCTCCAACAAGACCTTTAAACTAGTTAGCTGGCCATGTTTAAGGAACAAGTCAGTATGATGATATTAAAGTATTGCGGACAACTAGTACTTCACTCAATTGGACATATATTATATGCATAAACACTTTCCCATGTGTAAGCACAAGTCAGATACTTTTGATAATGACATGGTGATTTTCATCCCTTTTGGTCGTTAAGATGTTACACCAATTGATTACTCTATATGATTAATAATACACCTGTCATATCCTCCTACCAAGTCAAGATTAGCCCCAGTACAGGCTGATTAGTAGCTTAATCAGTTTAAAAGGAATTTAAGGAAATTGGTCTACCTACGCCTACCACCCACTCCCACGCCCCCTCAACAACCCCCAATAAAGCCTTTTACAATAATTAGTTAACATCTCTCTCTCTCATACACGTATTTACCCTTCAATGTCTACATACTGTCTGTTGTTGTGCCAAGGGTCCACTAGAAAAAGCCTCTATACCCCACAAAAGTATGGGCAAGATATGCGTATACCATATGCTTCCCATACCACACTTGTGGGATTATACTATGTTATTGTGTATGTTGTTGTCGTCTATACATGCACTCTATCCTCTACGTAAAAAGTCTCTAATCACCCGCACTTAACCTCTCTGCCTCTAGTAGTCTTACAATTATCTAAATACACTTCCTCCATACTCCCTTAAAACTCAACTCTGAGAGAACTCAGCTGCAAAACAACTTACAATATCTCCTAGGCCAACAACGCATCACTTCCAAATCACAAAAAAAATGCACCCAATCAAAGAACTTCTCGCCAAAGAGAACAGAGAATCATGCATTTGACAAACACAAGAAACATAGATAATAGCTCTGTATTGAACTTCAGCAGGCACAAAAATAGAAGGAGCGTGAAAAATGAACTAGCAGTATTTTTGGTGAATTGCTAGCTACTTCTCTTTAAAAACTTTAGTTTCTAGTTTCACCGATTAGATTCAAATGAGTGCCCTCACTTCCTTTCCATACTATGCGCCATAGGTTTTGATTGCTCTTGAACAGCTACATTTAGACGTTTCTAGTAGCATCATTTTTTCCAGTTGGTGCAGATGGTGCATCAACAGTTCAGCAAGGGGGCAGGAGCATAAGTGCTTGGCTAATTGTGTGTTTTCATAATACATGCAACTACTGTGTTATATCTTTAATTACAGTGAGCAGCTATAGTGCTACTAAATTATTCCCTGGTAAGTAGTCTTGTGACACATTTATCAATCTGTAAGAATCTAAGCAGAGTTCATTACAAAAAACTTGCTTCACAAGCATGGATATATCATGGGGAATCCCATAAAAAAACTTTACAATGGCACACCACATACTGCAGAAGTTCATCTTGCCTAACATAGATAATAATGACAGCAACAGATGCAATACAATTGGATAGTTAATTCAAACAACAAAATTGTAATTTCCTGTCCCTGCACTTGGGGACCAATCCATGGAAGAACAGAGCATCATAAGCCCTAAACTGGAGCAACTGTTGAGGGACAAAACAACACCTAATTTTTGATGCACTGGTGACAATAACAGAGTTTTTTTTTTATCCTCCTAGATACCTGAATTCTCAATAAAAGAGTTTATGACAACTCTCCACAGTTGCAGGAAGCAAATCTACATATCTCGTAACATTTACATACGCATGAGGTAAGTGTTCAAAAATGAAAATTATTTACACAAGTTCAGAACAAAGGAGGCGGCATTCACTACCATTGAAAAGACACCAGGGTCGGTCCTGACATTAGTCCCTGTTAAGCCGCTTCTGCTTCAATCAGATTTACTGCCATACTTCTGCAAATTCCATGAAGATTTTATTAATATACAGAAAACTTGAGATAAATTCCATTCAAATGAAAAAGCTTGATATATCTTTAACTTATCCATGTCATAAGCTAAAGATAGAAACGAGATAACAAAGAGAAACAGCACAAAATACTCTCACAAAAATTTCATCCAAGTGAAAAGCTATTTACCTTCTTCCTGAATGGATCATATTTGTATCTAATCATGTGTGTGATCTGACGCTTCATAGTGAGGACGAAGAGAAAAATCCAGTAGCATAACAATATTGGCCAGAATACTGGGACATCAAATATAGAACAGAAGGTCATCAAGAAGGCATCAATGAAAGCTTTTGTTGTTGCATACCTGAACACATATGTAAACATGAAAGGAAACTTCAATAGGGAAGGGATCGTGAAGAATTAAAACAACAACAACTATTCCTCAGTCCCAAAGAAGTTGGATCAGCTTTATGAAATCTCCCTCCTCACTCAACAATCAGGGAAAAAGAAAGGAATTTTTCCAACTAATTTAACATTTATAGGGGTGTCCAATAGGAGTGTCGGGTTAAATTTGAGTGAGTCAGACTGGATAGTGTTAATAAATGGATGGGTCATTGACCCACCCAATGGTTACATGGGCTGGGATAAATGGGGCTAAACAATGGGTCATAGTCCAACCTGCCAAACTTTTGTTAAGTTTTAATTTATTTATTTGTTTTTCTATAATTTGTTTAAACACCTAACTATTTTTTAAAATTTATGATTTTATATAACATAGAAAAAGAAGATTTAAAAATAGTTTGACAAAGTTTCTCGTGAATTAATTTCGACTATGTATCAACACAACTTTTAGTTGGACGAATGGGGCAGGTCAAAATGGGGTGAGTTAATAATTGGTAGGTCAAACTTGAGTGTGTTTGATGGGTCTTTTTTGTATGGACCAATTTTGCCACCACTGAACATTTAGGTCAGTTAACCCAGGTAATCCGACATCCTTCCCCAGTTTAATTAGTCCTGTGTTACGCTACCTCCTGATTAGATGTAGTGAACAAAAAATGAAATGTGTTACCGGCTCTGAGCACACGCTGGACACAAATCCTAGATTCTTATGCTTCAGCTTAAATGGGGCAAAAGTAGCTACGTGGCACACTAGGGAGTCTTCAAAGTATGAATCCATACACTAAACTAGTCCTTCTATCATATGAACTAGCAAGACCAATGATTTTTTATGTTTTGGAAAAAAAAAATAATAGCCTGCTCAGCACAAGCTAATCCATGACACAAAGCACAAAAGACAACTCCTTGTACTGCACAAGAATGGATATTCACTACAACACAGATGAAATCATGATAAGTTGCTAACCAAAACTTCAAATTACGAATTTAAATCTCTGTATCTTTTCTATCTAAGACGAGTAAAGATGATCACCACATTACATTGGGCAACAATACCATGAAATGAGTCAAAGAACACTAATTCAACGAGAGATGCAAAGCATAATCAACTACGTAAATTGCTACGAGTAGGAATATTCTGTGCTATAATTTTCTTACTAGAACAAAAACTCAGGCAGCCGGTGAACAAAAGGCCTAAATTCATCATTGTCTTTAGGCTGTAAAGAAGCACCATCCAGAGCTTCCAGTCCAGGATCCTCCTTTGGTGACAGAAATCCAATCAACAAGTTCAAAATATAGGTTCCTACACCATATGAGATGACGTAAAATCCACGACTGTAGTAAACACGCAATATATATATTGAAGCAGCTGCCAGAGTTCCGAGCCACTGCGAAATGTACAAGGAGCAGACCTATCCAAATAGTAGCGAAATGTACTAGAAACTTCATTTTTCCACTTGGCTAGTGGTGATTGAACTGCATCTCCACCATCAACTTCAACTACCTCCATTAATTCAACTCAAAGACTTTCTACAATCTAAGCATATGAAAGTAGAACCATTAAGATAAGAAAATGGACCCTTAATCTAATTCCTCCGAAAAGAAGAGAAAAAAAATCTAATTCCTCTTACATTCTAATAGAATAAAACTGCAAAAGAAGAAACGCAGATGAACTGGCCCGCTTAGTTGCTGCCATAATACACTGGGCAAAGCTTCTCTGGTGCAAAAATTAAAAACTTGAGGTAACTAATCATTGAAGCCTTGGTGAAATGCTCTCAAGCACCACCTTTTTCAATCCTAATTCCCTTTAAGCCTTTCTTTCATTTTATGGTCAATTATTACAGTATTCAAGTTAATTCTGTTTAGCTCAGTTATGATGATTGACGACACAATCTATTTTGCAGCAGGTTTTAAGTCATGATATTATTAGAAGTGAAACCAGAGTTGGAGTTTAGTATGAATGGATGGAATGTGGAAGAAATCTGATCAGAAGAAATACTTTTAGCTGGAAGACGAAGGTGTGGCCCGTGTCATACTCTCAAGGAGGCCAGGAAGGTTAAAGGAAACTATGTCAAAAGATGGTAGGTTCGCGATCACTTCTCAGAAGAAAATTCTTCTGCTCGAGAATCAAAAACAAACATTGACGTTATATGAACATCATCAGGTACTTCAAATAATTCAAAAAAATGCTCTTCTCTCTCCTATCTCATCCCTCCTTCTCTCCCTTCTTTTTCTTCTTTCTCTCTCTTATTGCAAAATGTTTCTTACTAACTGTGGTACGGTGATCTCAAGTTATGGGAGAAAGAATTTTCTTTACTTCTGGATCCAAATCTTTTGAATTGGCAGAGGACTATGAAGGCCGTGATAGATGGTTCATGCTGATAGAAAGGAGCAGGAGATTTACTAGCAGAATCAGAATTGATGAAGACAACTTGCGTTGGGTATGTGAATCTCTTGCTCTTGTCTCCAGGGGTTCAGGGAAGCTATGTAGACGATAGGGAAGAAAGGTTCAAGTATACACTTATCGAGTTTACCAAAATTTCAACAACTATGGTAGATTTGTCAGAATTAAAGCTCGGTTGGGAGACAGGATAAGGGCAGTCATTGTACCAGAAGATGAACAGAACAGGGGTTAGGGAGAAATTGCAGATAAGATCTTGCGATTTTTGGGAAAACCTTCTTACAATAGACTCAACCATTTTGCTGATATCCAAGTCAATTCTTATGTCGAAGCCGCTAAAATTCATCAAAGGCAGATAAGGTATCTGACATAAAGGAAGGGAGCAAATTCCTAGAGAGATGTATGATCGGGACCCTGAATGATTCGTTCAATTGCAACCCAAACTCAGAAGTGTTACATAAGTGGTTTACAAACAGATGGAAAGTGTGTTTTGGTCTTAAAATTACTACCTTCTCGCACAATAGATTTCTGTTTCAGTTCCCTTATAGAGAGGAAGCAGAGAGGATTAGTGCGGGTGAATGGTTCTGGAATGGGAGACGCCTATATCTGGAATGGTGGTCTCCGGTTGCAGGTACAGAATTATCTAGTAAAAGATTGGAGCATAGATGGATCAAAGCCTTCGGCATCCCGTTACATGGTTGGTCATCAGATACTTTCAGAAATATTGGTGATATCTGTGGAAGCTACGTTGGAGTTGACGAGGATACCAAACATATTTCTCACCTCCTTTGGGCTCGAATTTGCATAAGGAACACCAAAACCAAACCTCCAAGTAAGATTCATCTCGAATTTGGAGAATGGAGGTTCGAAATTGTGTTGGTGGATGAGATATTTGCTAACCCAAAACTCGCCGGAAAAGTTGATCGGGGTAACTTTCCAACAGTTGCATTCAAGGAACCCTCGCGTTGTTCAAATCTGGTGGGGCCCTCTCAGTCTCTTCTATGAGATCAAATAATCAAGAGTTAGGCCAAGCTATTTTGGGTGGTCAGAAAGAGTGCATCTACTTTAATTCAAATCTGGTGGGACCCTCTTAGTCTCTTTCTAACAACAACAACAACATACACAGTGAAATCCCACAAGTGGAGTCTGGGGAGGGTAGATTGTACGCAGACCTTACCACTACCTCATAGAGGTAGAGAGCCTGTTTCCTAAAACCCTCAGCTCAAGAACCATAAGCAGGAATACCTACATATGACCAAAAGAGAGTAAGTGAATAACATATGAGTAAAAAGTGAATAGCATATGAATAAAAAGTGAATAGCATATGAATAGAAAGTTGGCGTGAATAACATACCTAGAAAAGTAAATAACGGACAGGGGACAGGGAGGGAACAACAGGTGCAACTAGCAATTGATAGCATAAACCAATATGTACACATGACAGACTATCGCATATCAGCCAGGTAATGAATATAAAGGAAATACTAGTGGTAAGCTATTACAAATGCTACTACTACTAAGAAGAGGAAGAGGAAAGAGGGAGAGAACGACTGAGGAGAAGAAGAAAGGAGGGAGAGGAAGAAGAGGAAGAAAGGGAATCAGAACTTAGCCTGCTACTCTAATTCGCGACCTTCACTCCTTTCTATCTAAGGTCATGTCCACACTGAAGTTTAGTTCCGCCATGTCCTGCCTGATCACCTCCCCCCAGTACTTTTTCGGTCTGCCTCTACCCCTCTGGGTAGCTTCCACCACTAACCTTTTGCACCTCCTAACAGATGCATCGATGCTCCTTCTCTGCACATGTCCGAACCAACATAGTCTCGCTTCCCTCATCTTTTTGTCCACCGGTGCCACCTCTAGTTTCTCTCGAGTTGCCTCGTTCCTAACCTTGTCACTCCTGGAATGACCGCACATCCATCTCAACATCCGCATCTCTGCGGCATGCATCTTCTGAGCATGTATGATTTTAATTGGCCAACACTCCGCCCCATACAGCAGTGCTGGTCTAACCACCGCTCTGTAGAACTTACCTTTAAGTTTGGGTGGTATTGTTTTGTCACACAATACTCCGGATGCCAGTCTCCATTTAGTCCAAGCTGCTCTAATGTGATGTGTGACATCATCATCCATATCGCCACTGCTCTGGATAATGGACCCCAGGTATTTAAGCTTATCCCTCTGGGGGATAGGTTGGGTGTCAAGCCGCACCTCAGAGATCTCTTTCTCCCTCTCCGCGCTGAATTTGCACTCCAAGTATTCAGTCTTGGTCCTGCTCAATTTGAAGCCTTTGAACTCCAAGTCGTGCCTCCAGGCCTCCAACCTCTCATTCACTTTAGTCCGAGTGAATATAGTAGTCATAATTAGTCCTTGTTCCAAAATAAATACATAATTGAAGTACTTAACAAGCAACGCGTTGATTTCCAATAATCTCTATCGTAATGCTCCTATTTAAATTACTAAGGCACTTGATTCTACTTAAATACTTTCTTTTACTAATTGACATGGGACCAAGTATAAGCATTATATAAAGCACCTTTATGAACATTTTCAGAGTTAAGGCCTCATTCTAAATGTGGGGTTAAGTTGTCAAACTTATTCAAACAATATGTAAGATCCCACGAGTCATGTGTATATGTTACTATAATGATTATGATGTTATGAGGATAAGTGTACAAATGAGCCAAGATTGGCTAAATTTATGCTATGACCTACTATGTGCATTCAATATTCATACACGTTATGCATGTACTTTGAGCTATAATTGGAGGTATGAGGCCTATTTTCCCAAATGATTATATATATATGGTACAGATGGCCATAGGTTGGCAAATATGATACCGGTCAGCTACCCGAAAGCACCACCACTGCTAGCATTCGGTTGGGTATGTCATGCATTTCCATCTATATATATGTATCCACGACATGCGATACTCGAGCATACCATGCATATTTGATCACTAGGAGGTTGATTGTTGGCTATTAAGGTTACTTGAGTTTTGATTACCGATGGTCTTTCTATTACTCTTTTTACTACTGTTATCTATGGGTTTACTTTCTACCTTACATACTAGTACATATTTATTCGTACTAACGTCCCATTGCCTGGGGATGCTGCATTTTATTTCATGCGTGCAGGTTCAGGTAAGGACTCTAATTGACCCCTCCACTAGGAGCTTAGTTCAGTTGTGAGTTGGTAAGTTCCATCTCTTCCTGGAGCTTTTACAGGATGCTTGCTTTTTGTTGCACAGTTGGGAATAGTTGGGACCCTATCCCAATAGTATTAATGGTTCTCTTAAAGGCTATTGTGGATATGTTATTTTGGGTTGATTCTTTTGTGCCTTTCAATCTCCAATATCGTATAAATAGCATTTAAACATGTAGATATAATGTAAATATAATTATGTAGTGTATATATAATATACTGATATTGTTTAAATGTGTATAATCGTGTATAGAATATATATAAACAATTATGCAAGATATTAATATTTATTTGACTATTATCTATTCTCATCTCAATAAATAAATAAAAATAATAAAATAATATAAATATTTATTTTTTTTCACAAAAAAAAAAGAAGAAGATGAAACTATTAGAAAAGGCAAAAAGTCTCGTTTTTAGGGAAAAAAGGGGCAACAAAAAAAATATAAACAACAAAAAAAAAGTTTTTTAATAGCGTTGTTTATCCATGGTAAATAGTGACAAATCGTGGCTAATGTATTAATTACACCAAATATGATCCTTTTATTTGACTTGGGTCATTTTGGGTAGTTTTATAAAGTTGGGCCAAAAAGTGATAAACAAATCTTTTGGGTTTCACCTAGTGTAATTTTTTGTATGAATTATATAAATGACAAACTGTAAAGGCATAATTTCTAATATTCTTCACTCTTTCATTAATTACTACAAATTCCCACTTGTTCTGTGTTTCCTGATACTTAAAAATAGTGTTGATACCATCACTTGAGTTTCAAGTTGTTACGCTAAATATGGAAAAAAAACTGTCAATTAATGGGTAAGACCTTAATAAACGCTGAATGTTGGGGCTGTTAAAAATCAATCTCATAAAAACGTTATAGACTGTTAGGTTTAAAAATTTTAAAAAAATCATTGAGAATCATTGTTCAATTTACAGATTCTTGTTTGATCGGAAGAAAAACAATAACGTGGAAGATGAATGTCTCTATATTGATTCGACATTCAGGTATCTGGGAATTGAACATTATGTATACTCAATAGAAGAGCGATGAAATTGTTGTCGATGAAAACGTTTCATCTTTTGACCTCAAATCTGCGATAGTTGCTGAGTTGGGTATTGGTGAGCGAAGGAAAAAAATTGAGATACGATACGTTGTTGAAGGTAATGCTTCTCCAATTTCAATCCAAAATAATACGAGGGTAAACCTGTATGTTGAAAATAAGAAAAAGGAGTCGGGATTTGGAATCTACCCACTGTGCGTGGATATTATCGATTTGGACGTAGTGGATACCTCGGTTTTTGATGCTTCGACATGCATGGTAGAAGCAAATTTGACGATTTCTCGCTCCGTCCCTCAACTTAAAGTATCAAATGTTATATCTAATTCTTCTAATATTGATGTCAAGGTTAAACAAATATACAAGGATAAATCCACATTAGTGAAAGTGATGGAGAAATATAAGATCAATAAGGGATTCAATTTCAGGGTGAAAAGATCCGACAAACAAAGGTATCATTGTGTTAAAAAAATCTTTACTTATAGTATTATTTTAAAGGGCATTATGTTAGTTGAACAACTACATATATTTTGATATTTAGTTATAGGTATTCTGTGCTACACAATTAATTTTGATAGTTTTAAATTTGAATATTTGCATTCACATGGCAGTTATGTGTTGAAATGTTTCTCCAAAGATTGTGCATAGGGTATGAAGTCATCGCAAAGAAATTTTAGGTAAAAAGTATGAGAAAATTCTAATTGATAATACTGCTAATTGATCTTCAATGAAGGTACGTATCTTAGTTATCTCTGTAAAAAAGCTAATTTATAATGATGTTTGATGGTATGAATTTGTAAAGTGTTATTGTTTTCTATCAAACAGTAGCCAAACAATAAAAAATTAAAGTTAAAGAACATAAGTACTGTATTGAAACTATAACTGTATGTATCGACATGTTTTAATTTTTTGAGCAGGCAGTACCATCGCTCCAGTATGTTTATTTAGTTTATGATGTTGGACAGAGGTATACTGTCTGCCTTGAAAGAAAAAGATGTTGTTGTTGTTATACCGAAAAATGGCTTTTTGAAAAGAAAAATCAAAAATCAGTTTTAAAACTCAATTAATTTAAGTGAAAATCAATTTTTGAAATTTTCGAAAGAAAACAGAGTCGCCATCTAATTTTAAGGATAATTAGGAAATCAGTAAAACCTTTAAAAAGTTCTAACCGAATTTTTTTTTTAAAATCCAGAGAAAAGGTTCGGGTTCATATTTTCACTTCGAGAAGGTTTTACGCACTCGAAATGACCGCTAAACACGGTTATCCGGCGATTATAAAATTTGACTAACTTTGAAAGATTTGACTGACTTGGGAAAGGTTGATTGATTTTGAAAGAGTTGGCTACATTTGAAAGAATTGATTAAGTTCAAAAATTTTGACTGAATTTGAAAATATTAACTAAATTCGAAAATTGACCAAGTTTTTTTTTTAAAAAATGATTAACTTTGACAAGATTGACTAACTTTGAGAATGACTAACACTTAAACCATTTTGAAAAAAAATTAGTAAAAATCTAATTTGTAGAAATAACTCAAACTCTAAGGAAAAGTCATTAAAATGAAAGCCAATATAAATGGTAGACATGTTTGGGAAAATTAATTAGATTGAAACCAAAACAAATAAAATGTTAGTATTAGAAAATAACAAGCATCATTCAAAACATATAATAAATAGGAAACAAACATCAAATTGGGCTTTGGCAGGCCCAACTCATCAACCTGTCCTAATTTTCCAAGTTTTGGGCCTGCCGGGCCTGTCAGAATTTCCTTAGCGGCTATTCCTGCTAAATGGGCTTGTGGCCCATATCATGTAATATATATTCAGTGTATATGAGCTGTCTGTTGATGTATATCAAGGTATATAGGCTGATTTTATGCCTCCGAAATCTGTATTTTAGCCTCTTTTCCTGGGAATTGGGCTGACTCGAAGAATAGGAAGTTTGGGCCTCCATGTCCCAAGAAGTGCAGAATGGGGAGTCCAAAATGACTCGTAGTATTATTCATGCAAAGAAATAAAATTAAAGATTAGCAAGAGACCCAAGTGTATACCCTAGCAAGCGTTAAAGAAACATAAACATAAGAAAATAAGTAAAATACACAAACAGGGAAGCGCTATGCATATCTAGTTAAGTATGCCCTCTTGAATCATTCTTGAAATAGAGTTCAATCAAAACCTGGTAATAACTTGAGCTAAAAATAGATGAACCAGTAGATAAATTCTAATTTAAGTGAAAGCAACATTCTGGGAAAATGATCATGCCAGCGAACTCAAACAAACTAAGCCTACACAATAATTCGGCGGTCAAAATTTCGAGTTTTTTTTTTTTAAAAAAACTTAATAGCAGTGTAGTGAATCCAATAGGTATTAATAGGAAGAGTCAACTTATAGGACAAAAATTCTCATATATAACCAACAGATTAAACACAAAAGCATGGAACCACTGACCATCATATTTTAAGGACATAAAGTCATACTTGGAAACTCAACCACATTAGCAGCAGATGATTTACACACAAGAAAGCAGAAATGAACCAAGGAAGAATAAGGGTTACATATTATTTAAAAGATTTAGAGATCTGGTTACCGGTTAGGGTGAAGAACTGAAACAAAAATGGTAAAAGAGCCATTACAGGGTTATGAATCTGAAAATATTTGAACAAAACATGCGCCAATCTTTTGATAACTCATCAAATAGCAAGAATGACCCAACATCAAATTCTAAGAAGAGCCAAGTAAACTGCATTCGCCAAAATAAACTGGCTACATCTTTATACATGAAGAAAATCATTATATAAACGAATTATCCTACTGGAATCTGAACATTTTACAGCATATATTTGAGAAGCAAGATCATTTTGACATTAGTTTTGATGGTTAACAACTTTTAGTGAATAGGAACAACAACCACAACATTCTAGACCAATATATAGTACTATGCGTGCATATTTCTTGATCGAAACTTGACAAGGATATCCAAACTAGAGTATCAACAGCCTTAATGCCTCTACTGGTAGAGTTACAGCTTGAATTTGAGAAGCAGAAAATTATTTCAATGCTATTTTGGTCCTAAGTAGCTTAATATAAAAAAAATTGAATATGACAGCATTTCCCCTTTTTACAGTAACTTAAAACAGGTTCTTGAGCCATCTTAATTATGCAGTCAAGGCAGAGACCTTAAAAAATGAAGAAAATGCACAATGGACCAAGCACGATCAGTTCACTTTGGAGTGCACATAATGATGTTCAAATAATCAAACCGAGTGACATTTGACTGTTAAAACATTTAGGAAAACCATTAGAGAGTTAAACGAATGAATTCTGAAGGATCAAACTATCTGAAAGAAGAACAGAGAACTTGAATGGAGTTCAACAACTGAAAAAGGAAAGTTTTCACATAATAACTATAAACTGGATAATCTTGAAAATGAGAGTAAAACAAAGATGATAAATATTCAAT